>BPLQ01002610.1:36676-514236 GCA_021605075.1 Caerostris darwini | reverse complement strand
TGCATATTGCTATCCCATGACTTTTGTCACTTCAGTGTATGTGATAACGTTTCTTGTAGAATTTGGAATCTTCATTTACGACTGCATTTATCTTACTTCTGAATATTCTTTTAGAGATTCTTGAACAATTCATTCTTCATGAAGTTCTTGATCTATTCAACATTGCTATATTCATGTGGCTTTTGAATTTGGCCATTCTTGTAGTATTCCAATCAATTGCTTCATATAGCTCTTGCATTGTTAAACATTGGCATATTCCTGAGTTTATTCATGCGCTCTCGAATGTTCACACATGATAAGTTGAAATTTGCCGAGCAGTTTACATGTTCTTTTTTTTCTTCTGCCCCCCCCCCCCTCTTTTTTGAAAGGAAACATTTATTCTAAAATCTCTGTTTTAAAACCTTTTAAATAAACAGGGGGCATTATGCATAGTCGTCGAATCTAACTGATCGCCTAATAGTATGTTTTGGCTTGTAAGATTAACTTCAAGGAATATTATTTATTTTTGGGTATGCAGTTTCAATATACAGGGTGTCCCAGCAAGACCGTATAAACTCTGCACAGCCAGATTCATTGTTTGGAATACATAAAAAGTGCCCAAAGAACTGTATCTCTACGACCCATAGTTTTCGAGAAAAATGCGAGAGAAAATGTATGACATCATATCCCTTTTACGAAAAAAACCTTTATTCGAAACATGAAAATCGTTACTAAAAAAAATAGTAACTAGACATTAAATAACTTTATCAACATTTTTGCTAGCCACTTGCTAACTTAAGTAGATTTTTATGCAGATTTATTTTAATATTTGCATAAGTTTACAAAGGAAGATGTTCTAATTATCCAACGCGCATAAAGAGGCATGGCACCAAGCAGCTGGATTGGACGTCGGGGTCCTGTTTCATGGCCAAAACGATCTCCAGATCTGACCCCTTTAGATTTCTTCCTATGAGACCATCTAAAGGAATTAGTTTATAGAGATATATATATGCACGGGGGACATTTTGAGCATCTTCCTATTTAAAATTATGCAAATACTGATGTTCATGGGTTTTTTTTTTTGTAAACCGGATATGACGTCATACATTCTGTCTTGTATTTTCCACGAAAACTATGGGTCGTAGAGATGCAGTTTTTCGGACATTTTTTTATATATTCCAAACAACGAATCTGGCTGAGCAGAGTTTATCCGGTCTTGCTGGAACACCCTGTATTTAAATTTTGCATCTCCTATATTTATCAAATCTATAATGCAATATCTGGCGCTCGGTACCACAGGTTTCGGGTTCGAGTCCCGGTGGTGCCATGGATGTTTGTAGTGGTTCGGAATCCACTTTACGCCGTAGATCCCGGTCTTATATGATTGTTGAGCTTTGGGCGTAGAGCTGACAACCCTACCCCGTAAAAATTAAATATCTCTCGTCTCGAAATCTACCAGTAGGTAGATGGCCTTGGCCCACACTGGGCTGTTGCGCCAATGATGATAATACAATATAACCATTTAATTGAATTATTCATTTAAACTGAAATCGTTATACACCAATTCAGGGGTCTCCAAACTACGGCCGGCCAGTGTCATCAATCCGGCCCGCGACAGCGAATAGCTTATTGTTGCTGTAATAAGTAGGATAAAAAAAACACATTAAAAGACTAGAAATTAGAGATAATGGCAGAAAAATTAAAACGGTTTTTGCCCTTGGTACTTACTGGAGTGAACAGTATGGCCCTAAGGCTGGAAAGTTTGGAGACCCCTGTACTAATTCAATAAAAATAGTCTTTTAATAATAATATATATATATTTTTAATTTTGCTTTTTATTTTTATTTTAGAGGAGCAATTGAGGTCTTTAGAGAAATCATTAAAGCTTTTTTCACGTGTGAGCCGCACGAATCATCTCTTCTCGCTTTTTTGTGGTACATCAAACAATGCGGTGGGATGAAGAGGATGGTTTTCACAAAAAATGGTGGTCAAGTAAGACTATTTAAAATAAATATTTATTATTATTCAATTAATTAACTTAATAAAATAAAAAATTATGAACTATAAACGATGGAAAACTCAGCTTTGTAATTATGATCCACAATTAGAGAACTATCATTTTAAATACAGGACGATTATAATTAAAGTCCACATTCAAAATGCAATAAAACAAGTAATATAAAAAAAATTTTAAAGTCAGTTCCTACTTTTTTTTCACTATATTGCCGAAAAGTCCTTTACAAATAAAGTTGAAATTTTCCTCTTACATCTGACGCCATCTATTATTAGATACATGCAACTTAAACCTAAAAAAATATAATTAATTAATTAGATTTAATTAATGAATTAATATTTGAAAAAACTGTATTAACATCCAGTGTCATCCACTACAAGTTAAAAAAAAATGTATTTGAACTTGAGTGGATGAATAAAAAGTATTTTATTAAAGATTGAAAATATGAACAAGATATATACAGGGAGAGTGCGAACTAATAGTAGGAATCGAAAAAAGAACCGCTCTTCACAATGAGTTCAAATTTAAACGGAAGATACTTGAAGAAGAAGGAAATGGTACGGCATCAAAAAAAGTTCCAAAGTATATTAATAGATGACACTGTAAGTGGCTAAAGAAAGTGAATTGGACTGCCAGTGATATTTTAAATCCAAATGCCAACGTATTTGGCATGAGTTGCTCATTGAACCAACTGTAGTGTTCAATGTGCTTGATTGTTTCGGTATTTTTGACGGAAAAAATGACTTCCAAGTCATTCAACAGTTGTAACACTCTGTTAGTGGAAAGCCCATCCACCACGGCAAGGTCATACCAAATTGGATGGGGAAAATCTGTGAAATTTTTTTTGATGCCATACCGTTTCTCCCTTCTTCAAGTATCTTCAGTTTAAATTTGAATTCATTGTGACGAGTGTTTCTTTTTTTTTTTTCTTTTTCTTTTTTCTTTTTTTTTTTACAGCATTTTTAAAATGGGACTTTAATTATAATCACAATGTGTTTTTGTGATTTACGATGTGTATTGCATCGTGTATGTTAGCTTATTGTTTGTTTTTCAAAAGCTTTAAATTTCTTGAAGAAAACCCCTGAAATAGAACACATTCTTTTATTATTTAACACAGCTCTTGAAAATATCCAGATTAATTAACTCTTATAGTTAAATCTAAATTTATGCATTGTGTATTTACTTTAGTTAATACATTTTAAAAAAAAAGAAGAAAAAAAAATAAAAGTTACTTCATAAAATTTAACTTTCATTTCTTCAGCTCGTGTGATTTTTTTAGCTTAAACGTTTGAGTTTACTTCTGTGTCAAATAGTAAGACCAATTATTTTTTTCAAAAACGCTTTATTTATTCTTCCAAATTTATTTCATCCCCTTCAATAATCTCCTCCGGACACAATGCACTTATGTCAACTTTTTTTCCAATCCTCAACGCATGCTAAAAAGTCATCGGCAGGGATGACCTTCAAAGAGCGCGGTGATTCACGGTGAATCTCTTCAATCGACTCAAAACGGTGTCCCCGGAGTAGTCTTTTGAGTTTAGGGAATAGCCAGAGGTCGCACGATGTGAATACGATGGTTGTGGAACGATATGGGTTTCATTTTTGACGAAAAAGCCACGAAGAATTTAATCAGTGTGAGCTGTCGCATTCAGTGTTTTCGATACCCATCGAGATATGACGTGTTTGAGGCCCAAAATGGAGTTGACCGATCCTTTTGAAATTCCAACATCATCAGCAAGGTCTCTAATTGTAAATCGACAGTTTGCAAGCACCAAATCTTTAATTTTTTGGACGTGAGCTTCGTCAGTTGAGGTGGGTGGTCGACCAGAGGGCTCTTCGTCTTCAATACTTTCTTTCTCTACCTTCTATGAACTGTTCATACCACTTCTAAACATTTCTTTCCGATATAGGAATGCTCACCGAATGCCTTCTGCAACGTTCTATACGTTTCCGCAAACAAAACTTAATGCAAGTTCTTTGCTTAATTAATAAAGACATTTCAAAAATTGCCAGAATCAGATTTAGCGTCTCACGAAGCCAAGCGTAGCTCGAACGCTAATGAATATTTTGACGTCAAATTTCGCACAGATGTCAAGGACAGTGCCAGCAACCGAAAAAAGGAAAAAAAATGTAATACCATAAGCCCTGGGAATTTTAAATTGAAAATTGGTTTTACTTTTTGAACACAGTAGTATAATCTAACCTCTCAATGTTTTTGTTATGTATTATGGGCATAATGACATCTTATTCAATTTTTGAACTTATTGACATTTAGGAAAGAAAATTTGTTGGTGGGTCTCAACAAATTAGTGAAAGGTTGGTCGAAAGAATAGGAGGTGAGTCTTTTTTAATTTAATAAAGAATTAATTTTATAAAATATTTTTGATTTTTACTTCATTTTTTTTTTTTTTTCTTATTGATTTATTCTTGATTGCAGCTGATTTAGTTCTTAGGAATAGCCCTGTTGTTGGCATCAACCAAGAAGCAAAGGATGTTGTCTTGGTCAAGACTTTACAGGGAAAAGAATATAAGGTATCTATGTTTAGATTTAGTTATTTTTTGTAAATTGTATTGTTTTAATTAAATAAGTTAATATAAAATTAAGTTTTCTTTATTTTAGTTATATTTTTTTTCTGTAAGGTTGTCATTCATTGTTTTTTTTTCTGTAAGAATGCCATTTATTCTTTTTTTTTATTCGTTCTTTTTAAGGCTGCCATTCATTCTTTATTCCCATTCATTCTTTCCCATTCATTCTTTTTTCATTATTGCCATTCATTCTTTTCTTTTTTTTCTTTTGTGAGACTGCCATTCATTTTTTTTTCTGTAAGGGGGCCATTCATTTTTTTTTCATTACTGCCATTCATTTTTTTTTCATTATTGCCATTCATTATTTTTTTTTCTGCCATATATTCTTTTCTTTTTCTATTTTTTTTTAAGATTGCCATCCATTCTTTTTTTTAAGATTGCCATCCATTCTTTTTTTTAAGATTGCCATTCATTCTTTTTTTTAAGATTGCCATTCATTCTATTTTTATCCATGCTTTTTTTTCTGGCATTCATTCTTTTCTTTTTAATAGGCTTTTATTAGCTTCACCTGTATGTTTGTATGTAACTCACTTTTTGGGCTCGATTTTGGGACTGATGGTGCCATCTACTGGCGAGTCAGTCAACTGATCCGCGATCGAATTGTGCTCTTCCTATTGGCCGAAAATTTCGGTGGCTAAAAAGAGGCGGATCTCAAAGGCATAGGAGTGAGATCATGTCGAATTGCGCTCTTCCTATTGGCCGAAAATCGCGGTGGGTAAAAAGTATGTAAACTTAACGGATAACCGGCCAAGTGGAAAACAAAGTAAAAACAATTATAGTTTAAAAAAACTAAAAAAAAATATGCTTTTAGAATTAATCAGACTAAAAAGTAAAAAATAAATTAATAGTTTAAAAAAAAATAAAAAATACGCTTTTAGAGTTAATCAATCTAAAAAGTAAAAAATAATTGCTCGTCAGTCATTTTATTCTTATGTTAACAATTATTTTTTACTTTTTAGATTGATTAACTCTAAAAGCGTATTTTTTAGTTTTTTTTAAACTATTAATTTATTTTTTTCTGTAAGAGTGCCATTCATTCTTTTTTTAAAGCTACATTTTTTCGTTTATTCACAATTTTATTATCTTCCATTTTTTTTTTCCTGTTCTTTGTCATAAAATTTATGGAGCAAACAACTAATAGTTATTCAGTCAAATAAAATTTTTCTAGTATTATTCCAGTATAGATATTCACGAATCGTAAGTAGACGAAATTCCCCTCTTTAAAAGATTATTTCATTATTTATCAGATTTAAGATCACAGCAAGTAATTTCAAATCACAATATGTCTCTGCAGATTATGTATAAATCACATATATAGGGTAATTATAATTAAAGTGCCACTTTCAAAATGCTGTAAAAAATCGTCACAATGAGTTCAAATTTGAACTGAAGATATATTTATGTAAAATATTATATATATAAGTTACACTTTGGAAATGATTTCTAAAAGAATATTAATAAATGGCGCTGTAAGCAACAAAAAGAAAATGATTTCGGCTGCCAGTGATATTTTGAATCGAAATTACAACGTATTTGCACATTAAATCAACTCAATGTGCTTGATTGTTTCGGTTTTTTGACGGAAAAAATGACTTCAGCTGTCAGTTCAACAGCTGTGATACTGTTAGTGTAAAGCCAATCCACCATGCTAGGTCATACCAAATTGTATGGGAAAAATCGATGGAACTTTTTTTAGAACGGTATGACAGCAAAAAAAAAGTTCCAAAAAAAGCTCCACCAATTTCGCCCATCCAATTTGGTATGACCTTGCCGTGGCGAATAGGATTTCCACTAACAGTTGCGACACTGTTATTTTTCTGTCAGAAAAAGAAACAATCAAGCACATTGAACACTACAGTTGGTTTAATGCGCAACTCACACCAAATAAATTGTAATTTCGATTCAAAATAACACTGGCAGCCGAATTATGCCGCTTTCAGTGTCATCTGTTAATACACATTGGAACTTTTTTTGATGGCTTAACATTTCGTTCTTGAAATATCATCAGTTCAAATTTGCACTCATTGTGACGAGTGGTTCTTTTTTTACACCATTTTGAAGCATGGAGCACCCTGTAGCCCCCTGGGATCAAATTATAATATCCCTGTATTTTAATTTTAAATCCACGAATTTAAAAATTTCAGGGTATTATTAGTAAGAAATTGATTAAAATTGAGCTTGTTAATTTTGAATTATTCACTTAAAAAAATTATTTTGGATTACGCCTACTTTTCTTTCAGACCAAATATGTAATCCTAGCATGCTCTCCTCTGATACAAATGAAGATCCATTTCAATCCGCCATTACCTCCTTTGCGCAACCAACTCATGCACAGAATGCCCAAGGGATCGGTTATAAAACTTCATTTGTACTACAAAATGGCATTCTGGAGGAATAAGGGTAAGATTTTATTAATTTATTTATTCAATTCCTTCTATTAGCTCAAATTTTCAAGCGTTAATTAAATACTTTTTATTCATCCACTCAAGTTCAAATACATTATTTTTTTTAACTTGTAGTGGATGACACTGGATGTTAATACAGTTTCTTCAATTATTAGTTTAGTAATTAAATTTAATTAATTAATTTTAGTTTTTTTTAGATTTAAGTTGCATATATCTACCAATAGAAAACTTAAGAAATAAGTTAAAAAAAGCCAGATAAACTTAAGAAAATGAATCAAAATTATTTATAAAGGACTTTCTGCAATATAATGAAAAAAAAGTAGGAATTGACTTACAATTTATTTTCCATCATCACAAAAAAGAAGTAATATAAAAAAAAAAATTTATTATTGTCCTGTTTTATTTAATTAAAAACATTATACGTAAATATAGAATGTCTTGTATTGCATCATTAATTTAAACGTGTAGTAAATATAAGCTTTATCAAAATCAAACAATTATTTAATTGAAATTAAATGTAAGAAAATAGGTAAACTATTATTACGCTGGTCATCAACAAAATTATAATATCATTAATGAAATCTGATACAGGGTGATTATAATTTAAGTCCCACTTTCAAAATGCTGTAAAAAAAGAACGACTTGTCTTAATGAGTTCAAATTTGAACTAAAGTTACTTGAAGAAAGGGGAAACGGTATGCCATGAAAAAAAGGTCCAAAAAAAGTTCCACCTATTTTCTCCATCCAATCTTGATCTTGCCGTGGCGCATAGGATTTCCACTAACAGTGTCACATCTATTGAATGACTTACAAGTCATTCAATAATTGTGCCAGTTATTTTTCTATCAGAAACCGTAACAATCAAGCACATTGAACACTACAGTTGGTTTAATGCGCTACTCATGCCAAATGCATCGCAATGTCGATTCAAAATATCACTGGCAGCCGAATTCACTTTCTTTATGCCGCTTACAACGCCATCTATTAATACACTTTAGAACTGTTTTTGGTGGCGTACCATTTCGTTCTTCTTCAACTATCTTCAGTTCAAATTTGAACTCATTGAGACGAGTGGTTCTTTTCTTTACAGCATTTTGAAAGTGGGACTTTAATTATAATCACCCTTAACTTGCATGGCAAATAGAACTTTTCAAAATATGTCATTGATGGGAAATGCGAAGCATGTAGCAGTACAAAAGATAATATCCACCAATTGAATATATAAAACAAATAATGTAACGGGAAACTCTGAAGCTTTGATGGCTTTCGAAAGTGGGGCTTTCTCCCTTACATACTTGTTCACAATATCCGAAGCACGTTATAACGAATCACAGGACTACTGTATGAGGACAGGACTTTGAGTTGAAGATCTTATTAAGTCTCGTCTAAATAGTCATACTAGCGGTTGTCATTATTTTATTGTTTAAAAAACCATAGCTTACGTATACGATTATCGTTCTATAAATTCCACGCTTTCATTTGTCGAAACTGGAATATGTAAGCGATGAGTTCAAGGTAACCATAGAAAGTGTCGAAGGGTATCTCGTATGTCTCCAGTCTCCCAAGCGAGAGAAGGCAGTCATATTCCTCATGGCGATTAACAATCATATAGCCATACATGAAGCTAGGAAAGGAAATATTCGGAAAATACCATGCCAAACAGTTGGGAAAAAATGCCTTGCGTTACCGGCCATTACCTTGTTAAAAAACAGTCCGATAGAAAAGTTCTTTTCAAATTGTGAAATATGTTGTTGTTGTTGTTGCTTATCCCCTTGATTTCGAATCCTAAACCAAGTCCAGTAGAGCATGTTGCATCAATAGATCGTAAACGGTCCTCCCCTCATTCAACAGTTGCCTCACAGAGGCACCAATACAATCGATGAGATGAGAGGGAGACGCGATGGTCGAACATTGACGAAGGATATATGTCTTCTCGTCTCCATTGATGGTCAAACTCTAAGTGTAGCCAGTCCTTAGTCTAGCTAAAGCCGTTGGAGCAGATCTAGGACAGCAGCACTGCAAGGACATACCAGGATATTTAGCGGCGTACCATTGTGAAATATTCTAGTAAAAAGCTCAAACCCTTCTGAGAAGCACTGATCCGCATTGAGAAGGTATCCGCAATTCAAAATTAATGGATGTTACTTTCATGATATGTCTTCAAAATGTCTAGTTCCGATGAATTAGGATTCCGGCTATTCTTTCATTGGATATGATTGGATTATTTTATTCAGAGTACATTGATTTTTATGTCTTCAGTAGTTTTAGTTTATGTAGGTAAATATCGTGTTTATTGTATTGCAGTTGTAAAAAATTTATTTTAATCATTTGAAAAAAAATATGTTCTGCTTCAAGAAGACATGAAGTATTCCAATTATTTCTAATTATTATTTTGATAATTGATGGACCTAAATATACATATATATTTTTTTCTTAGGGTTAAATGGCACATTAATGATAATTGGAGACGATGAACATCCAGTTTTCTTTGCATTAGATGACACAAAGCCTGATGGTACATTTCCAGCAATTATCGGGTTAGTTTCATTTTTACCTTTTAGTACTTTATTCACGCTATTTTCATCATTAAATATTTAAAGTTTTTTAATTTTTTTCAATTTTTAGATAGAACGTTTCGGTAAATTATAAAAAAATTAAATTTATGATAAACGGATTTTGAGATATTCTGCCAAAAACTTCTCAGATTCACAATAAAAAAAAAAATTCTATATTACCTGAGAATACGATGTTCCAACGATGCTGATAAATTTTATACTTTATTGTAATAATAGATCAGAAATCAGAAAAACGGAATTTTTAGCACATTTGAGAATTTTAAATGGTGATATATTTGTGATATGATGATATATTTCAAACAGTTTGTGATATATTTCCCTTATTTTAATTTACCAATATTTTTATAAAATATTTTGAAATTCTAACAGGCAGTAAAAAATACACTTTCAAAATACTGTAAAAAAAATCGTGGTAATTCATTCTTCACAATGAGTTCAAATTTGAACTGAAGATTACAATTGCTAATATTTTATAAAAAATTTGAGTTTATTGTATTAGTCCTTACATGCTTATTACAATTAATTTAACAGGTTCACGGCAGGTAACAACGTTGAAAATAAAATAAACAATGTAGCAATGTTGAAAACAATATATTTTTTTAAACTTATGCAAGACTTGTTCAATGATACAGATGCTAACATTAATTAATTTAACAGGCTTGTGGCAGGTAAACAAAGTTGAAAATAAAATAAGCAATGTAAATTACAATGTTGAAAACAATATTTTTTAAAACTTGTGCGAGACTTGTTCAATGATATAGTTATTAATATTTTATAAAAAAATGTATTACTTTATTGCATTTATTGCATGCTTATTGTAATTACTTTAACAGATTCGTGGGAGGTGATAAATGCCGTAAAATGGCGAACATGAGTCCTGATGAGCGAAAAAATGCAATTGCTAGAAGTTTTCAGAAGGCCTTTGGTTCTTCCGAAGCCTTGCATGTATATTTATTTATTATTTGTATTTTAGTATAAAAGTCTATATACTACTGTTCCCAAAAAGTAAGAACAATTATTTTTTTCAAAAACTCTTTACTTATTCTTCCAAATTTATTTCATCGCCTTCAAAGTAATCGCCTCCGGACACAAAGCACTTATGCAAACTTTTTTTTCCAATCCTCAATGCATGTTAAAACGTCATCGGCAGGGATGGGGCGCGCCGATTCACGTTGAATCTCTTCAATGAACTAAAACCGTGTCCCCGGGGTGGTATTTTGAGTTTAAGGAACACCCAGAAGTCGCACGGTGTGAATACGAGGGTTGTGGAACGATCTAGATTTCATTTTTAGCGAAAAAGTCACGAAGAATCAATGCAGTTTGAGCTGGCGCATTATTATTTTCGGTACCATCAAGATTTGACGGTTTAGGCCCAAAATGGAATTCACCGATTCTTTTGATATTCCAACATCATCAGCAAGGTTTCTAATTGTAAACCGATGTTTTTTTTTTTTTTTTGGACGTGAGTTTCGTCGGTTTGAGACTGATGGTCGACCAGAGGGCTCTTAGTCTTCAACGCGTTCTCTGGCTTCTTTGAACTGTTTTTGCCATTTCTAAACATTTCGTTCCCATACAGGAATGCTGACCGAATGCCTTCTGCAACATTTTATATGTTTCTGCGAACAATATTTAATGCAAGTTCTTTGTTCAATGAATTCAGACGTTTCAAAAATCGCCGGAATCACTTTTAGCGTCTCACAAAGCCAAGCGTAACTCAAACACTAATGAATATTTCGACGTCAAATTTCACACAGATGTTAAGGACAGTGCCAGCAACCTAAAAAAGAAAAAAAAATTTAATTTCATAAGCCCTGAGAATTTTAACTTGAAAATTGGTCTTACTTTTTGACACTGTAGTATTTTAGTATAAATGTTTTGTATTTCTTTGGATATTAGTGACATAAATTGATGTTGAAGACAAAATTAGTTGAATCATCATTTGTTTAAAAATGTTAATTTATGAGATCTATCCAAATTTTTTAAAAAAAATGTTTTATATACTCGCATGTATTAAAATTGCAAAGAGAGGGAACATCAAAATCGGATTTTTTTGCAATGCTACAAAATGTGTGTTTTTTCTTTTTGTACCATTGGAAGATATATTTGTAAAAAATTTTATTTATTTCTTATGTTTCTCTCGTAATATAATATACATATATATTAATACAATATACAAACCTGCAATATACAGGGTGATTATAATTACAGTCCCACTTTCAAACTGCTGTAAAAAAAGAACCACTCGTCACAATGAGTTCAAATTTGAATTGAAGATACTTGAAGAAGGAGGAAATGGTATGGTATCAAAAAAAGTTCCCCCAATTTGGTATAATCTTGCCGTGGTGTACGTTCTTTCCATTAACAGTGTCATAACTGTTGAATGACATGGAAGTCATTTTTTCCGTCAAAAAACCGAAACAATCAAGCGCATTGAACACTGCAGTTGGTTTAATGAGCAACTGATTGCAAATACGTTGTAATTTCGATTCAAAATATCACTGGCAGCCGAATTCCATTTCTTTCTTTATGCGCTTACAGCGCCATCTATTAATATCCTTTTGAATTTTTCTTTTTTTTTTAATGCCGTACAATTTCCCGCTTCTTCAGTATCTTCAGTTCAAATTTGAACTCATTGTGACGAGTGGTTCTTTTCTTTGCAGCATTTTGAAAGTGGGACTGTGATTATAATCACCCTGTGTATTTTATACTTTGTTTTGATATGTCCGACATTTTTGGCCTAAGTTTTGTCTACTAGAATGCCAGATATGTAATAGATTCAGCGTCATCCAGTATGCATCACGGGTTCTTAGTTAGACTGCAGCTACATTTTGCTACCACTATTCAGACTGTCTCCAGGGATGATATCTGGAGGGTTGTTCGCACCTTTTCCCCAAGCTACACAGAAGTACATTTCTCCTTATTCCTGATTTATTATGGCCATTCACGGCATAGTCAAAGGAACTTTCATTTCGACTTCACTTGTTACGTTTCTTACCACATACAAATAAAACTTACTATTTTGTAGTTTATGACAAAAAAATCTGAAATATTTTTGTTTTGATATGATAATTAAGTAAAAGTTTAAAATGTTATTAAATTTTTAGTGCACATTTTTAAATGCCCCTTAAAATGATCGTTATTTTTATTCAATAGCCCATCCATTATGAAGAAAAAAACTGGATGGAAGAACAGTACGTTGGTGGATGCTGTACTTTGATGCCTCCGGGATTTCTAACTAGATATGGAAGGTAGGATGTTGCAGAAATCATCAGCTTCAGCTTCAAGAATAGCCAGAAGCTTAAAATCAGTTGGTGCATAAATAGGCGTTTTTAAGTTAGAGAGGTGTACTTTAAAATAATTTTTTATCAGGCGTTTTTAAATGATATAATATCAGGCATTCTTGTACGCTATTTATTATGAAAAATTAAAAAAAAAAAAAAATTCAACTATAATATTTTTCAATGATTAATCCGGAGCGTAGCCACCGTCTACTTCAAAAACTATTTGCTTGGAGGATGGTCGATTCCACGAGCAAAGAATTCACGGTTCTTGGAGGCAATCCAGGCTTTGACATCCATCACTAAGTTATCGAAATCGTCATAACCTTTGTTCGCCTGCAGTTTTTTAGCGATAGATTTTAGTCGGAAGCGATCTGTGGGAGAATAGGCGGATGTGGGCACTTCTTCCCACCGAGGCGTGAGGCGAGAATATGTCGAAAGATGTCACAGGAAAGTCAGAAATAGTTCCCAGTCCTGAAATTTGCGATGCATTCAAACCGGTTTCAGGCAACACGACGCAAGTGAGCATTCGAAACGTTCGGTAAGAACGAGCCTTTATTTATTGCATTGAAAACGTTGAATTGTTGTTGCTGAGGGAGGGACATCAAGCCAATTTCCATACCTTTCCAATCTTTTTGAGGCGACGAAAGATGGTTGAATGGTTTACATCGAAGTTGTGGGCCAGCCTTCGAGTTGTCAAGCTTTCGTCTATTTCACGGCTGCCAAAAGTACATGTTCGTCAATATCCCATGGTCGACCTCTTCCTGGCTTATCTTCCAAGCTAGTATCGCCAGATTTGACACTGGCATCGACTTTCGGTGATTGTGCCCTCACCGAAGAGTTCGTTGAGATCGCGAAATGACTGCGCTGCTTTCCATCCTTTTTCAAAGTGGTACAACATGATATGATTAATATGAGTATGATTATCTACACGCATTTTCATAAACTAAAAGTAGAAGTATATTTTCATTCATAAATTTATAAAATATTGTAAATTTTTATTAAAATATAGCGCGTCAAAGAAACGCCTGATAATCATGCACCAACCCAATATGTAGTAAAAAATTTTGATAGGTATAATAACCCCAAGTGGTAAAAGACCTGTAGAAAGTCTCCAAAATTAAGCTTTAAATAAATTTTTAAAAGGTAGATTATAATTTCCCCTTACTTCGTTATAATTTGTATTGTACAAGCATTTCAAAAGCAATAATTACTTAATATGCACGTCTACAAAGATAAATTTAGATTCTTTATTAAATCAGTTTTGATGTTACTTTATCCCCTAATTAATATCTATGGATAACATCGTGAAATTTGTTCTTCCATTTGATGGATGATTCTGTTGTTGTAACCGCCTGCATCATATTCATCCTAATTTTATATTGAAGTTATATAATTAAATGTAATGCATTGATTCTTCGTAGTTTAACATTATGTCACAATATTTGTTGTTTCCATAAAATTATTGATTAAATACATAAGGAGAATATTCCAGTAAAAAATAATAATAAATTATTTCTATAAACCACTACTTTTTGTTGAACCACTACATAAATTCTGTTCGTTATTTCATTGCAGGAAAAGCCAGCTCTCAAATTTATATAGCTAGATTCAAACAATACAGACTTTATTAACAGAAATTGAAAAATTAGTATGTTAACTTGAAGAGAATTGAGAGGGATGTTATTCAATTCCTACTGTTAGTTCCCACTCTCCCTATATATGTCTTGTTCAAATTTCCAATCATTCATAGAATACTTTTTATTCATCCACTCAAGTTCAAATACATTTTTTTTTGAACTTGCAGTGGAGGACACTTGATGTTAATACAGTTTTTTCAAATATTAATTCAGTAAATAAATTTAATTAATTAATTTTAGTTTTTTTTTTAGATTTAAGTTGCATATATCTATAAATAGATGGCGAAAGATAAATTTTAAAAAAATGAATGAAAATTATTTATAAGGGACTTTTTGCAATATAGTGAAACAAAAGTAGGAATTGACTTTTAAAAAAAAATTTTATATTACTTGTTTTCACTATAATGCAGAAAGTCCTTTATAAATAATTTTCATTCATTTCTTTAAGTTTATCTGGCGCCATCTTTTGGTAGATACATGCAACTTAAATCCAAAAAAATTATATAATTAATTAATTAAATTTAATTAGGGAATTAATATTTGAAAAAACTGTATTAACAAAACACCCGGAAAGCAATACTGAAATGATTAATTTTGGCAAATATATTTCACAGGGTTCTGCGACAACCCATCGACAGACTTTATTTCGCTGGAACAGAAACCGCTATCAAATGGTCGGGCTACATGAATGGTGCCGTCGAAGCAGGGGAGAGGGCAGCACGAGAAGTTCTTCATAAAATGGGCAAAATTACTGAAGACGAAATTTGGATAGAAGAACCGCAGTCCAAGGTCAGTTTCAAAAAATTTTCACACATTTCTGAAACGTATTATGTCTTGTTGAATCGTTATGTTATATAATCTTTTATCTAATCTACATTATTTGTGCATCCATATGATCAGATTTGAGAAATGTGGCACAGAATGCTGTCAGCGCTTTTGGTTCAACTTAGTACACCTGCGAATCGGGGTTTTTTTTTTCCTCCGAAAAGGAAATTTACCAAACATAACGGACGCTAACCTGCAACACCAATTACGACGTGCAAATACCCAAATTGAGGGGCCTGATGGTGGGTAGCTAGCGTTCTGGCGCTCGGTAACACAGGTTTCGGATTCGAGTCCCGGCGGTGCCATGGATGTTTGTAGTGGTACGGAATCCCCTTTAAGGCCTAGGACCCGGTCTAACATGATTGTAGAGCTTTGCAGGAGTATTGTTACGAAGCATACCTTCAAACTACTACTATAAGCTCCTACTATTCAACTACAAGCTCCTGGATAGGGCTAAGTGAATAACATCAGTGCAGCTTATGTCTTAAGGCATCAAAGTGTTTGCCAGCTGCATTAGAAAAAAAAACCAAATTGAGATCGATAGGTGAAAGCTAAGTCAAAGAGTGGAGAAACAAATATCGCACTACTAAAATAAATATTTTTTTAATGATTTCATTTATATTTTATTTTTAGGGTTATATATGTGTGTTAGGTAATTTGCACATTATTATTATATTATCTATGTTTACATATTAGAATAACAATAAACACAATGATAATAACTCATTATGTTTCAATTTTTCATTCCAAAAAATGTCTATAGTAGGTCTAAATCTAATATGGAGAGTTGTTTGTTGCTGTTGTAATGCAGCTGGCAATACAGAGATAGTTAATCTTATGCCATAAGCGAGGGCTACACCGCTGTTACTCATTTAGCCCTACCCAGGGGGTACGTGTAGAGATGACTAACAGTGAGGGAACAGTTACCCTTGGTATTTAGTAGTTACACTTGGTACCCTTGGTATTGCTCTCCTATCAGCAGCCGTTGGTATTTGTCATACATAAATGGAACATGGGGATAAACCAACAAACATAACAAAGCATAGTCCGTCCACTGATCGTGTTTGGGTTGATTTGTCGATCTATTGTCATTTTGTGTACACCTTAGGCTAATTACACCGGGACCACAGTTTAAAGTGGATTCCGAACCATTACAAACATCCATGGCACTGCCTGGACTCGAACCCGAAACATGCGGTACCGAGTGCCAGAGCGCTAGCCACTCAGCCATCGGGCTCCTGATATCTTCTTGCCCCTTGTCTCTGTATTGCCAGCTGCTTTAAATATTTTCTAAGTAAAGCATTTCGTTCACTTAACTATGTATTTTATAATGTAAAATTACTTTCAAAACTTAAAACTTAATTTAAGCACCTTTTCTTTAATTACAGGATGTGATTCCGGAGCCTTTTGTGGATACTTTTGCAGAAAAATATTTGCCGTCAGTACCTGGATTTTTAAAAATCATAACATTTACAGGAATGTTAGGAGCAACAGCTTTAGCATATTTGAAAGGATTTAGAAGATAGAAAATTTAAATACTTTATATTAGATAATATAAATGGACATTGAATGTAAAATTATATGAAAATGTACCATTTAAATTTTAAAAATAAAATGAAATGTGAACACTACGAAAAGTTCATGATTTGGAGGATTTTTTAGTATGCATATCCCAGCTTTTTATACTTGAATAAAGAATAATGTCAAGATTTTCGTTTCTTACTTGAATGTGATTTCAACAATGGGCAATCCACAAACTCAAAAAAAATCTTGTGCATATCTCCCTTGACAGCCACCCACAATCCGATCCCTTGTTCTTTAAGAGCATACCTTCTACGGATCTCAATCCTTGTTTCCTCGAAGGTATATTTACCTTGAAAAGGAATTTTTTACGATTACACATCCATCGAGAGGTACGACGCTTGTCTCATCCATCCACATTGGCCATCAAAAGGGTGGTGGTTGAATTACATAGAGTTGTCAAAATCTCTACGGGGACGGGACCCGAGTCCGTTTGGACAAGCATGCCCCACAACTCCTATGCCGTAAATAGATATCATTGTGGTAAATCTCAAAGAATCCTCAATAAAAATTAAGAGAGAAAGCCGACTGTACAATATGTGCGAGGCGAATAAGGTATCTGGATCCTCGCTAGGCAATTATATAGCCTAGAACCCGGAAGTGTTTATTGCATATCAATCATTAAATGATAGGATAACGATAAAAAATGAGGTTACATACATTAGGTTTAATAAGATACTACTAATCATTAGAGGAAACCCAAAAGTATTGCTCGAGACATGTGATGACAATAAAAAAAATAATGTCACATTCTTTAAACTTTTTATGAAAGAGAGTGATAAACCTTGAGATTTTTTGTCAATTCGTTTTCAATCTAAATAAACTAATTTTTTTGGAGATTTTAAAATGCATCTAAATAATAGTAGCTATTATTCCATTCTTCAACAACATAGGAAAGAATGGGACAAGAAGGATTAGCACGTTCACAAAGATCTCCTCCTGTCCAGACACCTGGCCTTACCCCTTTAGAAACATTAATGAGCTATTCTGTAACGATGTAAATTCAAAGAACTTAACCCGCCCACCCAGAGGTATACGGAATCTGAGTAGCAAATCATCACGACAGTACGTTCCCAACAGAGGAAAGGCACCGCCTCAGCTACCAGGATAGGGTACTGCAACAATGCAGCATCCCCCCTTTACAATTAGCTGCCCTCAACTTGGCTTTATGTCCCCCCTTCCCAGGGAACAGCGAACACGTTATTATAGTATAGCGTGGCGCGGAACCCTCTTAAAGCGAGTGTCTCCATAGGGGCTAATTCTGTAATGATATAGCAGATGTTACAGCAAACATGGTTATAAGACAATTGGTATCTATTATTTGTACTTGTCTGTTATTAAGATAAGTACAAAGGATAAATACTACCTGGTTATGAAAAATACGTACACAACAAAAAGAGCAAAAAAATTTTCCCTCAAGAGAAAAAGGTACTACAAAGTGTAGCTGCAACGGCCCAAAAAATTACTACTTCTCCCATATCATTTTCCGATGCATATTTCATCATCCCTCCCCCTCCCCATTCTTTATAAAATTTCCCCATTTCTCACTCCTCACCCATCTACATGCAGATAAGATAACTAATCTATGTAACTAAAAGGAGCAAAATAGCCCCTTACCAGTTAGAAAGATGAGGATGGAACATCAGTGGGCCTCATGAATACCACGAACAGCCTATCGACCAGGAGAAAGAGTAGGACAATGAGTTCCAAGTAACGGTCACCCATTTGCGTGTCGTATATGAGAAAATCCGCAAAATTCCCAGCAGTCAGCCTAACTATCGCTGTAAGATGCTTTATACAATAGCCATCGGTTCTTCTAACTTTTGAAAGCAATGACTAATAACCATGCCGTCAGCGGAATCGAATTTCAGCACTCCTGTAAGCTAGGTGCACTAATGGACCGGATGTTATATTTCAGAAAAAAATTATTTTACAAAAGCTGAAAGTACGTAGTACCACTGTCTACAGCTCTTGCTTCCCATATGGTCGTTCCCATTATTCTGCCTCTAATAAGCACCAGAAATATCCGGGCAATAAAGAAGATAACTCCGGACAATTTACATTATCAAATAAAGTAGAATTCAATAGATGTTGAAGGATTGGACCTAATACCAAATTCACCTCCATACTCTATTTCGATTATTGTTCATTCATAAAATAGAAGCAAGGTTTGCAGCTAAATGCTGTTTTGCATCGTTCAATCGTCTAAAAAGTTCAGCTTTGTCATTATTGCAATCTTGACAGCGATGGATTAGCATAAATTACACAGTGTTCGTACAGAACAACTTAATGTAAACGTCTTTCAACCAATTATCAAGAAATTAGTCTTGCTTATACCGATTGATTCAATACATCCTGCAAAATGTTGGAAGGCGAAAATTAAAAGGCTGCCACAAAGTACCTTTATAGTTATTTCAAGCTTACTGATCTACATCTGGATGCACTTGTAATCTGTAATGATTTCCACCACCGAAAATATTTCTAAATAATCTTCAAAATTGAAAAATTCAGATATGCTATTAAAATTAATTTCAATTATTTGCTTTATTAAATTGACTTTTTTTCCCTTGAATATATAAAAAATTATAAACTTGTTTTAAAATTTAATCATTGTTGAATACAGATGTCGAGTGCCTGAACGCGAAGCGTTCATCTACTCAATGGTATATCAAGGCAGTAGGAAAGAAAAGTCATGATAAATAGATAATAGTAATCGTATGAATTGAGAGAAAAAAAAAGAAGAAAGTAAGGAAAATGTAAATCATCGGTGATGGAAACGTGACAAGAAATGTATGATCAGTAAATATGTGTTGAAGTAAAATATCTAAAAAGCGATAAATGAGCAGGAAATTACGGTGGTTTGAGGCTTCGATTCCATTTAGAAGTAGAGAAAGGATACTTGTATTTTCCATTCAATTGCGTAAATATAGTTTGTGCCTTGATGAGAGGGTTTTCGTGAGTCGCAATGGTATTGAAGAAATTTCTAGAAAGTTTAGTAATATAGTTGTCAATAGAATCAATTTTTAAATCTTGATGAATTGTAGAGTTGCGGACAAACCAGGGTGCACCAGTGATAATACGAAGAAGTTTGTTTTGAATAATTTGTACAGATTTCTTGTTAGATTGTGCAGCTAGACCCCAGATTGGGGCAGCATAGGTAAGGATAGGCCTAAGAACTTGTTTGTAGAGAAGAAGTTTGTTTGACAAAGTTAATTTAGAAAATTTATTAATGAGTGGTAGAGTGAGATAAAATTTTTTCCAACATTTTTTCTTGATTTTTTTGAATATGAGCTCGAAACGTAAGTTTATTGTCTATAATTAAGCCGAGATATTTAATATTAGTTGCCCATTCAATTTCTTGATCAAAAAGGGAGAGATTAATATATGGTTGTCTGGCGTGTCCTTTTCGGAAAATGATAGCTTGAGATTTAGAGACATTAATTGCGATGCGCCATTTAGTTAGCCAATCCTCTAGGATATTCAGAAAATTTTGAAGAGTATTGATGACACAAAGAATAGAAGCACCTTGGGCAAGAGCAGCAGAATCGTCAGCAAATAGGCAAGTGGAAATGTTAGTGCACTGAGGAAAGTCGTAGGTAAAGATATTGTAGAGAATAGGACTTAGCACGCTTCCTTGAGGTGTACCAGCACAAATACGACCGATTTTGGAGAATTCATTATGAAGTCGAACTTGAAAGGTTCTATTTTTAAGATAATTTGTAATGATAAGTGTGATCCAAGTTGGAAATTGAAGTTTGATCATTTTGTAGATCAGTCCATTGTGCCACAATCGATCGAAAGCTTTTTTTGACATCTAGAAAGACACCTCCTGTAAAAATTTATAGTTATATCCTTCAGTGATGATATTGGTGACACGTAGAAGTTGATGACAAGTTGAGTGATGTTGACGGAATCCAAATTGTTCTGCTGGAATTATGGAATTTTTATCGCAAAAAGAAGTAATATGTTTCACTAAGAGTTTTTCGTAAAGTTTTCCTACACAGCTAAGGAGACTGATGGGCCGATAATTTTGAGGGAATTTCCTATCTTGGCCAGGTTTAGGGAACATGATGATATTTGCTTTTTTTCCAGATAAGAGGGAAGTAGTGATATTTAGTACAGCTGTTGTAGATTTTTGCAAGATGAGTAATGGCATTAAGGGGGAGACACATCAAGGCTTTATTTGGAATGTTGTCAGGTCCAGAAGATTTCCGAATGTTGAGATTCTTGATTAAGTTAATTATGGCAGATGGAGAAAAAAAAATATTGTTATGATAATTTTGATGACCAGCTAGAAAGGAAGTTACTGTATCTTCAACATGCTCAATTTGTGAGTAATCGCAAGGTTCAGTGTTTTCTTGAAAGGAGAGTTCAAGGTTTTCAGCAAAAGAGTTCGCTTTATCAGAAGATGAGAATATAAGACCTGAGTATCCAACCAGTGGAGGAATTTTGGGATATTTTTGGTAAAATGTTTGTTAATTTTGAGAGAATTATCTTCTGGATTTAGGCCTAATAAAAATTCATTCCATCTGTCATTTTTTAATTTGTGAATCATTTGCTTTATTTCTTTTTGAAGCTTGTTGACGGATTGCTTGAACGGAGGAAACCTGGTATCTTGCCATAATTTTCGAATTCTGTTTTTTTCCGCAATTTTAGAGGTGATTTCAGTCGGCAGTTTTTGGTGTGGTGTACTGAGTTCTTTAGATTTGCTAGCAAGGTTGATAGCAGAAGTAACAGCATAGTTAAATTTATCAATTAATTTGTCAATATCTTGAATATTGGAGATGACTGGATTACCAGGAATGCTTTGAGAGAGAATTTTAGTAAAAAATATTCCAATTGGTAGTTGTGATTATGCTATTGAGGAAGGGCGTAAATGAATTATGAGAGACTTCAACTATCACAGGGTTATGATCACTGGAAAGATCGTTGATAGAAGAAGCAGGTCCGGCGTTTAAATTTTTAAGAAGTGCGATGTCAAGAGTACTATTGCAAGGATTGTGAAGGCAGAAATATGTGGGATCATTAGGAGCAATAACATTGAAGGCATTAAGATTTGTCCAATCGAAGAGAATAGAACCATTTATGTTGCTGCGTCCATTATTCCATGCAGGATGCTTGGAATTGAAGTCACCAAGAAGAAGTACTTGTTGATTGGAGTTCGCTATTGTATCAAGTTCTTGTGTGAGGAATCTACCAATTGGAGGGCGATAAATGCTAGCAACAGTAATTTTTAGGTTATTCTTGAGGTTAATAACGATAGCAGAGTTTTCAAAGCTGGTTGTAGTAAAATGAATTTGATGATGATTAATATTTTTATGAATGCAGATAGCAGTGCCTCCTCCTCTGTGGGTAAGACGATCGGAGCGATAAATGATATAATTTGGAATTTTGAAGGAATCGCCTGGCCGAAGATGTGTTTCTTGGAGAGCAATTACATGAGGTTTATTTTCAGATATAAAATTTTGTAATTCATTAATTTTTCCTTTCAGACTATTGGAGTTCCAAGTCACGCATAAGATAGAATTATTGGTCGATCTATTGAATGTTATTGACTGGTTGATTTTGAAGAGCAGTTATTAAAACAGAAAGATTTGAAAGTACCCCAACTAATTGTTGCAGAATGAGTGGAATTGGAGGCGTTTCCGTGGAAGCCTGCAGAGTATTGGAAGAAGTAGTATGGTAAGAGGTCTGGGTAGGAAGAGTTGGAAAGTCATCTGAAGAAGGAGGAAGAGTTAGAGAAGCCTTCTGATGTGCGGGAAGAGACAATTGGTTGGAGTTCTCAGGCTTCATTTGTTGTGCTTGTTTTTTAAGTCTCTCCGTCCAAGCGTTGACCTTCGGGGGAGGAGCAGGAGTGAAATTAGCAGGGTTTTTAGGACAACCCGAGAAATTTGCAGTATGCTCTCCAGAGCAAAGGGCGCATTTGGGAGCTTCATCAGGCCTTTTGGTGCATTCTTTGGTGGCATGTAAAATTTAATCAAAAAACAATAAACGCTGAAACCTGTACTATCTATGTGTTATTTGTCAGTACTCCCTATAGTTTGTAGTCAGGATTTAGACAGCAGTGCAGTTGACAGACCATATACATAACATTAGACTGGATTTGTTTTTTAGGTATTGGCAATAGCTTCCGATTTGTTTTGTTTTTGTTTACATACCGCTTGAAACGTTGAGCGACCCGAAATATGTGACAAAAGTCATTGAGTAGATTTAATTAAAAAACGGTTATGAATGAGGGCAATGTTTCTAGAATAGAAAAAAATGAGTGTGATATATGTGGAAAAGTCTTTGCACGCAAAGCTTATTTAAACGCTCATCATCGAATTCATACCGCAAAAAATCTTTATACTTGTGAATTGTGTAGTAAATCCTTTTTGTGGAAATGCGACTTAAATAAACACAATCGCACTCATTCGGAGCAAAAATCTTATACTTGTGAAACATGCTGTAAGGCATTTTCACACAAAAGCGATTTAAAAAAGCACTGTCGTATTCATACGGAACGAAATCCTTATACTTGTGAATTATGTAATAAATCATTTTCTCACAATGGTGATTTAACAAAGCACTGTCTTATTCATACACAAGAAAAGCCTTATGTTTGTGAAACATGTGATAAAGCTTTTTCACAGAAAGTTAATTTAAAAATTCATTATCGTACCCATACAAAAGAAAAACCATTTACTTGTGATATTTGTAATAAAGCATTCTCACTGAAACAGACTTTGAAAACCCATTATCAGTGTCATAATGGAGAAAAACCTTACATTTGTGAGTTGTGTAATAAAGCATTTTCACTGAAACAGACTTTGAGAATCCATTATCAAATACATTATAAGAGTCATGAGGAAGATAAACCTTTTGTCTGTGAGATATGCAATAAATCATTTTCACACAAAAGTTCATTGTGTAGGCACTCCAAAGCTATTACACTCAGAATAAATATTGTTATTCATTGAATTTATCAGATGGATATGCATACCTTATATATAATTAAGTTGAATATCAAAAGAGAAATTAGTTGTTTATCTATAATAAAGAATTTAAAATGTATTTATAGTGAAATGATTTTCCTTTTTAAATATATTATCATTTGAAATTTTCTTTTATTGATAAAAATGCAATTATTAATGCTACAGGGATTATCTTGTAGTTTAAGTGCTTTTCATTGTAAATAAAATGTTTAACTAACTCAGTAACATACTGTGCCTTAAATGCTCATATCCATCTATAATTAATATTTTAATTTAAATGTAATTGATTTTCTAATTTTGGTAACTCATTGTTTTAAATCACTGTTACAGAAATAAAAAATTTTTAATATAACTTATTTCATGTTTTATTGAATTTTTCAGTACAACTTTAATATGTCAAGTTATTTCATGACTTAGAAATATTACATACAATAACTTATATATTTCATTTAGTTAAAGAGTATCCCATGACTATTTCAAAACATATTTTTAACATTATATTCATTTAGAAATAATTAATTATACAATAATTTACTGCTAGGCATTTTCAAAAATATGAATTCTTTTAATAATTATCTTATTTTAGCTAAAAATACTTTATAAATAGGATTCATATAGGAAAACATTAGATTACATAGATATGGGTGTAGAGCTGACAACCCTACCCTGAAAAAAGAAAACATCTTATTTTTCGAAATCTGCCAGTAGACCGAAGACTCACCATGGGGCTGTCGTGCCATTGAAGAAGAAGATTGCATAGATAATTTAAAAGAATATTACTATGTTCATTTAATAAAATTCTTTAAGACATAGTGTGCAATGAAGTATAGTCAAAGAAAATCTTATATTTTTAGGAATGTGAACTCTTGTATTCAAATTGTATGCAATAAAGTTTTTTAGAAAAAAGGCATTTTAAAACCTATTGTCATATATACATAAAACAAAAATCTTAAGTATTTTGTATTTTAATTCAAGGCATTAACAGTAGTGATATGAATGATTTTTGTTCATTTAGTATTTCATGATTGAAGAGAAAAGCTGTCATAATTACATTTTATCATACTTGGAAGAAAAAACTAGTCAGGAGGAAATCATCCATGTTTTGTGATTTTATACATTAAAATTCAGATATCAGTTCAAGAAAATCATGTATTAACCAATTTTTTACATACATGATTTTAATAATTAAATGTAAAATTTTTGACATGTAGCATTTTTCTTCATGACCTGAGAAAATTAGCTTAAAATACTTATTGTTTGCTTTTCTGAAAAATTACCCTAATTTTATTCTGTTACTTTATATTTTTAAATAGTAATTAAAAGATACAATAAATTAATGAAAAAATTTAATTGCTTCTATTTATATTTAGGATATCCCTGCTTACATCTGGAAAAATTAGATTTCTTTATTGCCTATAATTTTTGTACATTATTGTAAAATATGTTAAACATTTTACGAAATTTGTCATAGTATAATTTTAGAAAGTATAGTTTTAAAAGAATTTATAATTTTCATCAAGATTTCCTTCTATTTTAATGTTATTCTTTCTTTCATCACTATTAATTATTATTTTTAATTCACTGATCACTCATAATTCTGATTCTTAATATCAGATTATGCTTACTAAAATAATTTTCACTTTAATATAAGTATGTAAAGGAATTAAATTCTCCAATTTTCTTTTTTAATAAAAGCTGTCATGTTAAATGTATAATATTTTTATTTTCGCTTTTTAAAAATACTTAAAATTTTCCATTGTTAAGATATATATATATTCATAATTATTTTATAGAAAAGACGACAAGTTGCAATAATTTATTTACAAAGACATCTACCTCGTTAATTTTATTTATTGATGTAAAGACTAAAAAGATATGAATTATATAATTTAATAATTATTATATTGCAATAAAATAAGAATTATATTCAAATGCAAAAAAAAAAATTACAGTTAGGAGAACAATTATGTACTATAAAATAGTACACATGTAAAATATAAAGTAATGCTAATTCAGTTACAGCTGAGGTAGATAAAAAGGAATAAAAAAGCAACTTTCAGTATTGTCTGTCTAAAAAAAGGTATCAGAGGAAATCAAATTACTCAAAGTTTTTAACATTTCTCATCGTTTATATTTTTTTTATCATGGAGATTTTATAAAAAAAAATGTCATATCTACATCAGAGGATAACTAGAAAATTATGACATAATTTTGGTGTCAAATTATGAAAAAATCTTGATTAAAAATAAAATAACTGAAGAAAAATAATTAATAAGAGCTAGAAGTCACTCTTAGAAAAGAAAAAAAATATTTTTTTCAAGATCTAGTATAATTTATTTAAATTTTGTTGGCTTATTTTACAAGAGTTAAAAAGATTTATAGATTTTCTTAATTTACTCATTTCTCGTATTAAATAACTCATTTGTCTAATCATATAATTATTCAGTAATAAATTGATTTGAAATTTTAAGAAAAAGAAATAAATTAAATACATTTTTACATCAATATAACTTGTTTTTCATTTATGTATACCTCGAACATTTCTATTGTAGGATAACGAAGGAAAACCTTTTAGAAGTAACTGCCCTCAATTTACGTATCGTAAAAGGGGAATTCCAAAACAGGCGCTTATTCATACTTTCAAAATCGACAATTTTCCTTAAGTCAGATAAGCGTTAATGCAAGTGTCTGATCAATAGTCTAATCATGGCAAAGCTGTAGCGCGTACTGTTCCTTTCAAGATCCACCACAAAACACATTGATAAAGCCGGAAAAATCGCTGCATTCCCAATGCTGAAATTTGCGACAGCAGCGTATTTAGCTAATGAAAGAGCCTGCCAAGCCAATAAAGGGTGTTTAAAGTTCTCGATGAGGAAGGACATTTTTCAAATGTTCGTAGACGATATGCAGGACCCAAATGGTCCTTCAAATCCCAAGCTTGCATCATTGGACAAGAGAATCAGGACTAGGTCATTCTTGACAATGTAGCATTTTTTCTCTGGAGGAATTTTGGCATTTCATTCCCAGGAAAGAGGGATCTTCTGGACAAGTACATGATAATAACCCATCAATCAAATTTGACAGCTGACAAACAGCGTTGTGTGTAGTTATATTACATGCAATTAGTGTTTTTGTACTAATGAGAGCAACCTGTCACTCAAATCTGATAGCAGATATTCAGTGTCGAGAATAATGAGACTCATGAAATTAGCGATTACCTGTGTGCCCTTCACAGGTCGAATCAATTACAGACGGAATATGGACTACACCATGAGTTATTCCATCTTGATTGTGATAGACCACGAACTGAGAAATGTCTACTGCAATGAAAAGTGAGGGCAGTTGACTCCCCCCTTGACGGATTTTCTTAAAAAGAAGTTTTTGGAGAAGGCGAGTTCTGCGATGAGTTAACAAGAAATGTTTTTCTTTGAAGGGACTGAACAGGCCGGAATTTCCGCCTGTTTTCAAAGTGAGCCGCTTGTGGTTTCGTGTATCACGCCGTGTGATAATTAAGGTGTGGAGCAAACCATATTTTGAGATTCGACGTAACTCGAGAACTCTGAAATTCTCAGTCCTTGGAGTGAACTGCATTTGTGAATCAAATTTAAATCTTTAATTTTAATGTTTTTTTTTTTTTTTTGTAAATAAATTTTGTATTAATCCACAGTTCTGTATATATATATATAGAGAGAGAGAGAGAGCTGTGGATTAATACAAAATTTATTTATATAATAAAATTAAAGTGATACCATGAACCTGAAAGTGGCCCTCTTGTTAAAGTCATTATAGGTCTAGTATAGGCCGAGATGTTACAATAGATAGTATTAACAGCCATATCGAGTCAAGCCAAAGATTTCCACCTAGCAAACAAGAAATTCATGTACTCAACAAGACATCAGCGTCTCCTACTATCAAATAACATAGATTCACTACTACAGAGAAACATGTTGTTTGAAACCCACAACATACGTCGCCAATGAACAACAGTGGAACTCATTTCTAATGGGGGGAAAAAACATTTCAAGTAAATATAATGAGAAATAGGAATTCCCTCCCGCAACGACCGTCAGAATGCCATGATGATCCGTCATATTGGCCACCTCAAGGAAATTCTCAAATTCATCGAGGATAAATTTAAAGGTTTCGTCTTCATGAAACTTTCAAGTGATTACCTCAAATGTTTTTCAGATACAAAATTCCAAAAATCAGATCCCTTCCTGAGGAAAAGGAAACCAACTATTTCCAAACCCTGCCAAAATTCAACAGACCGATTAAAGCATGTATCAAGGAACTACCAACAGCATTGATGATATTAAAGATTCTGTCCATCAATTGGAATTTAAAAATTGCAAAGATGGTTCAAGTGAAAAATCACACCAAAAATCTTGATTAACTTTTGTTTAAATTCTATAATACTACTACAGCGTTCAGGTGTAGTCTACCACTTATATCCACGATAATATAAACCACAGCGAAACAAGTTGCTAGTTAAATGGACTATCTTACTAACTCCATGTACTTCTCCAGTTTTTATATAATTTCTATACATATTGTAGGCCAAATTACGTTCTATTTAATAGTAAAGAAATGGCAGGAATTTTTACAAAAGCAAGATTATTCACTGTACATTTCTAATTTAATTTATTAAATTCTTAATTTACATAGGAGATATATTATTATCAATTAAAATGAGGCCTGAATGACCTCGGCACTCGGTGACACAGGTTTCGGGTTCGAGTCCCGGAGGTGTATGGATGTTTGTAGTGATTCGGAATCCACTTTAAGCCGTAGTGTCCGATCACATATGACTGTGAGCCCAGTCAAACTTCACCCACATCATTCCCAAACTGTATAGGGACAACTCAGCTCTAGAGATGTGGTGTAATGTGATAGCATCAATTAAAAGTTTCTTAAATTTAATTTACACCATTGAAAAGAATACCGCACAGAGTGCTTTTATGTCAACAGTACTTCAAAAATTACATATTTCGTTCATGTTTCAAATGTAAAAATATTTTTTTCTTTTCTCTTTAACAATATCAGTTATTCGAATTATATTATTATACATTATTTATTGAAAAGGAAGTAAATTAAAGTTGCAAAATTTAATTTCCGCCAAATAGCCCATTTGAAGAATAATCTGTTATCTAGTTCAGAACGCTATTTATAAAATAATGATGTTAAAGAACTTAGTTATTTATTTAAAATAATTTAGACATTAAATGTATAACACTGTTAAACAAAAGTAATTTAAAAATATTAATTTAAAGTAAAACATTTCTTTAAAAACAAAAACAAAAAAAAAATATATTTAATTCAAGAGAGGAAAAGAGATGCATTTATTTAATGCATAGATGTATTTGTTTTTGTCTTTTTAATACGAATGAATTATCATTCCATTCGTCCTGAGATTAGTAATATATCTTAACCCAATATATATATTGTTTTGTTATATATATTGTTATTTCAAATATCAAACATTTTCGCCTTAAGTTGTCTCTAGAACGTCAATTATGTAGCAGATTCAGCGTTACGCAGATTGCACTACAAGGATTAGTTAATCTGCAACCCTATTTTACCGTAACAATTTTAACTTCCCCTAAGGATGGCGTCACACTATTTGACAGCTCATCCCAAACATATACAAGGAAGTTTTCTTTTTAAAATCACTTTGTTGTTTGGTTTTACCTCTTTAAACTTAATTCCCACCAATACTAAAAATTGCATGTCTCTTAGTCAGAAACCCGATCCCCTGCCCCTTGAATTGGGCTTCTGATTGCCTGATATTTTGCACCAAAACCAAAAACACCATACCTTTCGACTTTTTTTAAATCCAGATTTGTAAACATTTTATCATTGTGAAGTGGATATTGTTAAGCAGATAGATCCATATAATATGTATTTATATTGCTTTTCTTACGCATACTATTGAGTATAAATACTTTTCTCTGTGTAAGAAGCTTCAAAAGCAACTCTTGCGTCAACTTTCCAATTCGCCGCTATAATGCGTCGTCGTGATTTAGACACTAGTTTAGAAATAAAATCGTCTGAACAAATCAAGGTGTATTTGACATTAAGTTTCCGTTTGATGAAGTATAAACTGAATTCTCCAAGAAGAGTCGTGAACATAAATTTTTTATGTGTCCCTTAATCTTATAAATTTGAATTTTGCCTTGTTTTTTTAAAATTACTTTGAAAAAACAATGTATAAACTATTTCTGCATGAAAATAAAAACTGAATTTACTATGCATTTATTATAGTTCGTGGCAAGTGTTAATCTCGACTATCAAAACGTTATTGTAAAAGATGAACAGAGTTTTGTCTTTTTATTTAATTTTTGGTCTTTCTCAAAGATATATGGTTTGGAAAATGGGCTAGCCAGGACACCTCCCATGGGTTGGCTTGCATGGGAAAGATTCAAGTGCAATACTAACTGTTATTCTGATCCTGATAATTGCATCAGGTATTACATATCCAAATAACTCAAATTATTATTATTATATTTGGGATAGGTAATTATTATTGTATAGCTAATTATGTATATGATGTTCATTTTCAATTTTTTGTAAGATATTCTCAAGTGACAATTAAATGCTTATGTAAAGATTTGCCCCATTAAAATCCCTTGTATTTTGAAATATGCATTTGTTTCATTTGTAAGCTTATAAATTGGTAGTTCTTTCAGAACTTAAAGTAACTTATAGAATTTTATAAAATAGTCAATGTGAACTAGTTATAAATTTTGTTGCATTCTTCGTTTCTTAAATAAATCTTTAAATAATTATTGCTGATAGTAGATACAGAAAATTTCTTTTCATTTACTGTGATAATTACATTATTCTTCAAAATATTAATATAAAATATTCTTTTATTATTAAGTTTTTAAAATTTTTTGCTTTTTAACCCAGCACTGTATTATAGAAATAGTATTTAATAAAATAACTGTTCTTAGTTAGGTATTCAACCTTAGTTAATGACAGTGTGCGATATAAAAAATCTTGATTATGTGAAACTCTACCTGACTGAAAAATCCACTGAATCACTTGATAGTTTTAAATTTGAAAAAGAATTGCGAGGTACTTTTACCAAGGATGTTTTTCTTCAGGTGCTTTGAAATATGTGAAATTTCCAACATGACCCTAAGAAAACTAAAAATTCAACATTGTTGTAGAAATTAAGCTAACTGTAAAGCCTTAGCCTCAAGTAACAGTCAAACTTCTTAGAGTAGCATGGAGGAAACTACATCTTTCCATTAGTAATAAAGGACTTCATCTGAACATAAATTGGTGAAAGATTTTGTGACAACTACTCATAATCTTAACTTGGGAATTATTGAAAATGTAGGCCCAAGAACTGATATGGACAACCTAAAAGAATTTTTCTGGAAGCAATCGAAGGATTGGTATGGAGAAAAAGAACAAAACAAATTACGACTTTGGAAATCAAAATCCTGTCTATTTTGATTTCATATACATTTGTTTCACTTGTCAAAAGGGATTTAAGTTCAAAATGCTTATTATGAAATGAAATTCAAAAAAATTTTTAGGTTAAGACTGCAGATTTCTGTAATTAAAAGCCCATCCAGTTTTCAGAAATATTTTTAAAAAGTGACATAAGCAAAGAATCACCGACATGTTTTTTTTTACAGTATATTTGTCAAAGTGATTTTAATCGTCTCAAAGATGAAAATGGATAATTAAAAATTATTTACATGAACAATTTTTTATTAATGATAATTTGTATAACAAATGTAATAAAAACTTACCTTACATTTATGACATTTCAAATAAAATTGATTTTCAATTTTAATACTGTTGTGGGGTTAATTGATTTTTAATTAAATCTTATTGCAAATGATGCCTTAGGTAACTGTTTTGCTCAACGATATTACAATAGAATTGATTTAATGCAATTAATTATAAAGTTGTTTCTTTTGATATGAGTTTGAAGAGAATATTCAAAATTTCAGATATATATATTTTAAATAAATTTCACAGTAAAAACCTCTTAAATATGTAGTGATTTTATAATGTGGATATGGTTAAATAGAATGGGTCACAGTCAATTAATGTTATGGATAACTTTGTTCTTTGTTGAAATATTATTTAAATTAATGCTGTATTAAAAATAATTCCTTTGGCATTTAAAGAAAGAATAATATGACAAATACTTTATTTAGTTTTAATTAAAAACAATACAACAAATATTTTACATTTTAAATATTTCATGTAAAATAAACATTACCAAAACTTTTATAGATTAGTTTTGCATTGCTATTAATTTTCAATTTTTTAAAAAGTTTGTGTTTTATAAAATAACTGAATAACATTTTTTAAAAAGTGTTAAATTTAATTTAATCTATTTCATGCTACTTTTACATCAGATTCTTAGATGCCAGATATTTTTGCAAAATTTATATACAAAAATTTAATTAATTATGGCGAATTTTTAATTTCAGTGAGAAACTTTTCATGAAAATGGCAGATAAGTTAGTCGAAGAAGGTTATAGAGATGCAGGATATGTACACATAAATATTGATGATTGCTGGATGGCGCAATTCAGAGATTCTAAGGGTAATATGGTTCCAGACCCTAAGAGATTTTCTCGTGGCATAAAATTTTTAGCAGATTATGTAAGTTTTTCAAATATATTATTAAGTAGAAATTTAATTCTAAATTTTAAATAAACAATTATTGACTTAATGGTAGTTCTCGGTTATGGGTGCACAAATTGCTAATTGCATGCAAAATCACAATTTTCTTAAGGGCTGTTTTACTAAATATATTTCTAAGTTAAGTGCTTTTCTTCCTACTAGCCATTCAAAAATTTTTACTGCACATGTCAAATATATATGACTTTGATGAAAAGTTAGGGAATATTTTTTTTTCTTATAGATTTAAATTTCTTTCATTATTAGCTTTGATTTAATAATTATTGAAAATTATTTTGTCTAACTTGTTGCATCTTTATTAACTATTTTCGAAAAAAATATTTAATTGGATTATAAAATTTGGTAGTTACCAAATAGCAAACTATCAGTAAATTGTTTCCAAGGTAAGAGGTATTTTCATTATTCTATTTATTTTTTTTTACCTGTTCTGACATCCATTTCTTGTATTATTATTATGTTTAATAAAATAGTTGGCAAATTTATCTCTGATTACATTTGACACCCACATTTATTTGAACAACAATAATTGCATCATTTATTGTGTTCTATTAATCAAAAGTACCAATTTGTTGCATCTTGATTCTTTACCTAGTTGTGTATTACTTACTACTAATTCATCTCTTAAAATGAAATTATATATTTGCTCTTAGTAAAACTTGATTAGAAATATATATCTAGTATCTATATATATATATATAAATATATATCTTAATTAGAAATCTCTCTCTCTCTTTTATATTTAAGTCCCTCTTCATTGCAGTTTTAATTTCTGAAATTATTTTTCTGTGAAGCAAGTTGATACAGAGTCTTAGCTACTAAAGCCTCATTTCATTACAAGAAATATTCCAAATAAAGGTACTTTGATACAATAATTTAAAAAAACTTGTTTAGGTAGCAATTTTAATTCTTGAATAATTTTGAGGACTTTGGAATTATATTAAAAATTTTCTCCTTTGAATTGTATATAATATTTATTCTTAATATATATTATTGAAATAAATTAATTTAAATAAATTTAGTTTTTATGATTACAGAGTATGTGAAGAATTTTTAAGACTAGTACTGGATCTCATCTTACAATGGCACCATCTTTGTTATCACACAGGTGTTATGCATCTTAACTATCCTCCGAGCCACTGCCCAAACCTCAATGCATTTGTTCACCATCTCAGATGATGCCGATGTTTCTTAGAGAAGTACAATTTTTTTTCATGTTTAATTTTAAAGATTTATCTAAGAATTGCAATGAAATTTCTTTGAAACCTTGAAAAAAGTGCAACTGAAATATATTTAATGAAATAAGTTTATAGCATTTTGCTTGAGTAGGCAGAAACTTATGGCAGAAACGTTTTTTGGATAGAGGAGATATTCTAGAAAATAAGTATGCAGGAAGATAAAGTTAATCAAGTACATCCGAAATTATTGAAAAAGTGTGTGATTTTATGGCAAACCATCGTTGTATGTCACCGAGATTGATGGAAGAGTCCATGAACTATTTGAACCATTCTGCATGAAAATTTAAGCAAAAAAAAAAAAAGTTGTGCTGAATTTGTTCGAGATATTTCAGCTGCTGAAAATTTTCCAAACTTCTTGAAATACATTACTATACGTGATGAAACATGGTGCTTTCAGTATGATTTGAAAAAACAATGTGGGGTGTAAAAGTCAAAAAGTTCACTGCAAGCCAAAAAAAAAGAAAAAGAAAAGTTCACTCAAAAATCAGAACAATACTCATCACATTCTTCAATTGCAACTATATCCATAAAGAATTGTTCTGACAGGACAAACAATTATTGGTGCATATTATTTAAATATTTTAATGTGTTTGATGGCCAGCATTCATCCAGAATATCAGATGAAAACAAATGGTGTTTGTTGCATGATAATGCACCCAGGAACATATTTTTGCAAAAAATAACATTTGCATGTTAAATCATCCATCCTACCTGATTTAGCATCCTGCAACTTCTTGTACCCAAGACTTGAAATGGAGTTAAAAGGATATTTATTTTGATGACATTGGGACTATATAAACAGCTTCAATGCAAGTTTTGAAAATAATCCCACAAAGTGAACTCGAATAGGGTTTGAATTCTTTTTAAGCAGCTGTAACAAATGTTTTGAAGGCAAAGGAATTATAGATAAAATATCTAAAATAATATTATTACTTGTTTTTATTTAATTTTATAAACTTAGTCTTAAAAATTCTTTAATACACTTTGTATTATGATGTATTATATATATATTTGGTATGCTAATATTTATGTTTGGTTCTATTTTCTGGAGTACCAGAATATTTTTCTATTGTCTTCAACAGGTGGTTTTTGGTTTAAAGAGAATGTCTAATTTAATTAAAATTGACTCCCTGTATGTAATTATAAGTAAATGTTACAGTAATTATATGTATAATAAAAATTGTAATTGTAATCATTAATTTAACAGCAATGATGACAATAGATTAGTTTTTGTTAACAACTACACGATTTAATGATAAATTTAATAAATGTTTAAAGTATATCAAAATTTAAAGTGGAAAGAAGATAATTTAATTAGAATTTAATTTCTGTAATGCATGATACACAATGGTATTTTGAACACTTTTCTAACTTTCTGTTAACATTTAGTGTTTCCTTTATTTATAAACTTTTTTTTCTTCTTCAATATATTTCTCTATATGTTGTTTCTGACAGATGCATAAGCGTCGTCTGAAGCTTGGCATTTATCAAGACTTTGGAACCTTTACTTGCATGGGATATCCTGGAATCATTGGCCACATGAGACAAGATGCCAAAGCATTTGCCAAGTGGAAAGTGGACATGGTTAAACTGGATGGTTGTCACTCTAAAGTGACTGATTTGGATGATGGTAATAACATATTTAATGAGCTCCCCATCCTCCCTTGTTTTCTGATCATTTTAATGAATTTTGTCACATTTTTAATAAAAATTAGAGAGATAGTAAATGAGGAAGGTTAATATAGGTTAAATGGAACTTGTTAGATGTTCAATATAGGTTAAATGGAACTTGTTAGATGTACAAAATAGGAAAAATTTATGATATTAGTTTGGTGGATATTTGCCTTTTTATAGGTATCTTCTATCTGGTGCTTACCTAAAATCATAGAAATATTCTTATGAAATATATATTTTTTTAATTTAACATATATCTGTATTATTAGTCAATAAACACATTAGTAAAATTGAATTGTTGAAACTAGTGGATGATAATTCTAAAATTATTTGTTTTCAATATATCTGCCTAATACTCATAAAAAAAGTTAACAATCTAGATTTTAAATTGTAGTCATTATTTAAAGAATAACTATAAATGTCTAAGAAATCAAATGTTTTTTTGAATTCATTACATACTTTTATCTGTTACCATATCAAAGATCAAAAATAATTCTAATTAGTTATTAATTAGTCAAATAAAAAATTATTCTCTATCAAAAATTAACTGCAAAACAAAATTGTTTGTTGCCAGTATTTTTATTTATTGTCAAATTCTTTTTATTCATTTTACTAATTTCATATTTAGATTTAATTATTATGTATATAATTTTCATTTATTTCATTACATTTTGCTTATGATATCTGTACTTTTAAGATAGTTTGATATATTATATTAAGAAAACAAACATTCCACTGAAAAATGGGTGCAAATTTTTTTTTTAAATTAACAAATAATATTTTGCTTTTCGAGGCCTATGTAGAGTTCACTCCGTTTTCCAGGAATTCCTATTGAAAGAATATTTCCCCATCTTGATTGAAGTAGAAATCTTAAATCACATATTGAAAACTATGTTAGTTGTGAGATAAAATAAGTTTTGACATGCAGTGGCAAAAATTTTATAATTTACTATGGAAGTCTACTTCACTGAACTCTTCAAGGTATATTCATAGTGAAGTATAGGGTAAACATCTGATTTAATGTCAGAAAAGGACAAATTATTTGTTTGTTAAGGGTGCTAGTCAGATATAAGCTGGTCAAATAAAAAAGTTGCTTTGAAAGAAAAAGATATAATAGTTAGCATTACATTTTTTTTTTCCATATAGTTTTTCGGTACTTACGTATTAACGGTACCTTGGCGACAGACTTGGCGGTTTTTAAGTGTCGCCAATCTAGCAGCTACTAAGGTTACCAAACCAATAGAATAGATTGGTGCCACTTAAAAACTGCCAAATCTGTAGCTGCGGTTGGCGCGTGTGCTCTTTATTGGCGCAACTGTCGCCAAGGTACCGTTAATACGTAAGTACCAGTTTTTCTTCTATTATCATGTAATCTAAAATTTTAATGATTAAACATTAAAATTAAAATTTTTATTACAAATATTATTACATTATTTATTCTTCCTAAATGACATTTTCTCTCTTTTGATATTGCTTTTTTTTAATCCTGCCAACTTTGCCACTTGTCAATTTTCCCACATGCTTGATGAATAGATTATTTACTTACTCTGTGAACTGAATTTTATTTATAACTGAAGAGTATTGGTAAACAGGATATGTTTGTGTTAGGAAACATTGCCTTTGTCTGGCATTTGCAAAATTTATTTCACTAAATAATAATATCAAATAAATTTGGACTGTTTTGAAAAAATAACTTACTCTGGATGAAATTGTTTTTTAATGGATTTAAACAAAAATAAAACTTTTATTTATTTATTTTTTTGTAAATTATATAATTTGATATTTTGTGAGTATTTTAAATTAATAATACATAATTATATTTATCTTCAAATGTAATTCATTTTTAACTTTTATTAGGAATTTTCATTGTTGTGTTGTATAATTTATTTCTTCATTTGATTTTTTTAGGATATGTTACTATGGGGAAATATTTGAATGAAACTAATAGATCCATGATATATTCCTGTAGTTGGCCATATTACCAGCTTATTAATCAATTAGAAGTAACTATATTCAAAATTTTATTTAGCTATCTCTATCCATTGAATTTATATTATCTCTATCATCCTATCTATCTCTATTTTCTTATTAAAAATTCTGAAACATATAGTTATTTATTTATTTTTTTTACGCTATCATATATTTTTGGAACATAAGAGTAAGTAAAAAATTTTTATGTGAAATGAAAAATTTTAATATTGAATTACTGCAAATGTTGCATTGTTTAATTAATACAGTTTTGTTCATTTTGAGATTTGTTCAAAAACCTCTAAAAATTTATTCTAGTCTGAATAGAAAATGTTTTTTATATTAAAATTAAGTATAAGTACAAAATCATCTACATATTGAATATATGCATTTAAATTTTACTTTAAATGCAAGAAAAAAAATATTTTCCTTTTTTATTAAACTTGCATTTTTTTTTAACAATTTTAAAGTTGAATTTTCAAAATATCTGGATTGGAAAGGGGGGGATTAATTGACTGTTAGAAAAAAATTGTGGGAAACATCTTATATTTAAGGATTATTTCAAATTTCTGTATATTTAAGGATCATTTCAAATTTCTGTACATTTGATTATTTCAAATTTCTGTATATGTAAGGATTATTTCAGATTTCTTATTTATTTTGGTATAATTATGTTGTTGATATGTTTATAAGAAAAAGTTTGTTTGTAGAATAAGTGTTTTTTTTTCTAAAAAAAATAGCATCTTATCAGCAACAATGTTATTAAATATAGATTTGTTTTTTTATAAACTTTTTTTTATATATAAATCTGTAAAATTTAAATGAAATAGACATAGAATTTAACATGTTAATTACATTTGTATTATCTTGCTGATTTTGCTGTTTCTTAAAAGTATATTTTCTAATTTCAATGACTTTTATGTTGTTTCTAATAATATAAATACCTGATTGCATATTTAGCTAAAATATGTAATACAATATTTTAAGATTCCTTTTTTTACAGCCAAATTACAAGCTAATATCAACGCATTGTAATTTATGGCGAAATTATCATGATATTCAAGATTCTTGGGAAAGTATTTCTAGGGTAATTGATTTTTTTGGTGACAATCAAGAAGTGATATCCCTGCATGTTGGACCTGGCCATTGGAGTGATCCTGATATGGTAGGCTGTTGTTTTGTAATGAAGCCTTTTCTTACTTTTTTTGTAATGTGTTTTATGAGAAAACTATTACTTTTTTTTATAAATAATTTCACACACAGGCAGAAATTGCTTCCAGTTTAGTTAAAATGTTATTATGCTCCAATATTAGCATGGGGAAGTAAGAGTTGATAAACAGCTCAGAAGCAAAAATATATATAAATTCCAAAGCATTAATGGAAGTTCTTCTTGCTCTATTAAATATAATGTTCTAATTAAACTTGAATAAATTAAAATTTAATCAATGATTTCTTAATCATGATTTAACTTACTAAAATTTAGTAACTGTTTTTAAAACTACATTTCTTACAAAATTTCTTTTCTCTTGATCCATTTTAAATTAAGAAAAATTTATATTGTAAAGATTGTAAATGAAATTTTTTTAAACTATTATTATTTACCAGATAAAGAGAAAACATTTTCTTGCAATTATGAAAATAATTACCAATGCATTATTTGTTTATTGGGTCTTTCATGTTAGTGGATACCATGAAAAAGTTTTTGCGACTATATTATCTGTGGTTTTCTTTTTTATATGTAATTATTGATGAGCTAATCATTGATAACTCCATCTTTCTGTTCATTAAATTTGTAGAGCTTATATTTTTGCTTTCTTCATAATTTTTTTTCATTATTTGCTGCTAAAATTGCAATCCTGTAAAAGAATAATACAACAAATTTTAAATTAAATTATATAAAGCATACAATATAGCAGAATAATACCAGTGCAACACTGTCAATTTTGAGAAAATGTAGTGTCATTTAGAAGCGGTACGAAAGGGAAGATGTAAAAGGGCAACTTTTACTCAGAAATCATGTTCTTATAAAACCCGTGTTCTCTCAAAGCTCTCAAACTAAACATTTATATAATTTTCATCAATTGAGTAAAGTGATAGAAATAATAAAATTATTTTCATTGTCATGTTCACAAATATGAATTTTTATTATTTATTTTAATAATGTATAAGAATTATTTAAATTTCTTAACCATTTAAAGTTATTTTACAGCTTATGATTGGAAACTTTCATTTAACTCCTGGTCAAGCTCGAGCGCAAATGGCAGTGTGGTCTATTCTTCCTGCTCCATTGCTTATGTCCAACGACTTACGCGACATGAAACCAGTGTTTAAAGAAATTCTTTTAAATGCTAAAGCTATTGCTATTGATCAGGATCCATTGGGACTTCCTGGAAAGAGAATCTATAAGGTATAAAATAAAAATATAGATAATACATTATTGGACATTTGAATTATGTAATGGTTTTGGTAATTTGAATTACTTAATGGGTTTTTAATGATATTAGCAATTCACAAAGATTATGTTGATTTTTTTTTTTTTTTTATGGCAGAAGTTATTTAGAAACAAGTTTTTCTTTTTTAAAAAAATGTATATGAGTATTTAGACATTTTTTGTTTCAATTATTTTTCACTTATAAAAAACATTTATAAATATAAAAAGCAATACATACTTTAATATATTTTTTATCTTTTTTTATCTAATCACATGTTAAACAAATTTTTAAAAGCATTTAAATTTTAGACAGTTATTAAGATTAGTTTCATTTGAAAATATCATATACCTCCAGCACTTAATCCTATCCAGCAACATTTTAATCTTTGGCTATGTTTATTAACACAAACTCGATTTAGGAAATTTGTCAATTAGATTAAACTTCTTAGTTTTTAACAGGGGAGGAGTTGGCTAAAAAATTTCCAAATCTTAACTTCAGATTATTTTCCATAGTTATATAGTCTATGCTATGATCTTTACTAATGAATTCAGAAAATTTGTAAAATAAATTAAATGACTTTCATTGAACTTTTATATCTATAAAAGCAGTTTTTTTTTCATAACAAAATATTTTTTGCAATTTTAAAGCTGTAGTATTTGCACTCCCTTAAAAGACATTCTTGTTCTTCCCGTTTGCTTTCAAAAAAACATATATCAAAGTATCATATAGAATAACTGAAGGAAAGCAAAAGAAAAATAATATTTTTAAATACAAAGTTGCTATATTTATAATATATTAAATCATATTTTTTTCATAATAATAGAATGGCTTTAATAAGATTTCCTTTCATTGGGAATCCAAGGTAGTTTTTTATTAGCCTTAGTGCTGAGAAAAGTCTCTACGCATACTTAGTTTGCTGCTAAAATACTCATTGTTTTTGTTTCTGGCTGTATTATTTTAGAATGCAATTGAATTTTGAATTTTGGAAAAATAAAAATTCTTTTTATAAAAGAATCAGAAGTTAGATTATTAAACTAATTTCTTCAAAAAGTCAACACTCCCGAGACGCTTCAGTTCTTCAATCCCTCAGGTTTACTTTTACCTTTTTGCTATCATTTATAACAAAGAAAAGGGTTACATTTCTGTATGTATTGTAAGCATTAAATCTTTTCATATTTGGTAAAATGTTAATTTATATTTAAGATTATGTAAATATATTTTTCTTTTTTTAACAAGTTATTTATCAATTTTTAGAAAAATCATTTAGAGATATGGACGAGGCATATTTCACCATCCAATGAAGGGGAGTTTTCTTGTGCTGTTTTGTTTTTAAACAGGGATAAGTATACAAAAGTAGTGAAGATTCTTCTAAATGAACTTGGTATGAATAACAAAAATGGATATCACTGTGTTAGTGTGTTTAGTGACCAGAAATATAATTTTCATGATCAAAATGATATACTCTCTGTCAGTATTGAACCAATGGATGTATTTATGTTAAATTGTCAAATAATAATTAAATAAAAGTTGGGCTTTGTTATTTTGCATGTTTATTTTTATTTAAAATATGTATGCCACGAATGTTGTAGTGGTTCAAAATCCACTTTAAACCGTAGGTCCCGGGCAAACAGGATCGTAGAGCATTGCGGGGGTATTGTTACTCCACGTCCGTGGCGTATCTTCAAGTTACACGCGTCCCCTGGGTAATGCAAAGTGAGTAACATCTGTGCAGCTCTTGCCTTAAGGCAGCGAAGGCAATTGTCTAAGTATTTGCCAGCTGCATTAGAACAAAAAAAAATGGTTGATCATCCTTCTTTAGTTTGCTTAAATTATTAATAATGAAGATAAATTGCTTTTGTTTAATGGTATAAGTATTTTCTTCACTGCTTATATGCTTAGTGTTCAAGGAATAAAAATTTTAGCAAATTTTATAATTCATTCATATATGTTGTGAGTATTTTGTTACTGAATTCTTGCAGAATAATAATTATTCTACAAGAGATTAATAGGATCCAAAAAAAAAATTCTAGTGTTCTTTTAAATAATGTCTGCATGTGGGGCAAAAGTATTGTAGTATCCTGAAAGAATACAATATGCATATTGTGGAAATCTGCATTCTACATTTCACATTAATAAACAAATTCTGTCATTAAAGACCATGATTAATCATATTATATTGTGCTATCCTTTTTGATTAGTGAAAATTTAGAATCAATTTTTCAGTCTGTTATTGTAGAAATTCAAGTAAGTATTAAGAAATTTTTTTAAGTCTATGCAATTTCACACATCAAATTTTTATTTATAACGTGTGTTGTATGTTTTATGTTATCATATTTACTTTTATTGTTCATATAGTTTTATGCATCTTTATTAAAGGAATTCCCTTCTTGTATATTCAATTCTATTTCTTGGCGCTAATTGGCAGTTGGTTTTTATCAGAAAGCTGAATATAACCAATTGACAAATTCAGCTTTCGATAATAACTACTTTTTTATCTGGCCATCCCATTTATCAAAATAGGAATAAAAGAATTGCTGCTCTATGAGACATATAAAGTGTATAAGAATTATCAGATGAAATAAAAATTATGTTACAAAAAAAACATCCACAACTCCTATTTTTTTATCTCATCCATTATTAATTTTTTGTGTCACAGCATAACATAAACATTTTGTATAAATCCATCTTGCAACTTGACAAATTCAATAATTCCACAAATATTTAGACATATATGGCTAGAAGTAGAAAATATTTTGATTTAATATCCGAAGCATATTGAATCAAATTTTATAAGATTGTGGAAAGGTAAGCATCCTGTTTAGAGGTGAAAAGTAGACAAATCTATTACTTGTTAGGCAAAACAACTTTGAAAAAAAGTAGTTTAATGGTTATTGTGGTATTTAATTTTTCTTTTAGTGTTATGCAATTTAAAATTTTAATTGTTAAAAAAATTAAAATTATTTTTATTGTAATAGAGGAGAAAGGGATTGATTTTCGATGGGTTTTATTACATCATTCTGTTTGAATTTGCCCAATTTGGCTACTAGTCTATTTTCCACAATTTCTGTGATCAAACTATAGTTATATTGTGAAATCGGGACTTTTTATTTCATCCCTTGTGCTATACATAATTTATAATTTAGTAATTTTCCTTATAATTATGCATTGTATTTAGAGACAAGTTTGCTACAAAATATTTCATCACCAAGGAAATATTTATGTTCTTTATTTAAAAATTTTTGTGAAGTATTACCGAGGAATAATATAAGAAATATTTTATTATATAAATTATTTATTTCAAAGAAATAGAGTCAATGTGCTATCACTATAATAAAATTGTCTTTACCACCAACCATGATCTTCACTTCTGGAGTGGAATCTTATGACTGTTAAGCAGTTTATTTCAATTGTGGTTGGCATTACCATCCATCACACAAATTCCAAAGGGAAGTTCTCCATTTCTGTTGTCACATATCTGTTCTGAACTACATTCATTCTTGACTCGATGATAGGAAAAAATTTAAGAATTTCACTTTACATTAAAAGCTGTTTGTTATCATTGGTTGACACTAGCTACATGGTAATCTGCCTCATAGTTAATGTCGAAGTATGTTTGACCTTTTGCAAAGCAAAATTTTGAAATAGTCGAAACTTGCAAATACTTCCTTTTCAATTGGAAGAATTGCATACAAGTAAGGGTTTTTTACAGAACCTCTATCTAAATTTTCTTTTCCTTAAAAAAAATGTACGGAAAATACTTTAAAAAAAATTGGTTAGTATGCGCTGCGTTCTTTTAAAGTATTGCTTACAAGAACACCCAAATCTGAACGTCACATTGATGGGCTTATCTTCCTCAGTCTCATAAGGCTGCTTTTGGGAGTCGATCATCTTCGTTTGCTATGATAGTTCATTATAAATGAAGTTGGCGTTTGCATCCATTTTAACTAGCTAGTCAATCCTTGTTAGGTTGCAATTATTCTGGTAAGACTTCTTTTGACATTAACCTCAGAATTCATTTCTGAAGTATTATGACTGCTTACTTGTTCATTATCTGTGTGCTAAATTGTTGCGCTGTCCATATCGTTTTCGTAAGACTGCTTCTGATATCAAACATAGCGTTCCTTTCTGGAGTTTTATGACTTTTACAGAAATTTACACCAGGCACAATTTTCACGAACGAGTTAGTCTACTCCGTGAAGTGATTGTCCAGAAGCGATCACCTGTGCTGGACCACTTCGAGGGGCAACGCCTGGGCATCGAGCTGGTGCAGGGGCGTGGCGGGATGCACGACGACTGGGATAGCGCGAGGTGGATCCTGCACCATTAGACTCTGCTTGGAAGGGGTCTTCTCCCAGCTGGAATCCGAAGAGGAGGATGACGCGGAGATCTTCCTCAGTTTGACAATTATTTCTACGGAGAGCAGCAGCACTAGTACGCCTAGCACGATGCAGGTGGGACCGATGACCAGCCAGGGCGTGGGGTCCTCCCTCAGTCCTGGTACGTAGATGCCCACGAAGAGTACCACCAGCCCCAGCGAGAGCAAGGCAGACCCACACACAAAGATGCAGATGAGGGTGCCGCGTGTGGCGGCGCGGTGACTTTCGCCCTTTAGATCCCGATCGCTGATCTTGCGTCGCATCTCGTGCTCAGGGGTGCGCCCCATGCCGCCCCCTTCCTCGGCTTCCGCCTGCCGTTGGCGCTGGTAGCGGAGGAGAAGCATGCCTGCAAAGAGAGCAAATCTTTTATTAAAGGAATATCCAGTCAGAAGCATTCTGATGTAGAATGATTCTACCCTATTGCATTCCCAAGATTGAATCAGCTTTGACATGCATAGTGATTCATCTTTTGAATTAATCTCATTTGTATGTAAAGTTATGAGAACGAGTGTAATTTAAAAACAGACTGTCATGAAATTAGAACAAGAAGTTGCTGTAATCAGCATGATGAACACCCAGTTCAATGAAGAATTACGCATATAAATGCCAGAAAAGGGAGAAAAAAAGTCAATTCTCATGAGAACACAAAAGTTGCATTCAGACTAGAACGACGAATGTTTTCTTTACTCAGAGCGAAACTCTAATACCATGTCCTCTCCCATCTTGTGAGTGAAATGCAATTTCTCTTGGAATTGCTTTTAGGTACAGCAGATTTACTATTTATTAAATGATAGGCAATTACTTGCTCTCAGCGTAAGATAATTTGACTTGATTTTCTGATTCAAACTGGGCAGGGACAAACAGACACTCGCCATTGAATTCTGTACTTGGCTTAAAAGCCGTGCGACGTGCGCATGGTTTGAAGACAAGCAACGGGAAGGTTAAGCGTAGTATTGGAGACATTTGCTGCAAGTTCGAATAAATTATACGTATAAGGCGGTAGGAGAAATCAAAACCGATAAGCTCTCTATGAGTGCAACAGTGTCGTTATAAAAAGTCCACCAATACGCGAGTAGAGCTGTAATAAGGATTAATAACTATCGTTTATTGTGACCTTAAATGTTTAGAAAGATGGCTTATTGATCCTTCATCATGAACATTACATTACATCACATCGATGGTATAGCTTAGACTGGTTAGTACACATACTAAATATCCCATTAAAGGTGTCCCATACTTCTTATCAATGAGGGTCGTTTTGGTGTCAAGAAAGATTTTAGATCCTAGCTAGTAAGAAGAGAGATTAAGATAAATTTCATTATAAATATCTCGAGAAAAGAAACCAATAAGGTGTGTTCGTTGTGAAGGAAATAGAGAGCTTTTGCATACCGTATTTCGGACGTCCGTTAGCTTTTTCTCCCTAGCGCGCATGCTCATACGAAATTGCGCATGCGTATCTAATAATTTTTCCTATGAGCATGCGCGCTAGGGAGAAAAAGCTAACGGACGTCCGAAATACGGTATGCAGAAACTCTCTATTATGGTGAAGGGCCATACTGTAATTTATTTTGTCTATAAGTTATTCGCCACTTGCATCGTTTCGGAATTTTCTTTGGTACAGGTTTACTTTTATAATATAGGGCATGTAGGAGTTGTTGAAATGTATAGATATCACTCGATTGGATTAGCTAGCTTTCAGTACTCAGTATGTATGTGGGAATTTAGCCGCAGAGAGTTTATATATTTCGAGGAAAGAATATTTCTGCTCCAAATAGAGTCTGTTTTCGGTCACGCATTAAAGGATTTACGACTTTCCGGTAAGATAAAAGCGGTTGTTTTTCGAATTGACGGCGAAATGTTCGAAAAGAGTTTTCGTGAACGATGCCGCGGCTCACAAGTTCAAATCTAGACGCAATACAAAAAGAAAAGTACTTTGTATTAGCAAAATTAGTACTTTTCTCTTTGTATTGTGTCTAGATTTCACAGGGTCACTGCTTAAGTGAATCTGTTTAAGCATCAAAACATATGTTCGGAAACACCATAACTGAGGATATTTTTACATAAACAATTCACTTATGTGTTTGATGCATAAAACAGAGAAACAGGATGTTTGGTTAATATCGCGTAAACTACAGAGCGAGAATCCTCGCGCGGTTTACATAAAAGTTGACCACATAACTATAATTCCTATGCATAATATTTGGAAAGAAAAAATATGGCCTCATATCTGGTGTTTTAAAAATAGGCTTTATTTGAACGTGTGCAGCTGTAAAAGTTATGAGAGACAAAAAGATTTACGGAAATAAAAATTCCGTATAATAATATATTCCGTTAGTGGATATTACGATTTACCTTATCTGCGGCCAATGCATTGCAAACTGCAAGGAAGTATGTATTTCAGTATCATCAATTGTCATCTTGGACACTGATGCCATCAACAGGTTGCATGATAGAGGAAAAAACTTTCACCCAGTAGATAATAGCCGCGATATTTGCAGGAAATAAATGATCCTAATCAGTACCAATACTGGGATGGGCATATATCAATACAGGAAGATATGGTTCTGAGATTAGTTGATGCAATCCCGAAGATGAGCACACGTACATTATCCAGGTAATTTAATGTGAATAACAGCATTGTGCATAGGATATTAAGGGTGCAGACGCCATATTTCACTACACCGCTGGTGCAAAATCTGCTTCGAAATGAGTTTCGTCAGGGAATCTACTTGAACTGTGAATGGATATTGAATAACTAAGCCCATAATCTTTTCGTTACATATATCTTATCGACAATTGAAGCATATGTTACTAGTAACGGGGTCTTCAACACCCCAAAGTAATCAATATCAATCCATATTCAATTTCCCCGCAATACATTAGGTCTATTGGACTCTGAACCGACATATTGAGTAATCATGATGAACCCTCTCTGCTGTCTCAAAGGCTCAGAGGTAATTTATCTTTGTACCAAATGATTTTATAACCTTATCAGCAATAAATGGTTTATGATTTCAGAATGATGGAGCACTTGCTCATTTCGCCTCGTATGTATGAGATTGGTTGGATATAGAATACACAGCACTACTAGATTAGACGAAGAAAGAACGATTGTGTGGCCACAATCACTGTATTTGATTCCTCTGAACATTTCTCTGTAGCGACATCCAAAGGAATTTGGATTATCTGATATTTGTTATTACACGATGAAATTTAATTGCTCTTTTGAACACTACGCTGTTAGAATGCGTGCATTTAGCCATTGTACAGTGCAAGCATATTAGCCTCAATTGTCATTTGAGTATCTTCATATTTAAACGCCATATCATATGCAATTGCCGCTGTTCCTGTCTCAAGTAAGGCTTATTTTCTGTGCACTGGATGTGGCGCCATAATTTTTCTCCAGCATTTTTCTCAAAAGCTAAGCATAGCAGAGGCATAGTTCTCCATCAAGTTCCTTTTAGAAACTTTTATGTACTCCGACCAAGAATTCTTATAGGATTAACACCTCGTAAAATTTACAAACATGAATAGATCTAAACATTGTGATTATAAAAATAGCCAATTGGCTAACGTTTTGGCCATTGGTATCCCAGATTTCAGGTTCGTATCTTGGCAATGGTATGGATGTTTGTGAGTGGTTCGGAATCCACGTTAAACTGCAGGTTCCGGTCTAATTAACCCAATGTGTGCAGAAAATGACCGTGGAGCGACAAACCAAACCTAAAGCTTTAGATGTTTTGAAAGAAGCCCTGAAGGAAGACTTTTGGGATATTATAGAAGAGGCAAATAGATATGCTAGACAAATAATTGACCCCTGCCCAAAAATCAAAAAAAAAAAAAAAAAAGATTTTATAAACAGGGAAAAAAAAAAGAAACCAAATGTGGGTGATGATCTGTGACCTCTAATAATATAAAAGTACATCTTGCATTATGATGTCTCAAAAGAAGAAACCAAAGCTACATATGTATTGGTCAAAAAAACGCATTATATGAATTTAGATTTGATTTATAATTCTAAATTACTTTGCATATCATATCGCTCAAATAAATGAATTATCACACAAACTATACTGCCTTTATATAAAGACAGTAGAATATTTTAATTGCCTTTATATTCCGCAAATCAGTAAAATCCTTAGCATCCCAGCCCGGCTATTAGCGTACTCGCATCGGGTGGAGGTATCAGTTTTAAGTACTTTCAGAAAACGGATACATAATATAAAATGATATATTTTTTATTTTGGATAATTTAATTGTAAAGAAAAGAGATGACTGTAACAGTGCGTGGACAGTTACCCTTAGTATTACTCTCCTATCAATAGCCTGTGGTATTTGTGTCATACATAAATGGAATATGGGGATAAACTAACATACAAACAAAGCATAGTCCGTTTATCGATCGTGTTTGGGTTTGGTTTGTCGCACTACAGTCATTTTCTGCACACTTTAGGCTAATTAAATCGGGACTTACAATTTAAAGTGGATTCTGAATCAGTAACAAACATCCATGCCACAACCAGGATTCGAACCTGAAACCTGGAATACCAATTGGCCATCAGACCACCGATCGTGTGGAAAATTGGCAAAAGGTCAAATCGAATGGATTCAAATAGAGTGGCATCATACGGTAAAATATGACATTAGGAGGGAATTTGATTGCAATAAAAGAATTTTAATTTTTAATAATTAAAATTTAATTTTAAATTAAACTGATATAAACGAAAAAATACATGAAAAAATTGCACACTAACTACTATAATTTTTTTTCTTTGAAAGCAACTTTGTGCAGTATATGTCTGACTAACCCCCTAAAGAGTAATCGATTCGTCCGTTTCCGTCGTTAAACAAACAGAATGTTTTTATGGCATATCGATGGGCTTAGTGTTCCACTTAAGTATGTCACGGGCAGCCTATCGAAGCCCTTGTTAGGCGCCTCTCTGTCCAATCTCTTTTGCTTGGTTCTTATTCGAAGTTATTACACTGTCTAGCCCCACATAAAACAAAATGAAGCCATATAGTAAAGCAATAACTGTGCGCAAAAAAATTAATAGATGTAAATCTAAGATATGACCATGACAAGAAAGTAAAGTTATTTTCTTTGAAGTTTTTTTTACATATATAAATTTCTATCTGATATGACTCGGTTTTCCGCAACTTTATTATTAAATGAGAATAATAAAGATAATTAATTTAGTATGAAATGATATATTTTTATTTAGGTTGATTTAATTGAATCAAGAAAAAAAATATCATCGGAAATTGTAAAGAAATCCAAAGAAAAAAATTTCTGACAAATATGCTCTCATAAAAAATAACGTTGAACTCAAAATTTGATTACCCGGAAAGATAGAGTCTAGCATAATTAGATTGGGGCTTGGTTTGCCGCTCTACGTTAATTTTTGACACACTTCAGGCTAATTAGAGCGGGACCAACAGTTTAACATGGATTCCCCACCAACAACAAACATCCATGCCACCGCCAGAATTTGAACTTGAAACCTGTGATACCAAAGGCCAGAGAGCTAGCTCATTGGCCATCAGGCAACTCTAATATAATCTTTTACAAATCGAAATTGATGATTGAATCGTATTTAATGATATTTTAATATCAACATTGGTTATAGTTCTAATATAACAACAAACTTAAATTATAAAATACTTTTAAAATGATAAAAATAAATAAATTAAAATTATGTAAAAATCTACAAAAATATGTTCTTTCGACAGAGTAATAATTTTTTTTTCCCCCAATACAGACATAACGTATCAAACTTCTACAAAATAACTTGCTGTTCATGTTTTATACACTGAAGTGACAAAAGTCATGGGATAGCAATATGCAAATTTTCAGATGGCAGTAGCATCGCGTAGAACAGGTATAAATGCGCAGTGCTTTCGCAGAGCTTTCATTTCTGTTCAAGTTATTCATGTGAAGAGGTTTTGACGTGATGATGATCGCACGACGGGAATTAACAGACTTTGAACGCGGAATGTTAGCTGGAGCTAGACGCATGGGTCATGCCATTTCGGAAATCGTTAGGGAATTCAACATTCCCAGATCCACTGTGTCAAGAGTGTGCCGAGAGTATGAAATTTCAGGCATAACATCCCACCATGGACAGCGCAGTGGTCGACCGCCTGCACTTAACTTAACTTTGGGTCGACCGTCTGCAAAGAGTCGTAAATTCTAACAGACAAGCAACACTGCGTCAAATAACCGCAGAAATCAATGTGGGACGTACAAGGGACTTGTCTGTTAGAACTGTGCGGAGAAATTTGGCTTTCTTGGGCTATTCCAGCAGAAGACCGACTCGAGTGCCTTTACTGACAGAATGACATCGCTTGCAGCGACTCTCGTGGGCACGTGAGCATATCGGTTGGTCCCTAGATGAATGGAAAACCGTGGCCTGGTCCGATGAGTCACGATTTCAGTTGGTAAGAGCTGATGGTAGGGTTCGAGTGTGGCGCAGATCCCACGAAGCCATGGACCCAAACTGTCAGCAAAAGGCACTGTTCAAGCTGGTGGTGGCTCCGTAATGGTGTGGGCTGTTTTTATGGCATGGACTTGGTCCTCTGGTGCGACTGGACCGAACATTGACTGGAAATGCTTATGTTCAGCTACTTGGAGATCACTTGCAGCCATTCATGGACTTCATGTACCCAAACAACGATGGGATTTTTATGGATGACAATGCGCCATGTCACCGAGCCACAACTGTTCGCGATTGGTTTGAAGAACATTCTGGACAATTCCAACGAATGATCTGGCCACCTAGATCACCCGACATGAATCCCATCGAGCATTTATGGGACATTATCGAGAGGTCTGTTCGTGCCCAAAATCCTGCACCATCAACGCTTTCACAATTATGGACGTCTATCGAGACAGCATGGCTCAATATTCCTGCAGAAGACTTCCAACGACTTGTTGAGTCCATGCCACGTCGAGTTGCTGCACTTCGCCGGGCGAAAGGAGGGCCGACATGATATTAAGAGGTATCCCATGACTTTTGTCACTTCAGTGTATTAGCAATAGCAAAAAAACAAACAAACAAAAAAAAACATCAATGTTATTTCAAAATAATAGAACTCATTGAATAAATATTACTCTAAAATACAAATGAAACATAAAATTCTGATAATTTTAAATCCATTTATCTATGTATTCTAATCATCATAATTGGCATTGGAAATTTTTAATTGAAAAAAAAACAGGTATTTCATGTATTAATTTCTGATTGACAAAAGACATTTAAAAATATTCATAATAGAAAAAAAATCAAACAACTGTTATGGTAAAATAAAATAAATATAACTAAGAATTTGGAATTAGAAAATAAATTTATTTTAAAACTATAAAAGAACATAAAAAACAAACAAAAATATATACTTAAAAAAAATGTAATTCACAAAAATTCCAAATGTTTACAATTTTAATTAAAAAAAAATTATAAAAATGATTAAAATTTTAATTTTGTCATTCAAATACTTATGAAATATTTATTATTAGTCAATAAAAATCAAAAGTAGAAATAATTTAAAACTTCGTCAGATTTCAAAATGAAAAGACCATTAAGTTATTCCACTTAATACAATATGGCTCATTAGTTCAAATTTTGAAAAACCAATTCAAAAGAATATTTTTAAGCCTAAATAATTCTCAGAAAGGATTTCGTATAAGATTTAGACTTGTATTAATTTTTACCAGCTTAACATTAATTTCCTATTGCAATTATCATATATTTTTTCAAAAATAAATAAAATAAAATAATTTTAATTTAATATATAATTAATCTATTGAATTTATATATAATTAATCTATTGAATTTATATACAATTAATTTATTTAAATATATTAATAAATTTTATAATTATATAATATTTTTTTTCAAAAATAAATTAAATAAATTTTAAATAAAATTATTTTCAATTTAGAGCATTCAATTGTTATTATCTTGTAGTCATTTTCAAAATTATATCTCCATGACTAGATCAGGCAACCATACTTCCTTAAAAATTCACAAATTTTTAATTATTTTAATAGAAAATTAATAATTAATTATTAAAAAAATTATTTAAACACTTAGTTTAAGTGAACGAAACTACATGCCGAACAGAACTGAATGCTCCTAGGACTATGCCGGAAGTGAGCACAATAAATCCACAGGCCGGAATGATTTTCATTGTGTTTGAAGGTTTGGTCGGTAGCTTTACTGTAATTTTTTGCACACTTTGGGCTAATTAGATCGGGACCTACAGTTTAACGTGGATTCCGAACCACTCACAAGCATCCATGCTCCCGCCAGGATTCGTACCTGAAGCCAGGTCGCCTATCTATTTGAAATCCAACAAACTGAATCGAAAGCTGTTTGTTTATGCCAGTGAAAGGCATGATAAATTCTTTGGGCTCGGGTGTAACATCCAAAACATTTTGGACCTCTGGATGTTCGTTCCAAATTTTAGAGGAACAACATGGATGCAATGAAGCAAGTGCCAAATAAAAAAAAAACCTAGGCAACACAGAATTTACTACGAATATGCCATTCTTATAGAAAATGTTCTCAAATCAAAGTGAAAACGTTCCATTTGAAAACAACAACAACACTATAACAATCTTTACATGTACTGTAAGTCTGGACATAATTTCATATGCATCCAAATTTTGTTTATTTTTTTTTAGTGTCTGGCGTAAAAGGAAGATTTTTTGAAAAATACAATTTTTTAAACTATACATACATAAATAATTATGTGCATGTATTTATACATTCACATAAAAAGTACGTACTTCTCATAATTTTTAAAAAAGTACTCATAAAATTGTTAAATTTATATGTCATTTGAAAAGGATTTACATATTCTTATTCTGAGATTAATTATTATTATAGTTGTCATCATTATTTTTGTGTATTCCTTTTTAAAATGTTGTGTAAGATGTTAAAAATGAAATGTTTGGTAAATTCAGATGATAAATAAAAGAATTTATCTATTCCTTCTCATAATTAATTTATATCATTCTTTTAATACTAAAGGCCAGAACGCTAGTCAATTGGCCATCAGGCCGCTGGATTTGAAGGAGAAAGATGCGAACCTTCTGATTCTAATTTAGATGAATGTTTGTTTAAAATAACATTCTTTCTTTACTCCTCTGGATTGACAATTCGGTATTGCAATTTATTTATTAATTTCGTTTCTAGAATGAGATTAATTGTAGCAGGCCTCATTCTCCATTCCCAATCTGCAAGCGATATTGATTGAATAATGCAGGCCTCGTAAACAGAAGAAAGACTTTGGTCAATGTGCTCGGCATTCGGAAACAACATTTTCTTCGTATTGATTTTCAATTAGAGAAGGGATATCAATAATAGGGACATCCAAAAAGCGTAAATTTTCATACAAATAAAAACTAGCAAATAGTAGTAAAAATTTCTATCAGATGAAATAGGAAATTATATTATGAATATTTGTAAATGCTCCCATAAAGAATCAGCAGGGCATTTTGTGAGCCAGTGCCTTAGGGCATTGACCTGTTACATATACTAGAAAAATTAAGCAGATAGAGATGTGGGCAGAACTCACTTGATAGAAGTGTCACGTCGCATATTTCTGAATCACATTCTTCCTTTACTCCTCTGGATTGACAATTCGGTATTCACCTGTCATCCCTCCATTAGCCACCAGAACGAGCAAAGGGTGTATTCGAAGCGCGGAGAAGTTTTATTTCGTTTCGAGAGTTATCATGGAAACGACGCGCCGAAAACAACACTCATCTCGTGCAAACAGTAAAGAGGGCATGAGAGGCGAATTTCTTCGGAATTGTTTTCGGAATTTCGTCACCTGTGTCGTTGCTCTGAAAGCGGGGGGATTGGTTTTCAACAAAGAAATTCGTTTTTCGTTTGTTGTAGTTTTTTATTTGATTTGAGACCTTTTCGTTACTACTCTCATGTGAATATAGTCAGGTGAAAGGACAATAGTGAAAACTTTTATATTTGATGTCAAGTACATAAGAAATTTCGAGCCAGTAGAGATAAAAAAAAAAAAAAGATTAATTTGCCAGTGTAATGTTTCAGCCTATATCAGACCTATAACCGCTTCAAGAAGAGGGTCACATTCAGATTCATAAGAGCACTTTAAATTTTATTTACGAGCACTATTACATATATATATATATATATACAAATACAGAACTCTGGGTTATTATATAAAGAAATGAAAAGTGAAAGATAAAATTTGATCATAAATGCACGATTAAATCACAGTACACGATTAAATCACAAGTACCGTTCACTCCAAAGTCAGAGATTTTCAAAATTCTCAAGTCTACGTCGAATTTAATTGCCTGATCTGCGGCAGGCCTTAATTATCTCACGGCGTGATACACGAAACCACAAAGGGTACACTTTAAAAAAAAATAAGCGGAAACTCCGATCTATTCAGTTGCTTCAGAGAAAAAATGAAAGCAATACTTCTGGTCGACTCGTCGCAGAACTCTGCCCTTTCTTCTCCCAAAACCTTCTTTTAAGAAAATCCGTCAGGAGGAGGGTCGGGAGTCAACTTCCCTCACCTCTCAGATCGACCATTTAGTCTCGTAGACATTTTTCATCTCATTGACGATCACCATTCACGATGGAACAACTCATGGTGCAGTTCATATTCCATTTGTAATAGTTTCGACCTGTGAAGTTCGCACAGACAATGGCTAATTTCATGAGGTCTCATTATCCATGACAACGAATATTTGCTATCAGAGTTGAGTGACAGATTGTTGTCATTAGTACAAAACTCTAATTCCATGCAATATAACTACCTACAATACTGCTTGTCTGCTGACACATTTGAGTGATGAGCTGTTATGTACTACTGTGCCCAAAAAGTAAAACCAATTTTCAATTTAAAATTCTCGGCCATATGGAATTTCAATTTTTTTTTTTTTTAAATTATTGGCACTGCCCTTGACATCTGTGTGAAATTTCACGTCAAAATATTCATTAGTGTTTAAGTTACGCTTGGCTTTGACCCTCAATTTTGGGTGAAAGGACAATAAAATAAGAGAAAAGAGGTGCATATGCAGCGTTGTAGGTTTTTTGAGTCTCGTAAGGGTAACAACGCAACAGTAGCTACCCAAAACTTTTGCGATGTTTATCCAAGGGTATTAGTTGTTCGTAAATTCCAAAGATGATTTTCTAAATTCAGATCAAGTAATTTTGATCTTTCTGACTCGTATCGATCAGAAAGATCAACAACTTTAGACAAAGACGCGTTAAGGGTGGAAGTGGAAGCAAATTTGTATCAGACAACTGAGGCACTGTCAAACACTCTTCCAACCTTGGTCACCATCCAAGAGCGTTTTCAGCTGATTGGAACAGGTGTTCGTGTCCCGTAAATCAGTCCGAAGGAAACAAAGCTAACCGGTGCACCATCTGCAACTTATTGCTTCAACGGCACAATACAGAAGTTTTTTTTTCTTCTTTGATCTCTTGATCACTGGAGGTGAAAAAATGGGCAAAAAGGAGAAGTATTCGAGAATCGTTCATTTTAAAGTGCTAAAATTTGGACAAACTGTGAATTAGGCATTTACTGTGAAGAACTGCATCGAGGGAATCAATCTTTAGTTGAAAAGTGTCCAGCGATTGTCCACAGAAAAGGCGTTATTCTATAGCATGATAATGCTTGACTGCATTGAACAAGACGAACCCTGGAAAAAATTAATAAATTAGGGTGGGAGGTACTGCCTCACCCACCATACTCGCCGACTTTGCACCATGAGATTTCCATTTATTTCGATTACTGTAACATTTTCTATGGAACATTTTTTTTTTCCAATGGAATGAAATAAAAATGGTAATAATAACAAAAATAACAAGGAAATTTATTTTTCATTATTTTAATTAAATTTAAAAAGATTAATTAAATTAAATTAATAACATGAAATTTTTTTTTTCAGTTCTATTTCTATGGAACAAAAAAATTGAAAATTTAGATAATATCCAAAATGCTCTCTCCCATTATTTTGCTTAAAAATAAAACTTGTTAAAAATTTGTTTGAATTTAATGTAAAAGAAACGATATTACTTTTAAGTCCCCCTAATATATATCAACTGAAAGTCGTAAAATTTTCTGCCCTATTTTAGTACTTTTTCTAAGATGAAATTTAAATCTATATCAAAGGGGGTATCTTTGTAGACATGATGGTTGTAATTCATTAAAGATATAAAAAGAACATTTTTGGGGAAGTTGCACAATCTGTCTATCAACAGCAAGAAAACTCCATACCAGCCTCGTAGTGATCTTTTATTTCACTTGGATAACACACAAGTTTAATTAAAAATGATCTATTATTGCCGAATAAATCTAGTAGAAAAATAGATGTGTTATTGATATGCTCGAATAAATCCTTCGCAATTTTTCGAACGAGACCGCAATGGCCTGGTGCATTGCCTGTTGTGTTTCAGAACTAAAGTGACGCTCACTATTTTATATTGATTGATTGTTTACAAAAGTGTTTTTGAAAATAATTATACTTATATGGGGCGGACTTACTATTTTGTTATTGTTACAATCATATGAGATTTATTGCCTTTTTTAGTTCGTAGTGACTTGAAAAGAGATAACAAATGTTAACCAGCAAATATTGTATGATTTGCACTATTTTATGTTTCGCGTGTAGATAGATTAGTAGCTGTTTGATTACAGAGTTTCAGAAGTTGGTTGATGAACAAATGGAACTGGATTCAAAATCGAACAAAAGCAGCCGAATCAGAAGTACCTGTGTCTAGCCGTATAAATCCATAGGTCGGAAATATTAAATTTTATTAAGCTCGAGGGGGAAAGATGGAGTGTGAAAATCACTCATATTGCATCCCTAGAAAGTGTTCGCTTCAAATTAGGGTTGAACAAAATGGGTATAGTGTAATAGGCGTCCCGTAATATCGTTCTCTGGGTAACGCTGAATCTTCTACATACCTTCCATTCTATAAAAACAAAAGCTATAGTGGTAAATGATCTCGGATTCAAATGCCCGGCATTCGAAAACAACAATTCTCGGGATGACATAGAGATAAAAGTTATTCAGAACTGCATTTCTTTAGACAGATCATCTTTACTATAGGAATTAAGTTGTCCTTTAATGAACAATAATGCAATGAATAAAGATTGTTTTTAATCTGCTTTTTTGTGTAAAAATAAAACTCCAAATATTGCATAAACATGCGATGGTTAAAGGAGGCGATGGTTCGTAAACTTGTTTCTTTTTTCAAAAAATGCAACAGGAATATCAATTATGTTTCCTTCGAAAGAACAATTTTACGTTTTGAGGACATTTGGTTCCGTAGTAAAAAATATAGTATTTGTTTCTGATAATGTAAAATTAATTTATTAATCGAGAATCTAGATTGTACTTAATAAAAAAAATAGCCAAATGGCAGAATTTTACTATTAGCCAATATTTCCAACATTAGTATGACTTATGTTAGTTTCTTCCTAGACGATTTTTTTTAATGAAACCGCGTCCGTTTTATCCCACGTTCGCATTCCCTTTTTAGGAACTGAATAAAATTAGTAAACTCTTGGTGGAGAAACTAAAAAAATATTCATATAGTATTTTTAAAACACAAATTTTTCAAAATATATTGTTATTGTTTTATCAACAAAATTTGTCAAAAATAGTTTATTAACTTCAACTACCAGTCAGTAATATACTAGAAAATAATGAATATAATATATTTCTAATATTTCAGCCCTTTATCATTTGATAAGCCCGACTCGTGGCTCAGTGGCAACGTTCGCCGCTGGTGAGCATAAGTGCTGAGGTACAATCTACTAGTGGCTTTATTGTAAACACTGTTTCAAAAAAAAAAAAAAAAAAAAAAAAAAAAAAAAATTGGCTCGATGGTGTTTGGGATGTTCATCATCTTGCCTCGTTAGTCTGACTGCCTGTTGGGAGATTTCCAAGATTTTCTTCCATGCGATGCGTAATTGTGGGGAAGTTCTCCATAAAAGTCCTCCCAAAGGTACTGCACTCCTTCTTCAGCGTCATGGAGCCAAATCAGACTTCTATCTACGGGTGCTCCATCACAACAGAAGCTACCCCTCCCCCCTTCCTTCTATGAGACCACGGATTCATGGACTTCATCTAGATGCTAGACTTCCAATTTCTAACTTCTGACACTTTTCCATAATTTTATGTAATATGATCATCACTAATGAATTTAGAAGAATTTGTGAAATAAATTAAAAATTTTTATTGAAGTTACAAATCTATAGGAGCGGTTGTAGTATAACAAAGTATTTTAGAACTGTAGTATTTGCACTTTCTTAAAAGACATTCTTGTATTGCTTACAAAGAACACATTTATCTTATAAAATCTTACAAAAATAACAATATCAAATTAACTGGTGAAAAGCATTGCAGAATAGCTTATGTCACGCAAAAGAAAATTGCACATTTTAAGCACAAAGACGCTATATTTTTAATACATTAAATATTTTTTCCTTAACAATAGAAGAACAACATTCTTATATTGTTAATCCAAGATAGCTTGTTATAAGGCTCAATGCTGAGAAAAGTCTCTCGACAGTTACTAAAGCAGTAATTATCAAGCAACTGGTCGTGATAGTGAAAATTACATTTGAATTACCCTTCACATTTAATTTGAACATTAATTTCAAGTATTTTGATAAAATAAATGTAAAAGAGTCAGGGATTGTATTTTTAAACTGACTTCTGACTCCGAATTATGTGAAAATCCTTATGTTAGACTCAAAGAGAAGAGTACGTGTCACCAGATGATGCTTCTTTCTTGGTAATGAAGGTTCCAAATTATAGTCCCACGAAGTCACTGTTAATCCTATTTCTATAAGGAGCCTGATAGTCGAGTGGCTAGAGCTCTATACCACAGGCTTCGGGTTCAAATCCCAGTGGTGCCATGCATGTTTGTAGTGGCTCAAAATCCACTTTAAACAAGAGGTCCCGGTCTAATTAGCCTCAGTGTATAAAAAAAAAAATGACAGTAAAATGAGCAACAAATCAAGACAAAACAAATCAAACCTTTTTCTACAGGCCAATCGTAATCACTAAAATTTGTAATTTTTCTTTCTGACTTTGATCAACAAATTAACAGATATTTCACAAATCCTCATAAAAGATGACAAACTTTAAAATGAAGTAGTAACAGGGGGCTGAAAAGTTCATAGGCTGACACATAGGTGTCGATACTAGTATTAAATCCATATGATTTTTATTTACTTTACCATACTTTTTAATTTTTTTTAGCCCTAACCTTCAAAAGACATGTGTATAAATTTGACAGCTGCTGCACTATTAGTGTGTGAGTTATAGCATTTTTAGTGAAGTTATAGCATTTTTAGTGTTCATCACGTGCAGTCCACTCGGCTGACTGTCGATTGGACACCGGTGTGAAATGATGGAGCCATGTTTCCTCCATTGTCACATATCGACGCAAAAATTCGGGTTTACTACAATTGAACAGCTCCAAACACTGTTTAGAATCATCAATTCGTTGTTGTTTTGGGTCGATTGTGAGCTCGCGCGGTACTCACTTTGAACAGAGCTTTCGCATATCCAAATATTCATTCACGATATGTCCAACCCGTTTCTTTGATATCTTTAGGGTCTCAGCTATCTCAATCAACTTCACTTTACGGTTATCAGAAATTATTTTGTGAACTTTTTTGATGTTTTCGTCGGTAACAGCCTCTTCGGGGCGTCCACTGCGTGCATCGTCCTCGGTGCTCATTTCACCTCGTTTAAATTTAGCAAACCACTTCTCTACGGTTGATTTTCCTGGTGCAAAGTCCGAATAATCTTTATCAAGCCAAGCCTTGGCTTCAATAGTATTTTTTTTTCGCCAAAAAGCAATGCTTTATTAACACACGAAATTCCTTTTTATCCATTTTTTTCAAACTAACAAAAGTTGCTTCACTAAAAATGCTATAACTCACATACTAATAGTGCAACAGCGGTCAAATTTATGCACATGTCTTTTGAAGGTTAGGGCTAAATAAAAATCACATGGATTTAATACTAGTAGCGCCATAAATGTGTCAGACTACAAACTTTTCAGTCCACCGGTTACATACCAAAATAAACAATTTTAATCACAGAATGCATGATTAAAAATGCACTTCAAAAGCACTAGAGTGCATTTGATGGAAAAGAACAAACGGGGAGTGCACAAAAAGGGCTTTTTAATTTACAAAAACAAATTTAATGACAAAAATATCACTGATGCTCCCATATTTAGATCTAAACATGATATGGGTGCACCTTTTTGTTATTCATTCCCCATCTGATGTCTTTGCACAACCTTTATGTGGAAGAGGGGGGCACGCAAAGTGTTCTTGTATTTCATTGATCTATCACCGTATTTCAGAATGGCCTATTCTCCATCTGCCCTTTTTTTTTGCATAGTCTGCATCCGAACGAAAACAAGAAAAATAAATTTCACACAACTAGTGTTACACAAGCCTAAAAATGCTTTAAGATTAAGGAACCTCATAACCACCATGAAGAAAATTCCCCCAACACACCATGTTGCCTTTCTGCTCTTGCTGTTTTTGATGATAGAATGCATATCAGCCTTTTCTATATTAATAAACTTCTCCATCCTCCTATACATTATAGCTGTTTTATTTTCTTATCCCACTTGGTAGACAGCAACATCTAGATTCAGTCCATGAATCCGTGTACTCATGGAAGGAGGAAAAGAGGGAGGCAGCTTCTGTTGTGATGTAGCACTCGTAGGTAGAAGTCTAACTTGGCTCCCTGATACTGAAGAAGGAGGGCAGTGCCTTCCGGGAGGACTCTTACTAGGAATTACCTCACATTTGAATATAGTAGGGGAGAAAACCCGGAAAACACCCACCAAGTAGTCCGACACACGAGGCAAGATGCTGAACATCTCAAACTCCATCGAGACTCCTCATTTTTTTGAAACAGTGTCTACAGCAAAGCCGCCAGTGGATTGAACCTCCTCCCTATAATCCTCACCAGTGGCTCACGTCGCCACTGAGTCGGGCACATAACTGTAATTAACGATTTGAATATGAATCTTTCTCACCCATATGACATTTGCATACATATTCTTTTCTCCATAACTCACAACAGAAGCGAATATTTAACGTTTACAGAGCTGGTTTTTCCAAACATGCTAGTTGTATCTAACTTGGAAATTATTTGTTTTGGTGTGCACTATCATCTATTAACAATGGTTCATCATGTTACTTTCAGTGTGAAGCAAACTGCAATTATCATTCAAATAACGAGTTTATTTCTGTGCGTCCATCTCCCTTTTACCTACGTAGTTCAATTGCATGAATAATTCTATCGCTAATTGCGGAAGAACCAGTGACAAAACGTGGCTTAGGGTTACATGACTTTTCTCCAGTGAGAACAAGTTTGGCCGAAAATTATATTCATTAAAAATTTGTTATTTGAGTAGCAATACTGATTTGCCTCATACTAAAAGTACGAAATAAGCCAATCTGTGAAGAGTTTTTGTAGATAAAATTATAAAGGTCTGAATTTTAAGAGCTCAATCGTTATTTGTAATCCTGAGGTTAATTACCTTCACCTTTACAGCATACAAGTGACAACAAAGCTGCAGGTGCAGGGTTTTGACGCAAGGAGAAGTTTGGCATTGTTGCAAGAACTATAATTGAAAGATTTGATTACCTTTCGTATGCACCATCGCCTTTATCTCGCCAAACTCTTTTTTTGGCATTGGGAATTCACTGCCAAATTGCAGAGCTTCTTCCAGAAAGAGAGACAGAGGAAACAAAAAGTATTTATTTACATTGTCGCCTCTTTTGCTTGGCACAAGGGCATTGATCCCGGCAAAACAAGGAAACGAAGAATTTTGGCGACAATCCCAGGGCAGCAATTAATGGCATGGCATCTTAGCAATTAGTTTACACACATCACGGAAGACACAATAGCAAATTTTGACTTTTTTTTTTATCTTTACTAAGGACACAACACGTGTTACATTGTGAAGATTACAATTAAAAATAAACTCAGCTGTTAGGAGAAGGTCAGGTACCAACAAAGGTCCAAGAAATTCGAATTTATAATGTGAAGTAAGGTATTATTCCACTTCAAATAATCAGGAAATTTTTCATAAATTGCTCTCACCTGAAGAAGTGAAAGATTGTAATTCCCTACAGATTGATTTATAGAAGAACTGCTAAATTGTTTTTGAGCTGAACAATTGAGATTTCATTTGAACAGGGATTTAGTACTTTAAAAAGTGAGTAACAGTTAATTTCTCCATACTTTCTGTTACAATTTTCTTCAAATTTTATACACAGATACATAGCTCAAAATGTATTTTAATGTTTTGTAACGTCTCGGCCTCTATCCGACCTATAACGGCTTCAAGAAGAGGGCAATTTTCAGGTTCAAGGGAACACTATAATTTTTATTTACAAGCACTATAAATATATACAAATAAAAAACTCTGGGTTATTATACAAAGAAATGAAAAATTAGAAATATAAAATTTGATCACAAGTGCACGGTTAAATCTCAAGTATAGTTCACTCCAAGGTCGGTGATTTTCAGAGTTCTAGAATCTACGTTGAATCTCTTGCCTGATCTGCGGCAGACCTTAATTATCACACAGCGTGATACACGAAACCACAAGGGGCTCCCTTTGAAAGAAAAAATAGGTGGAAACTCAGAGAAAAAAAACTCACTTCAGAGAAAAAAAGAAAAACATTTCTGGTCGACTCATTGCAGAAGTCTCTCTCTTCTTCACCCAAAACCTCATTTTAAGACTATCGGACAAGGGGAGGGGGGTCATCTTCCCACACTTCTTATTGAAATAGACATTTCTCAGTAATCTCTATTCTAATCGTAATCTATCATTCTAGTTCTTTATTTGTTCTCGTAATCTATCATTGTTTACTATTGTCTAGTAATTTGCCAGTAGGCAAATTACTAAACAATAGGGGATTTCTTTTTATGGGGTAGGGTTGTTAGCCAAATACTCTACAGTCATACTGGACCGGAACCTACGATTTAAAGTATATTTCGAACCATTACAAACATCCATGGCACCCCCGGAACTCGATCCTGAAACGTGTGGCACCGAACGTCAGCACGACAGTCTATCCAACTGAGGCAATGGGCCGTTCGAAAGAACTATAATGCTCTATAAATATACAACTCATTTTCTGTGCGCATCCAGAACAGAACATATTTCTGAAACAGACTGAATTTAATCTGAGAGACGGAGGGGGGTTATAGCTTAAAAATTTTCTTTAATTCTTTTAAAAGAAAAAACAACATTGATAAAGTATTTAGTTTGAGATTCTGTAAAAATTTGCATTATCCGATTATGTAACTACATAATAATACAGAAATAGAAAGGATATTAAATATTATAAAATCAATTTCAGAGCTTTTAAAATCTTCTTTGCAAATTAAAATACATACAAAATCATTTTGAAAATAAGTAACAGAAATAAACAAAAAATGTACCAATGTGAATTGAAAATGCAAATTTAAAATATTGAATTTCATTACATTTATGCATTTGTTTTCTTATATCATTTTATCATTATATTATTGTTCATACATAAACTGTTATGCATAACTATATTTTTAGTTTAACAAATAACCTACAATAAGTAACATACGCAATTTACATATTTGCTATTTTAAAATTAAGCTTTGCATTCTTAAGTACTGAATTTATAACTAGTTTTTAAATCCTTCTGTTAAGACATTTATTTCTAATTGTTATTATCATTATTTGCTCAATACCGGTGATACAAGAGGAATTGCCTAACTTTGTGTGTTGTACGGTTTAGTTTAGTTTGTCGCTCTACCGTCATTTTTGTGTACATTTTGGGCTAATTAGACCGGGACCTACAGTTTAAAGTGGATTCCGAAACACTCACAAACATCCATGCCCTTGCCAGGATTGGAACCTGAAGCCAGTGGTGCCAAAGACCAGAGCACTAGCCAATCGGTCATCAGGCCATTTGCTTGTTGAATGGCAGAAAATCTGGAAAGTTCTCATTAAGTAGTCTGATCGCTGATGCGAGACGCTTTTACAAGCTATTTAAATCGCCATCGTGTCTGCTTATTTCTCGAGGCAGTGATTACAACGGACAACTGTAACTAGCAGGACATGTTATCATGAATCAGGTATTGGGATGTTTCATGTCAATATAGAAAAAATGTTAGCGAAAAGAATAATTAATTAATATTGTTATTTTTTCTAACACCTGTAATAAAAATTTATATTATTCTTTTTACCAGTATAAAGATCTTGACCATATAAATGCATAGAATACTGAAAAATATTTTATTTCAATTTTTTCTAGTTTATTGCAAACTAGGAGAAGAAAACTCTTCAATACGGAGAACGATCGATTCATGGCGAAGCAGTAAATGAGCAACTAATGTGCTGGATGCCTTAAGATATAATAAATTGGCAGCATTCGTTGTGGTCACTATTTTCTAAGACCTGGAGACTCGGTAATGAGTGGGACAACATGCGTAAGACGACTAGCATTATTGATAAAACTGCCTGGTGTGAGTTTCCATACCCTAGGTTTAATCCCATACGATACGTGAATGAGGAGAAATCTCTCTTAAAAAGTCCTCCCTGAAAAAATGCCCATCCCTCATAACCCGTAAGTGGACTTTTCAAGGTATACATAAGTGTAATACGAAGTCCAAAAATATTCAACAAAAAAAACAGCATAAATATAAAAATATAAATATATTACTCTCGTGATGCAGTCTTTATCTATATATTATTGATATGTGTTACTTTTATTTATTTCTTTCTTAACCAAACACAATAATCTAACTCTGTTGACATTTGCAATCGAATAATGTTTGCCTAATGATTTGATTAATGTTTGTCCAAAAATATGTTTAATTTTAAAATTATGTCCAGCCCTGCAACTATGTTTGTTACTAGACAATACATTTAAATGTGCAAGCCTATTAAAATAGCATACATTTTTAAATATACATTTTCATGAATAAATATGAAAAAAAAACTTCCATTATTATCCCACTTAGTACAAAAATAGAATCTACTTAAACACTTATTTTAACAATGCAGCATTATGTATCGAATTCTTTATTTAAATATCAATTGACTATTATGCATTTAATGCCCGATATTCATTTTTTATTTATTTTAATATAAAGATTTTTTTCAACGTTATATAAAATTAATATTATATAATTGATAGACATATAAAATTAATATTATATAATTGATTCAACTTTTTTTTATTTTATTTGATTTGTCATTCTTTGCACACTTTGGGCTAATTAAGATAGGGCCTATTAAGCTTACGTGGATTCCGAACCACTCTCAAACATCCATGCCACCGATATGATTCAAACCTGAAGCCCATCGTACCAAAGGCCAAAGCGCTAGCCAATTGGCCATTAGGTTGCTGTTACTATTATTATTATTATTATTATTATATAAATAAATAAATAAATAAATTTTATTTATTTTGAAGTAAAACATATAATGTTATTAACAAATTTCCGCTTGAATATTGTTATATTATTAAATTAATATAAAAAATGCGTATAAATACACATTTTTTCTGACAATTTTCTACAAATTCTATTCGCACTTGCGTTGCTTAAATCATAAAACCACTGACATGCCTGCATCAAACATTTTTTTAATAGGCGCAATATTATTTGAACTGTCTCATTTGAGTGGTTACTATAGCAACAAAACAGCATATTTTTTTCTTTCGTCTTTCTACAAACACCAACTCATTCTATTTATGCATTTCTGAGTAAAGTTCAAGGTATGCATGCATAAGGGCGTTGTCGGTAAAGGTTAATTATCAGCTAATGTACTGTAGGGGTCTTAATCACTATCCTTATTATTGCCACCGTGCATTGGTTTAAACCAGGAATGCATAGACAGATAAGGCTTTTGATATTTATTCGCAGCCGGACTGTAAATTGTTCGCTGATTTGAAGGTAATCTGTTAATTCAATTTATTTATAAAAAGAAAAACAAAAAGAAAATAAAAGAAAGAAAGAATTTGATGAGTTATAATACATTAGTTTAATGAGTGTTTTAGTATGTACCTCGTTTTTTTGTAGTAGCTAAATGGGAAAGTCGTTAATCAAATTTATTATTCTACATTTTAATATTCTTTCCAGAAAATAAAATAGTTTATTTAAATAGATTTGGAATGCATATTTCATAACCACAACTAAAAGTGCAATTTTTGAAAGGAATATATTTTTGAATGCTTTTTTTAAAAAATGCTTTCACTTTTTTTATGTAGTGTTTACTGCTATTTTATGTACGTTTTCATTAGTATAGAGACGGCTGAATTATATTCTACATTTTAATTTTTTTGTCAAAACCTGAAAATCTCTAAATAAATGGCCAATCATGACTTTTTGAAATAAAATTGAAATATAATGATGATGCCGCTATTTAAACAACCGAGGGACATGTTTTGTACGTACCTGATTTAAACAAAAAGTTAACGAAATATAACAATGACCAAAGTGTAACATATTTTACGAAGTATGACATATTTTGCAATTTTAGCAACAAACATATTTTGCAACTTACAGTACTTTTAAATTAAAAAAAATCTCATTTTTACAAAAAGCAGGAACAAAACTTATATAAAAGATACCAGCACAGATATTTTCATTAAAAAAACTTGACTTTCACAATAATAAATTGTTTGCAATATACGTATGTACATATCATTAAAAATGGATCAATATTTTCCTAATTTTGTTTACAGAGAATGGAGAAATATTCTTGTTAAAAATTATTCAATATGTCTAAGTATAGATGAAACTCATATTTCTTTTTTTAAGGAGATTCTTTGGCTGTAAAAAAAATTTTTAACGCATAGTTAAGGAACCTCAAATTTTTATTTTCAGTTATTTTTTTTATATTCAAAATTACTCTATTTATGTATATAAACTATAGATTTTACATAAAATTAATTGTAAAATTAGCATAAATAATCTTATTGCAAAATTATCTTTTTTAATATCAATATATTTCATGTTCCACTTACATGTGTACCAAACTGTTCATAGACTGCCAATGATGAGAAGAAGGCATTGTTTTCTGTCAGGACGTTTGGTCTTCCCTGTATTTGAAGATCTTACCAAAAAAAACACGGATGCGAGACTCTTGATACTCTGTCACAATCACCATCGAGTTTCCTAGTTTATGAAAGTAGTGACTGCAATGCACGTCATGAACAAATTCTAACGCGTGTCCTCCTGAATGCTAGCTGAATATGTTATTACTAACTTTTTATTAATCTTCGGTAATATACTCGCTGCCTGATGGCCAATTGGCTAGCGCTCTAGCCTTTGGTACGACAGGCTTCAGGTTCGAATCCTGGCAATGGCATAGATGTGTGTTAGTGGTTCGGAATCCACGTTAAACTGTAGGTGCCGGTCTAATTTGCCTAGAGTGGACACAAAATGACCGTAGAGCGACAAACCAAAGCCAAAAATCAATAATATACTCGTTAATGTTTTTTTTCTGGAAAACGAAAATTTCGCTTTTAAAATTAGAGCATTTTCTCTACCGGTTGAAATAACAAAAAAAGAGAATCATTTAGCACATTTTGTGAATTAAGTGACTAGCAGTATCTTTGATAAGCAGAAATGTATTCAATACTTACAGTCCTATTTTGCAGCTCATCAATATGACGATTGTTTATGGCACCAAATTGCGACAAACATATAAATTGAAAAAGAATAACATTAACAATTCATGAAAGCTGCCTGTGCTTTCTGCGAATCATGCTCTCTACTCCATTTGAGGGATGTGCCATAAAATTGGTGCACCTACGCGTGGTCTCGCCGGGTTTGGCACACGCCGACTATTTCTGCCGAACTGCAAATGTTTACACTAAGTGCAATATTTTGAATTTAATTTCGCAGGAAAACAGAAAGAAGACCAACGACGTTACTTAAAATAATTCGGTCGTTCCTTTTTTAAAGGGAAAGCAACAAATGTTTATTTATCGCCTTTGCAGGCAAGAGATATTTTTTTCCTTGCATCATTGCCACCACCAGCAGCGCGATGGTTTTTCAAGGTTGTTGGCTCAGGGCCACCTTGGCTGATACCACACCTGGATGGGGATGACTCGCACAGTGGCAGTTGAAGTTAAAAAAATATTACTTCAAAAAATACAAACACAGTTCTTTTATCTTATAATGGTGGTTCCCAGACAGTGAGGCACGCGTGGCATGAAAAATAGGGAGAAGAGGTGTGAAGTATATCTGCTACAGAAAATAAAGGTGGTATAAACAATGGATAGTAATAATAGTGGATAACTAAATCAGATAGAAAATTTATAAACATAATATAAAAAAAGCAAACTGGTACTGAGTACTGATGAATATTAGCTTTGATTATAACATTTTTTTTCAAATTATTAATAATTTCTATTTGATTGGTATGTGCATTCTGATTTAAAATCCACAAATATTAAAGATCTCGTTTTTGACTTAGTCACAGAGGGATTTCTCTTATTACCATAAAAATTAATAACAGAGTGTCCGAATAGATTGAAATGTTGCATGCTTTTGTAACGCTGACATAAGTAATTACAAAATGGAAATAAAAGGATCTTTTATTCTCAAAGAAATACTCTAATATGTATTTTTATCTCGAACACTTCTACCTTGAATGCAGTACCAGTTGGGCATTCAGGATATACAGGTTTCTTATGTTTACGTCGTACACGTTCCCTAAGTTCGACCAAACTCCTACGTTGACCAACTTGTAAACCCAGGTAATCACACAAATTTTCGACAGATGACAAATTTGGAGGCATGCTTATGGTGACCCAAGAAAGTAGGCATATTGAATATCCAGCTGAATTTGATAATTTGATAGCCGTTGTGTAAAATTACAGTCGGAAGCACGTTCATTGGTAGTATATGAATAGGCAGTCCTTTTTTTTTTTTTTTTTTTTTTTTTTTTTTTATAGTTATCAAAATGGCCGAAGTGACTGGCAACTGGCCGATATCATCCAGTTTGTATCATTCCAATTACTCTTTAATACCAAAACTTAGACAATTGCTTATATTTATCAGCTTAAGAACATCTCTGAGGGTAAAGTGTTCCTGCAGCAGATAAACTGCATACAAAAACCAGAGTATACGTTTGATTTGGTTTGGTTGTGGCTCTACTGTCATTTTTTGCACACTTTGGGCTAATTAGACTGGGAACTACAATTTAACGTAGATTCCGAACCACTAACAAACATCCATGCTACTACCAGGATTCAAACCTGAAGCCTGTGATACCGAAGGCACTAGCCAATTGACCATCAGGTCGCTGAGTGTACGATTGAAAGCCCTGCATCACTACAATCATATTTCGTCACTAGTAATTTTAAATGACCACCCCTTAGGATGGGGACGAGATCACTTCTTTATGTTCGACACGAATGGAATGATTTTCCGGTCAACGGATTCATATTGACCATCCCTGGCGTAAACAGAGAAACTTCAGGTTTTTAACAGGGTTATCCATCCTATATCCGATCAGTTATCCAGTTTATAGTTAAACCCAATCCATTACTTATCAGAGATATTTATTAATTCATTTTTGTCCAGAAAATATTCCACAAAATATTTTAATATACAAAAAAAGTTTTATTGATTCACAAATTTTGAAGACCGTTAATTTAGGAGTCAGTGAGTTTTAAGATGAAAAAAAAACTTTTTTTTTTATGTATTTCTACTTATTTCTAATTAAATCTATTGTTTATAAGAGGTCAGGGAGAACAAAATAAAATATAAATTATAATTAGTTTTTTCTCCAATGAATAAATACCATTCTGGTACTCGGTGCCACAGGTTTCGGGTTCGAGACCCGGAGGTGGTATAAATGTTTGTAGTGCTTCAGAATCCACTTTAAACAGTAGGTACTGGTCTAATATGACTGTAGAGTGTTGGGTTTAGGTGTTGAAAATATTACACAATAAAAAGAAATCATCTCCTATCTCGAAATCTGCCAGCAGGCAAATGGCCTTGGCTCAGCACGAGGTTGTTGTGCCAATGAAGAAGAAGAAGAAGACATGCAATTAATTATTGCGACCAGAATGGAAATAAGAGACAGATAATTTTCTGCCCAAGAATTTAATTCAAAGATTTTTAAAAATTCGGGTATTAGAAAAATTATTCAACAAACTTATAAAACAATTGTAAGAAATAAAGTTCACAAATTTTCTTATACATTATGTGTCTAATACCTCCCATGTGACCAACTTTGTTGGCGCTCACAAATTTTTAAAGAACTTATAACGGGATCATCAAATAATACTTCAAATTACCTTTTCTTATAAATTCAGATTAGAAAAAAGTGAAAGAAATGTCAATAAACTTCCTTTTATAGAAGTATTTTTAATTGATATTTGTGTGCAGTATTACAAAAATTGGCAAAATATGGCAAAACAAAAATCTGAAAAAACAAAAATTCATGAAAGAAACAACTGAAATTCATGAAACAAACAACCAAATTCAAAAACGTAAAAGCTCAAAAAATTCTTCCAACATGAGACATAATCACTGCCAATAAGTTCTAACACTGTACAAGTTCAAAAATTCTGCACATTTCATCTAATTTAAGAAAGAAGGAAAGAATGTTTGTAAAAAGAAAGTTTTGAGGTAGAGAAACACTATTTTAGTTGGAAAAAATTTAAAAATACTTGTTGACATTATCTTATCCCAAAGCAACATCAGTTAAAAACCGTTCCAAGGCAATTTTTCACTGCCTTTTCTCTGTAGGTAGGCGGATCATTAATGGCTTTTCAACATAAATAAAACCTCGATAAACATTTGAAATTTGTACTATATGCGTAAAAAAGTAAATAAATAAAAATGATGCCTGAACGAGATTTATAGATTTTCAAAAAATACTTTTACCTTTATGAGTAATTAGCAGAATTGTGGTGTTTTCCAATTCCAAGTATTTTGACCCGAGATGATTTGGCACTAAAACGGTAGAAAGATAGCACGACGGAAGCCTGTTACACTGCACCCATCCCACATTTCACCTGCACAGTTTCGAACCAGCTCAACCAAAGCTGGCATTCGCATAGTTTTTATCTTTCTTTTCACCTTCCTAACTCCAAAGAAGAAAACTGATGAACTATAAATTTACCATGCCCATTCTTGGCATAAACGTGGAAGACTTTGGAAGACACCCTTCTCCCTTGGTTCAGGCCAATTGGCTAGAGCTCTGGCCTTTGATAGATTCGAATCCTGGCTGTGGCATGGATGTTTGTGAGTGGTTCGGAATCCACATTAAACTGTAGGTCCCGTTCTAATTAGCCTGAAGTGTGCACAAAATGACCGTAGAGCTACAAACCAAATCCTTGGCTCGGAGATAAATGAGGATTGAAAATCAAAATTTGGTTGAATTCTGTCAGAAAATTTCTCAATTCGTTATAATACACTGATTTTTATTAGAATATTTACAGCTATTATTTAATTCAAAGTAATTCAGAATTTTTCATGATTTTTGATCGCGTAGCAGGTAGGAAGTATCATGAAATAAAGAGAACAAATTATTTTTATTTGTCATTATTTACAAAAATAGATCTGGAATCTCGAGGGAAAAAAATATGAAAAAAAAGCTGGTACATCAAAACTTTTGTGTTTTGAAGTTTAAAAGTCTAAGTAGAGCTACACAAAGTTAAAGCAGCACCACGGGTTTTTTTTTCAGAGTAAGAAGAATAGTTAATTTGGAATAAATAATAATAGGGAAAAAAACATTTTTAAATAAAAATATAGTTTTTTGTAGAAAAATTTAATTTTTTTCTTTATAATTATTTTTCTTACGAAAGGTGTCTTAGTAACCTATATTGATAAATGTCGATCAGAAAAAAAAAGTATGTTGACTCATAATTTGGACTTTGTGGCCCTTTCCACCAATCTGATCTAGAAATTTTCCAACAAAGCCATCTAATGTGTCTTATCCAGCATAAAAAAGAAATTTCAAACTCTGTTTTATTTCTCTTTTTGTACTTAATTTCTTCAATGAATTCAGAAATTCCACGTATAATGTAACAACATTATGAAGAATCATTATATAATACTACTGATAATACAAATGTATTTGCCCATTGCACATATCTCATAAATGAGATTGTTTCTTATAATGTCTTACAATAAATGTTAAAAGTTAAAAAAATATTTTTCTTTGAAAATAAAATCACTTTGTCGCCAAATAAAAATCCTTAACCAACATATTTTAGGTCGTACAAATCTCATTATCATCATGGACATCATTAGCGCAACTGCCACATGGTGGACCAAGGCCGTCTGCCTACGGGAAGATTTCGAGACAACAGATGTTTTCTTTTTGTGGGGTAGGGTTGTCAGCACTATGCCCAACAGTCATATTAGTCCGGGACCTACGATTTAAAGTGGATTCTGAACCACTAAAAACATTCAGGGAACCGGCGGGACTCGAACACGAAACCTGTGACACCGAGCATTAGTCACTCGGCCTTATGAATGTCAATGAGCCAAAATTTCTTTCTTTTTATAAGTTCCACATAAATATTTTTATACTTATTTTCACGCATGAAAGTGATGCTGTCCTAGTATGAGGTCTATGACGTCGATCAAATTGTGATTACATATAAAACTGAATTTTGTTTAGACTATGATCTTTGTATAATAAACACAAAAGTGTCTGTTTCAGAATTTGAAAATTCTGTAGTAAAGAAAATAATTAAATGAATATTTTTGAAATATCATGACCTCTACTAATGATTTTTATTTTAATGGATATCATGAAAACGATGTCGACACAAAGGCATAAATGAAATAAAATACATTAGCCCAAAGGAATTCAGGTTGGTATTTGAAGGAATTAGAATACAGAGTAAATGATGTAGTTAAGATCTTACTTAAAAGATTATATGGTAAAATCGCAAAATAAGGTCCATTGGGATTTGAAGTCAAAAAATATCTTCGCCAATGTGTGCCAAGTAACAGATTGCGATTGTAAATGAAATGATTGCAAATAGTACAAGGAACAAAGGCCATTTGGCAACATATCACCCAGTTGGCTTCTTAAAAAAATCGCCAAATCCCAACGGCCCCTATTTTGCGATTTGTCCTATTATATTATCATTATTATTAATAGTGATTCAATTATTCCTATGGCTATTGAACTGGATCGGAGTTCTTGCAATGTTGTGTATTAAAACGAATTAACTAGTGCTCCATCGTTTGGCTGTGATTATTGATCATTGACATATTCTTTTAACTATTGAATTCTGTTGATATAATATAATTATTAATATTTACTTTATCCAATGAGTCTAATTCTTATTATTAAATATTCAATAGATTTTGAGATTTGTAGCATTTTTGCGAGATTTCTAATACAGAGCGAGAAAATTTATAGAGATGGCAGAGGTATCGAAAGAAAGTCATTGAGAAAGGAGCTACTCAGAATCTCTAAAGTAAAGAGACTCCAATAAAATCAATCAATTCATCTTCATTATTATATTAATTTTAATGTTGTTGTTGTGTCTAAGTCTCAGTGTTCTGCATTGCGGGATGAACATCCCATGAGTAGTCTACTTACAGATGGAGAGAAAGGGGCAGCTTCTGACTTGGGTCCGTGTCGCTAAAGAAGGAGGGCAGTGCCTACCATGATGACTTTTAGGGGTACCTACCCCGCATTTGAGTATCGAATGGGTAAAAACCCGGCAAACTCCTACCAGGTAGTCCGACGAACGAGGCAAGATGCTGATCATACTAAACGTCATTGAGCCTCCTCGTTTTCTGAAACAGTGTCTACAACAAAGCCGCCAGCGGATTGAACATCCGCCCTAATGCTCAGCAATGGTGCGCGTAGCCACTAAGCCACGAGTTGGGCTTAGTTTTAATACTTTTAATAATATTGAACTGAGAGAGTTGGTCCATTGGATTTCGAAAGTGAGAGAGTTCAATCTGAAATCCTATAAGAAAGGGGAAAATTGAAGTCGAAACGAAAGCCTCTGTAGTTGTGTCGCAAATGGACAAGGCAATTCTGTATGTTGGAAAGTCCTTATATAGATGTATATGAAATTGAAAGAGTTTTAAAGAAATCTTGCATATGATTATATTTGGGAGTATTTATTCCAAATTATGATAATAAATTGAAGTGTATAAGCCCTCATAAAGTATCATGTGTAATGTAGAATCTACTGTATATCTAGCAGTCTATCTAGTGTCAAATCATCTTGAATCAAAATACTAGGTAAACAACATAACGTTCTGAAGTGGGTCATTACTTTGCCATATCTGCTAATTGCTCATGAGAAAGATCTCAGTTAAAAACACAAGTTACGCAGAACCGAAAATTCCCGCGTGGGTGCCGGGAAATGAACGTGCTAAATCTGCGCACCGAAAATTCTTAAGGCTAACTTTAATGGAGCTGGAAAAAAGATATGGATCTTGAGATCCATATCTATATCTTGGACTTCCGAATTACAGCTTGCCGTGTGAGTGTAGTACAGGAACACTATAATATCGAATAAAATATAAACAGTTCAGAATTATATAGAATATTCAAACATCTTGAGGTAATAACGCAGGCTTAATAGAAATATATTTATTTAAAAAAAATTATGTGTAACATTATTAAATAAAATAAAAACCGAGGAATTATTTTTTCCATTAATAATTTAATACAACCTTATCAATAACTTAATATTTTAATAGAAAAATAAATAAAGAGAAAATTAGAAAAAAAGTTTCAAAAATTAAAACTTAATTTTGGGGATGTACTAATATTTCTTGAATGGTAATATTTTTTTGCACTGATTCATTTTATTAAGAAATGAGTGTAAAAAAACTAGTAAACTAAAACTAGTAAACAACTAAAAATTAAAATTGAAAACTAAAAGATGGCATAAGTATAAGGTCTATTATATTTATGCCATAAATTCTGAGATAATCATTTGCGTGAGTTATTAAACATTAGTTTAAGTATCAGTTAAATAATTACACTTTTTTGACAAAATGCCCATCTACAATTAGCCAAAATTAGACCCCATTATCATCTAAAATTAGCCCAAAATTGCATAGTTTTGCGATTTATATATATATATATATATATAAATATATATACTGTAGCATTTTTTTTCATGGAAGCACTGTAGTATTTTGTATTTTTCACTGAAGCACTGTAGCCTTTTTTTTCACGGGAAGAATTTTGGCATTTCATTCCCAAGAGAGAGGAATGTATATTTGACAAGTACATAATAATAACCCATCACTCAAATTTGACAGCAGACAAGCAGTGTTGTGGGTAGTTATATTACATGCAATTAATGTTTTGTACTAATGAGAACGACTTGTCACTCAAATTTGATAGCAGATATTCAGTGTCATGGATAATGAGACTCATGAAATTAGCGATTGTCTGTGCAACCATCAAAGGTCGAAACAATTACAGATGGAATATGGACTACACCATGAGTTGTTCCATCGTGATGGGTGATAGACGTGAGGGGTTTATAGAAGAAAAGAAAGTTCTGCGACGAGTCAGTAAAGAGCATTGTTTTTCTCTTTTCTCCGAAGTGATTGAACAGACCGGAGTTTCCGTCTATTTCCAAAGTGAGCCCCTTGTAGTTTCGTGTATCACGCCGTGTGTGAATTAAGGTCTACCGCAGACCACTTTTTTAGATTCATCGTAGACTCAAGAACTGAAAATCCCCTTCTTTGCAGTTAACTGCATTTGTGAATCATATTTAAATCTTTAATTTTCATTTTTTTGTAAATAATTTAATATTAACTCAGAGATTTGTATATATTACATAATGCTTGTAAAAAATTTAAAGTGGCCCTCTTCTTGTAACCGTTGTAGGTCTAGTATAGGCCAAGACATTACAATACATTACTGTTAAAATAAATCATTACTATGGGAAAAAATGGCATTTATAGAATAAAAATAATGATTATCTCATAATATAATAATATAGAAAAGTATAATATAATAAAGATAAAAAAAGTAATGAAGTATATGTATTGCCCTTCTTAAAATTTATTCATTTGTTTACGAATGAGCAAATGAAAAAAATCATTAACAGATTTTTATAAACTATAGAAGCGGGAAACACGTAGATGGAAAATTATATTTAAATTAACTCTTAAATATTATTTGAAACTTTTCGAAAATTGTTCTGTTTTCGAAAAAAAACCTGCGGTTTAAATTTTGAAGATTACAAGTTTACATGAAAACTATTTTGAAAAGTAATGTCATTTTGTTTTCACATTAAAAGTACGTTTTTTCACATTACATTTACTATCTTATTTTGATTATTAGAAAACAGTCAGTAAGAATTTTAGATTAATGTCTCTCAAATTTTTATTTCCATCTCAAATTTGTTTTCCAATTATTTTCGAAAAAAAAATATGATGAATAAATAAAGTCATTTGTATCCCTTTATTGATCCCACTATTGTTGTAATCACTCTAAAAAAACGAAACCAATTAACTTTCATTGTGTCGTTATGGCTACAAGCAGAGAAAAAACACGTTTATTGCTATCAGTTATTATTTACATAATCAGGGCTTAAAGTATATGCTTGTTTTCTTTTTTGTAAAAGTTTCAGTCATTTTCGTCGTTTCATTTTTGTTTTAAAACTTGGTGTGTTTTAAAATATAATAGAATGCTTTTACTAAATAAAATTAATTCATTTTATCTCATTTCATTTCGTTCATTTTTGAATGGTAATACAACGACATTAACCCTTTAAGCCCGAGAACATATGATCGTGAAGGGTGAGGCATTTTTGAAATATTTTTCATGGTAAAGCCTAACTCGCCCTATTATGATGTTTCCCTCACCCCATGTCTCGGGGGGCATCGATTACTTTAATTATTTTTTTAGTATCATTGGAGTCAATTTCTACAAAAAATTTTTAAAAAACAAAATTTAAATATAAAAAAATCAAGTTTTAAAGGATTATGTATACATATATGAAAATAGTATTTCCATCAAATTAAAGTTTTTTTATGTATGCGTGATTATCGATTTTTTTACTTTTTTTAAAAATTGCGAATTTGTATAATTTTAAAACCAAACTAATAAATTTGTCTAAATAAAAACATTCATTCGAAAAATTATTTAGGATAAAAAAATTTTATAAATTTTTTTAAGTGATCGCTTAAAAAAATTTTTAAAATTGTTTGTTTGCCTATTGTATGACAAGAAGAAAAATTTTTAATTGAATTCAAAAGATTTTCATTTGAACTAAAAAAAAAGAGAATGAATTTAATTTTCTGTGCAAAATAATTATCGCATAAATCTGTGTTCTGAAATGTGTAAGAAATTAAAAAAAAAAAAATTTTTTTTAATGTTTATATTTTTTTGTGAGTATTATATGGATACCAAAATTGCAAACAAAAGAACTTTTAATACACGTTTCATTTCCTTAAAAATAATTTATTCCAATACAAAAGCAATAAAAGAAAAATTAATTTATATAGATATAATTGTGAAAGTTACAAATTTTAGAGGTGAAAAAAGTACGACAAAAAAGAATTATCCTACATACAATTAAAACTTGCTATCTGGTAAGAATTTTTCAGCTTTTTCTTCCCTGCGACAAACAAATATGGCCAAATAACCCTAAAAAGTCCATCGGGAAGGCAATATTCTACATCACTCATCGGAACACTTACAGTGACTCTTTATAAGTGAATGAACAAGGAAAATATTCCAAAAATATTGCGTTTGATAAAGATCAAATTTTTGAAAATTATATAAAGTTCATTTATATCACCATTATTTTATTCTAATTAAAATTATACACATTTTTTTGTTTAATGCTTTTTGCAAAAATTAAATATAAGACAAAAAAAGGCATGTCACAAAAAGTTGATGGACACCAAGCGGTTTTCAAATAAATTTAAAAATAAAAATATTGATTGTCATTTCTTTTTTTATAATAGTGCTAAATATTTTTTTTAAGGACAATTTTTGTAAAAATATTATTATTTTTTTTGCAAAAATATTGTTTGCAATATTTTAATAAAATAAAAATTTTAAAAATATAAATAAAAATAAAATTTTTTCAAAAATAGTGTTGTTTTTTTTAAACATGGCAGGCTCTCGTACAGGAACAACAACTGATGTTCGAAAGCTTATTATTTTTTTCATCATAGTACATTTTTATAGCAATAGATCAAGTACATTTTTAAGAAATGTCACTAAACGAGAAAGAGAAAAGAAATGGACGTATATTGAAGATTACTTACTTTGAACACCGGTTTATTCCAAGAAAAAAATTTTGAAAATTAGCACTTTCTGTATCCTTTAATAAAATAATTTTCTACCCAAATTTCCCTCAAACTGTCATATGAGTGATCCTTTCAGCTGGATTACATAGAAAACTTTCATGTGAATGCAAAGAACAAGAGAGATCTATGAAAAAATAAACCAGTATGGTAATGAAATCATGGAAGATTATTCATAGATGAAAGAAAGATCAACATTTTCTGCCCTGATGATCGTATATTGGAACGAAGAAAAAAAAATGGAAGACCTTAACCTAAAGAGAACATGGAATAAACATGGAAATGTGGGTATCCTTGTATTTGTATGCCTTCATCAGGGGTAGAAAATTTATAACTTATTTATGATATAATGTATCACTTTAAAATGTAACTTAAAGCAATAAAGCAAAATTTTAGTATTGGAAAAAAATGATCCTGAAGCCTTCTCAACATTCACTTTTGGTATCTTGATATATGTTCTATAATAATCCCAGTATAACCTCAATATTCGGATTCAATCTTATAGAATATATTTAGAGAGAATTAGGAATTTGAATAAGAAAATGAGATTTTAAAATGGAGCACAAACGCAAAAAAAAAAAAAATAATAATAATAATGCAAGAAAAAGAGACGAATATTAATACAGGAATTACAAAATATCTAGTAAATTTAAAGTCAAAATATTTAAAAGCTGTTGTGACTTTATCGTGCATAGTACTAACTTACAAAAATAAGTTTACATTTTGTAATTTTTTAATTAATTTTTAAAAATGTCTAATGACTTTTTTAAGCTCTTTTTGTTGGTTACTTTTCGGATGTTAATTTTAAAAAAACTAATGTGTTTTAATATATTGCTCAATTTGTACAGTTTTGTTTAGAATTGTATGAAGATATTTAGAAGTTATCACAAAAAAAATTCGATATTTGCCTTTACTAAAAAAATCCCAAAGCATTCTTTACGTAGGAAAGATATTATAACCGGACCTATGTAAAAAGAAGCTAATTAAAATTTAATGTAGAACTTGTGGTAATCTATTATTTGCCTCATCATGGTATCTATCGGCCTCAATAGACAAAAGTGATGTAAGAAGAGAGCAATATTAATACAGGAATTATAAAATGTCTAGTAAATTCAAAATCAAAATATTTAAAAGCTGTTGTGAATTTATCGTGCAAACTTGCAAAAATATAGTTATAATTTGGAATTTTTTAATTAATTTTCAAAAATGTTTATTGAATCTTTTAATCTCTTTTTACGGTTACTTTTCAAATGCTAATTTTTGATACGTTTTAATATATAATTTGCACAATTTAATTCAGAATTGCATAAATATATTAATTAAAAATGTTTACCAATATATATATAAAAATATATATATATATATATATTCGATATTAGCTATTACTAAAATATTCCAAAGCGTTCTTTACGTATGAGAGCTATTCTATTGTAAGCGGACCGATTTAAAAAAAAACAATTAGAATTAAAAATAACATTAGAAAAACAAAAATTGCATTAAAAAACAATAACTTAAAGAATTTAATTAAATTATAAAGGAAAACATTTTCCCTGAAAACAAAAATTACAAATTAAATTAAACTTAAAATTAACTAATTATTAAATTAAAAAAGGAAAATTACTTACTTTTTCGAATGATTCGATTTTAATGTGCATCCATTGGAAAAGTTGACAAAGTAATATAATCCAATTAAAAAAATAAAAAGTTTCAAATATTAAGAACTTCAAACAAAATTCTCCATTTCTTTCATTCGTGTACATTCAATAAAACTTCTAGCACTGTAAAGAAATTGTTCTATCATTTGAAACATCACGCTCGTCGAGATGAGTTGTTTTTGAACTTCCTGTCAGACCGAGCGCTCCGGTATCGTCTGAGAATCGCATATTCGACAAGAGAATTAGTTTTCGCACGTCACAATATGGCGTTCAAACGATTTTTTTTCCCCTCTGCTCATTCTAAACTTGTCTCTTGCACTTCGTTTTTGCACCAGAAAAAAACTGCAACTGCACTCGAATCTTGTAAATATTATTGATCCGGAAAATGTTTCTTTTTTAACGGAAACAATTTAATTCCATCATTTCTAAAGTTATTGTCACGAAAGCTCCTCTTCTTTTTTTTTTTTTACTTTCGAATGGAATAAAAGATTAATTTATTATACTAAGTAAATGAAAATTATTGGCAATATTTTTTTCACGTCTTTTTTTCAGAAATTATGTTAATACATTTTCAATAAAAAAAAAAAATTCGTGAAGAAAAAATATTATTTATGAATATAATTTCAAAATGGTTTCTAAGCTGGCATTGGTAATTCTTCTGCAATACAATTTTTGCTAATTTCGTAATTATTCATATCAATGAATCTAAAACCTCTGAATATATTATTATGTAAAAAAAAAAACTCAATCGATAATAACTCATATTTATTTATGAAATCATAAACGCAATATTAATGGAAATCTTTAAAAAGATCTACATGTTGCTTAAAGGTAAATACATTAACAGAAATCATTATTTTTGATTCTTTAAAAAATTTTATTTACAATTTATTTTAATAATATTTTGTTTAAAAAATTAAAACAAAAGCATATATTTCTAAAGCCAAAACTTGTTTCTAAATCACTTTTTATTCTAATTTTAAAGATATTAATGTTACATATTAAAAACATTATATCATTATTTCAAATGGCAGAAATTCGTTTTTTTCCTTACACATATTTAAAATATTATATCATTATTTCAAATCGCAGAAATTCGGGTTTCTTCGTACTTTTTAAAAACATTATGCTACTATTTCAAATCGCAGAAATTCGGAGTTTTTTCCTTATACTTATTAAAAACATTATTTCAAATCGCAAAAATTCGGTTTCTTTCCCTTACACTTATTAAAAACATTATATCATTATTTCAAATTGCAGAAATTCAGGTTTTTTTCCCTTATATATATTAAAAACATTATATCATTATTTAAAATCGCAGAAATTCGGTTTTTTTTCCCCTTATACATATTAAAAACATTATTTCAAATAGCAGAAATTCGTTTTTTTCCCCTTATACATATTAAAAACATTATTTCAAATAGCAGAAATTCGTTTTTTTTCCTTATACATATTAAAAACATTATACCATTATTTCAAATCGCAGAAATTCGGGTTTTTGCTTCTTCAGTATAAATTCCTGCGTTAAAATTGAGATAAAAATCTACTGATTTCTGAACTACTTCGTTAAAAGAACATTTATTCAGTTAACTTTTTTCCCTATAACAAAAAATTATTCCTTAAATCTCTTCAGGTGTTCGTATATATCACGTAAAGAAAATATAGAAAAGCCCTCTCACATGTTCTGATATGGACGATACTAATGATGTAATACCGTTGTGCCTGCACTAATTAAATGATAGAGAGATTTGGTTGGGGGCTGATGGCCGAGTGACTGGTGCTCTGTGCCACTGGTTTCGGGATCGAGTCTCGGCTTAATTTTTTTTACAGGGATGTCATGGATGTTCGTAGTGCTTCGGAAACCAATTTAAACCATAGGTCCCGATCTAATATGACTGTAGAGCGTTGGACGTGGGACTGACAACCCTACCCCAAAAGAAATTGCAGCTGCACACGAATCTTGTATATATTATTGATTCGGAAAATGCTTTTTTTTAACGGAAACATTGTAATTCCATCATTTCTAAAGTTATTGTCACGAAAGCTCCTCTTCTTTTTTTAATTTCGAATGGAATAAAAGATTAATTTATTATTGCAAGTAAATTAAAATTACTGGCAACATTCTTATTTTTTAAAAGGAACTACATGTTGCTTAAAGTTAAATACATTAACAGAAATCATTATTTTTGATTCTTTAAAAAATTTTATTTACATTTTATTTTAATAATATTTTCTTTAAAAAGTTAAAACAAAAGCATATATTTCTAAAGACAAAACTTGTTTCTAAATCAATTTTTTATTCTAATTTTAAAGATATTAATGTTACATATTAAAAACATTATATCATTATTTCAAATCACAGAAATTCTTTTTTTTTCCTTATACTATTTAAAAACATTATACCATTATTTCAAATAGCAAAAATTTGTTTTTTTCCCAATATATTTATTAAAAACATTATATCATTTCAAATCGCAGAAATTCGTTTTTTTTTTTTTTTTTTTTTTTTTTTTTTTTTACATATTAAATACATTATATCCTTATTTCACATCTCAGAAGTTCGATTTTATTTTCTTATACATAATAAAAACCATTATACCATTATTTCATATCGCAGAAATTCGTTCTTTTTTCTCTTTCACAGATTAAAAATATTATACCATTATTTCAAATTGCAGAATTTCGGGTTTTTGCTTCTTCAGTATAAATTCCTGGGTAAAATTGAGATAAAAATATACGGATTTCTGAACTACTTCGTTAAAAGGACATTTATTCAGTTAACTTTTTTCCCTATAACAAAAAATTATTCCTTAAATCTCTTCAGGTGTTCGTATATATCACGTAAAGAAAATATAGAAAAGCCCTCTCACATGTTCTGATATGGACGATACTAATGATGTAATACCGTTGTGCCTGCACTAATTAAATGATAGAGAGATTTGGTTGGGGGCTGATGGCCGAGTGACTGGTGCTCTGTGCCACTGGTTTCGGGATCGAGTCTCGGCTTAATTTTTTTTACAGGGATGTCATGGATGTTCGTAGTGCTTCGGAAACCAATTTAAACCATAGGTCCCGATCTAATATGACTGTAGAGCGTTGGACGTGGGACTGACAACCCTACCCCAAAACAAATTGCAGCTGCACTCGAATCTTGTAAATATTATTGATCCGGAAAATGCTTTTTTTTTTTAACGGAAACATTGTAATTCCATCATTTCTAAAAGTTATTGTCACGAAAACTCCTCTTCTTTTTTTAATTTCGAACGGAATAAAAGATTAATTTATTATTGCAAGTAAATTAAAATTATTGGCAACATTTTTTTTACATCTTATTTTTTACGGAAATTATGTTAATACATTTTCAATAAAAAAAAAAAAAAAGATGCGTTTTCATAAAGAGAAAGTATTATTTACGAATATAATTTCAAAAAGGTTTCTAAGCCATCATTGGTAATCTTCTGCAATACATTTTTTGCTAATTTCGTAATTATTTATATCAATCAATCTAAAAGCTTTGAATATATTATGTGAAAAAAACTCAATCGATAATAGCTTATATTTATTTATGAAGTTGTAAGAGCAATTTTAATGGAAATCTTTAAACGGATTTGCATGTTGTTATAATGCCTAAATACATTAACAGAAATCATTATTTTTGATTCTTTAAAAATTTTTATTTACAATTTATTTCAATAATATGTTCTTTAAAAAATTAAAGCAAAAGCATATATTTCTAAGACCAAAACTTGTTTCTAAATCAACTTTTTATTTTAATTTTAAAGATATTATTGTTACTTTATATCATTATTTCAAATGGTAAAAATTCATTTTTTTTTCTCACTTATTAAAAACATTATACCATTATTTCAAATGGCAGAAATTCGGTTTTTTTTTTCCTTATACGTATTATAAATATTATACCATTATTTCAAAGAGCAGAAAATCTTTTTCTTTCCCCGTATACTTATTAAAAATATTATAACATTTCAAATAGCAGAAATTCGGTTAAATTTTTTTCCTTATACATATTAAATACATTATATCATTATTTCAAACGGCAGAAATTTGGTTTTTTTTTTTTTTTCTTATTTACATTAAAAACATTATACCATTACTTCAAAACGCAGAAATGCGGGTTTTTTTCTTTCAATATAAATTCCTGCTTTAAAATTAAAATAAAAAAATCTACTGATTTCGGATCTACTTCGTTGAAAAAACGTTTATTCAGTTGACATTATTCCCTGTAAAAAAAAAAAAAATTATCCCTAAAATTTTCTCAGGAGTCGTTTATACATAAAAAAATATAGGAAAACACTGTTTCCTGTTATTATGTTCTGATAAGGATGACGCTAATGATGTAACCCCTCTGTGTCCGCACTAATTAAATGATACACAGATTTGGGACATGGACCTGACGGCCAAGTGACTAACACTCTGTGCCACTGATTTCGGGATCGAGTGCCGGCTTAATTGTTTTACAGAGAATGCCATCGATGTTTGTAGTGCTTCTGGATTTAATTTAAACCGTATGTCCCTGTCTAATATGACTATGGAACGTTGGGCTTAGGGCTGAATATTCTACCCCTTATAAAGAAACCCTCTTCTGTCTAGAAATCTGCCAAAAGACAGACAGCCTTGGCTCACCATGAAGCTGTTGCGCCAATGAAGAAGAAGAGATTTGGACGATTACAGCTCCAAATCTGTATTCATTCTGTATCTGTATCTGTATCAAATCTGTATCTGTATTCATTCTGTCATCATATCTGTATCATCTGTATCATTCCAATTTTTTTAATATAAAATTGTTTGGTTTTAATTGCATAGGTAGATCTCGTGTTATATTTATAACAACAACCAATATCCGGATTATGATGGGAAGACTTTGTTTTTTGACACTTTCTGAGACGACTATGCAGCATTGTCATATTAAACGAGAGAAAATCCAAACAGCACTCGATGAGAAATGCTGCCAATCGATGAGAAATGTTGTCAAAATCTTCATCTAGTCTCCTCATTTCTGAACATAGTGGTTGAAATGGACCTGCCAGGGCATTTGAACTGAAGTCCTCCTGCCCACTAGCTGCCAACTTTATTACTGTGCCCGAGTCGGGCTATAAAACTGTTTGCAGACAGTTTATAGAATTTTAACTACAAGTGCGTGTATGTAGTTTATGTCATTACGTACGTTTATATGTAAGTATGCAAAAATATGCGTTTGCATGTGTATTTGTATGTAATGTATGTGTGTATACATACACTTATGATTGTTTTTATTTATATGTATATAGACATGCGAGTATGTATGTTCAAAGTAAGAATATTCGAGGGAATAAAAAGACGAGAAACAGAACTTGTGCCAGCTGCATCAGATGTTTAGATTAAGATCAGATGTTAAGGAAAAGATGGAATTGAATATTCAATAATTGAAGAGAAGAAATAATTTTGCAAACAGAATGTATGACAATATTCGATGATACCCATCACTGAATTTTAAAGAGAATTTTTCTGTTATTGACTTTTCTACATTAAATGTGATGCTATTTAAAGTAAATATTCATTTAAAATTAATTTTGTTGTAGATTTTACTGGTGGTGTTTTTTTAGGAGGGGGGGGTCGTTTCGTTTTGTAACGAAGTACACTTAGTTCGAGTTTTCAATAATCTGACTAAATCCAGTCCCATTAACATATATTGTCTGAATTAGATAGCATTTAGAAGCAGTTCTTAATTCGTGTAGAAAAATATTTCGATTTAGGAAATTCTAGTTAACTTAGCAGATATATACTTTTATGCATACTTCTTATGAAAGTTTCTTCTCCATATTGATGTGATTCTGTATTCATTTCTTCTTATCAATGACTTCATTTTGACATGTTTAGTTATTTGGTTTGTTTTGTCGCTCTACGGCCATTTTGTGCACACTTTAGATTAATTAGACCGGTACCTGCAGTTTAACGGGGATTCCGAACCACTAACAAACATACATGCCACCGCCAAGAATCGAACCTGAAGCCTGTGGTACCAAAAGCCAGAGCGTTAGCCAATTGGCCATCAGGCCGTCGACATGTTTAGTGAAGATGGAAAGTGAAAATTTTAATAATTTTTTAAAATTATCATTGAAATATTATTTAATTTTAAGTTAATAATAGAAATCTTCTCTTAAGGGGAAAACTAAGAAAAATCAATTTGGTATTTTTTTTTTAATTTTCTTATATTCATATGTTTTTTTACAAACGTAACTTAAATATTGGGGACCTGATGGCCGAGTGGCTAGCACTCTGGCGCTCGGTGCCACAGGTTTCGAGTTCGAGTTTCAGCGTGCTATGGATGGTTACAGTGGTTCGGAATCTACATTGAATCATAGGTCCCAGCCTAACATGAACGCAGAGCGTAGGGCTGACAACACTACCCTGTAAAAATATAAACATCTGCTATCTCGAAATCTGCCAGTAGGTAGATGGCCTTGGCCCACCATGGGGCTGCTGACCCAAGGAAAAAGAAGAGTTTGAATATTGCTTGTAAACTTTAATAAATCGTTGTTAAGTTCTGGAATTTTATCGCTTCTCTTGCCTATCGGCTAAGATTAAAGGGTAGTTCTGAATTTTGCATTCGATGATCAGCTGAACATTCTATGTTTGTTTTGATACTGTCCTTTGAAAAAAGAAGTCATTCCTGCATTTGCATTTCAAATTTATTAAATTTGGATTTTATATGTAACACCAGAATGTTATTATAAAACGAGATGTATACAATATTACCTTGGTGAATAATTGATGCCACCGATTTCGCGAACTGTTTGAAACCGAACTAATTAAAAAGTAAATAAATACAAAAGTTATTAATTGGTTCCTCCAAAAAAATGTCTTTCTTTTTTTCAGTAAATAAAGCGAAATTAACGTCAGGTATTTCATTTCCTTCCTTTTCTATATAATAAATCTTCAAATCAATGTAAAGACCTTCATACTTTGACCAGGGCCAGATTCAGATGAAAAGAGACCCTAGGCTATTCCACTTTTGAGGCCCTTTCACCTGCCATTTTTAAATTTGATTTATTAAATTCATTCTCTTCGTTCATTCCTTCCATTTTAATTCCCATTTTTAATCTTTAAATTTTTCAATAGTCTATAAATATTTCACTAAAGTATTGAACCTACTGAACTCAAAAGGCGAAAATCAAATGCTCGTGTACGCAATCCTAAAATAAAAATCCTTTTCTAATAACATTAATATGTATTTCATATTATCTAAGTAATACGAATTTAGCCGAACGTCCGGATATCAATAGGTCTGTTCATTTGTCTGTTCTAATCTATACCAATCTGCACTTTATTTATGCAAGAACAAACCAGAGCTTAGTAGCATAAGCCCTGTCAATATTTACCATAGCAATCAGTTAACGTATGAACTATACTTTGGTGCAATCTAGTCTATACAAACGAACAGACCCAATGAGCCTAACGCATTGATCTTAATCAATACATTTTTATGTTTTATTAATCATATGTGCAGAATTTCTCCTTATTTTCGATTCAGCGTTTTAGTTTTTACTGTTTTTAGAATAGTGTAATTCTAATTTTGTTAACAATTTGAATGTAGGCTCCTCTTGATCTGGAAGTTCTAGGCTGAAGCCTAGTTAGCCTATAGGAAAATGCGGCCCTGATTTTGACTCGATTCCACGTTGACTAAGTGGAATTAGCTTTTGATTAAAATCTTAGGCCCATATGTATAACAATAGTAAATATTTACCCTTCAATTACTGCTGATTTTAGTAACTTTTTTGATAAATAAGAAGCAATTGCCATATGACTTTAATTTTCTAAGAAAAAACTTAAATAGGATTTGTAACAAAATATCTTTATTAATGAAGCAATACTGACATTTTTTACCTTCAAGTCAACTCTTAACAAAATTAAAATTAAGAACCCTCATGAAATGACAATGAATATTTATTCATTTCATTCTGTCTAATTGTATTATTAGCATTATATGAATAGCAGTGTTTTTTTTTTTTAACTCAAATGGAAATATTCAGAAAATTATTATTAATTAATTACATTTTAATGCATTTAATTCGATTAATAATTATCTCTAAAAATATTAAGTATCTTAATATCTTTAGTTACCAATGAAATTAAAATCCTACTTTTTTAGGATTTTTTTTCCTAACATATAATCAAAATGGGATTTAAGCATTTAAAAATGTTGGTATTTTATTTGTAATTTGATAATAACCAAATAAAAAACATATTTATATGTTGTTATGAGAAGAACTAATAGTTTTAATTTTATTAGATATAAATACGGAATTCTTTTTAAAAAATAGACTAACTATTAAAGTTTTGAGGTTTTTAGCGATATAATTTCATCAAAAAAGTTCTTCAATTTTATTTCTGTTAATTTTCCTTTTAATTTTTCCATTTATTGTAGTACATGTGCTAAAAAGTATCATACTATCTAACTGTACAATGAACACTCTATGTAAGGTAAACGTAGATCTGTAGCAAAGTCTACTGCATATACTGCCCTATTCGTGGATCAGTGGCAACGTATGCTGCTAGTGAACATTAGGTCTAAGGTTCAATCCGCGGGAGGCTTTTTTGTAGACACTGTTTCAAAAAATCAGGAGACTCGATGACGTTTGAGATGTTCAGCATCTTACCTCATTAGTCGGACAAACTGATGGGAGATTTGTAGGTTTTCTTCCGTATGATACGTAAATGCAGGGTAGTTCCCGCTAAAAGTTTCCCTTCTTCTTCAGCGACTCCGAGCTAAGTCAGATTTCTATCTACGAGTGCTCCATCAAAATAGAAGTTGCCCTTTCGCCATCCATGAATAGACTACTCATGGGATGTCCCACAATACAAGACACTGAGGTTTGTTTGTTGCTCTACGGTTACTTTGGGATAATTAGAACGGGACCTACAGTTTAAAGTGGATTCCAAACCACTTACAAACATCCATGCCACCGCCAAGGATTCGAACTTGAAGCCTGTGGTACCAAAGGCCAGATCGGAAGCCAATTGGCCGTCAGGACACTGAGGAATAGACTCAACCACAACCTTGTAGATAGTATTCTTTACCTTTAGATAGATACTTTTAAATTTATACTTTGATTACTTAGTTTATACTTAATTTTTACTTAAATTTATACATGTTTTAATTAAAACAGATACGGCTATAAACAAAAAAATCAAAATTTGAAAGTTACGACAGTTTATCTTTGAGATACAGTACTGTATTTATGTATTGTAGAGCAGAGAAAGATGTCTGAATATCTTATGAAGATTTGTTTTATGTTTCATGGAAGGTTTTATATTTAATCAATTAATAAATTCATTTATATTTTTTTCATTTAAACATAAATAAAAAAAAAACCTCTAATGAAATTATGAAAGATTGAGCCTTTTTGTATAACAATTATTTCCTTTTAACAATGGAGCAATTAAAAAAAAAAGTTTTTTAAACGTTATGAGTTTAGTTGAAAAGACAAACACTGGAACCATAACCTTTGATCATCACAAAGCATTATCCTCAATGGTCAAATGTTTTTGCAACAGTAGGCGTGACTCGGACTTCTAAAATTCGCCAATAAATAAATTTTGAAGCGAAGCCTGCGCTGATAAATGGACCATATCGATGGCGCGTTGCCCATAGCAACCAGACGAGAAAAAAGAAAATCACCGAGACTTGTAAACAATTTATTTAGTATAATTATCACGCAACGCGGTTGCATGCAATCGCTTATGTTATCCCATTCTAATGACCATAGTGTTTCTGTATATTATTATTGCATTTATTTCAACAAACTTTAAAGTACTAATCGCTCTCGTAACTTCAGGAAGTAAGCACAGCTATAAAGTCCTTGAGTTTAAAGCAGACTTCTAATTCGCTGTTTATCGAAAAAAGAAAATAACTAAATATGTGTGTGTGTATGTGCGTGCCTATATATTGTCATTTAATTAATTTTATTTTTTGCAACTATGCAAAAATATTTTATGCTATATTATTTGTAACATTTGTCATTAAATGGAAGATTTTTTTTATTCCTTCATGTTATGACGACGATCCAGTTATCTAGTGAGCAGAAATAGCATTGGTTTATAATATCTTCAGGATGCAGATTCTTTGACAAAACTATTCGTAGAAAATTCTAAACAATTTGATATGATGTTGTGATCATTCGGTTCTTACCCTGTTTTGTACATATGTATATTTGCTATTTTGATCTATTTCGATCTCTTTGTTTTTGCTGTTCAGCGTTTAACGTTTGCTTATGTTCAATAATATTCAGCTTCGTCGTTGCAGCTTATGCGCAACTTTGGATTTTGAATTTAATTTTTTTTTTTTCCTACTTTTGGAAAAAAATTTTTATATATTAGCCAGGAAGCACAGGAATATATATATATATATATATATTCTAGAATCGCTGCAATTCAAACAATAGTATTTAGTAGGAAATAAATAAAAAAAAATCTAAAGAAAGCCATTGTACAATCCAGCGAGTTGTTGACGGAAGTTTTTCCAATAATTTAAAAAACATGGAATTAACTTTTTTTAGTAATTAAATATTTAATTTTAATTAAATAGGGCTGTATCCATGTTTTATATTTGTATCTTTTATCGGAATCTAATAGTTCCTAGAATCTTCTTAGATGAAAGAAAAATCATTATCGTTATTTTGATTGATCTCTAATTAAATGTAGTATTTCTCATATTAATGTATGCAACAAATATATATTATTATTACAACGTCTAAGAGTTTTGCTTTGTTTACATGAGTCACATTAACAAAATTGTTAGGAATGAGTTCTAAATTAAGAGTTGGTGTCTGATTCAGGGGATTGGTGTCTGATTCGGTTCATGGGTTTGATTCTGGAGTCTTTGAATTTGATTCAAGAATCTATGAATATGATTCGAAAGTCTTTGAATTTGATTCAAGGATCTATGAATATGATTCGAAAGTCTTTGAATTTGATTCAAGGATCTATGAATATGATTCGAAAGTCTTTGAATTTGATTCAAGGATCTATGAATATGATTCGAAAGTCTTTGAATTTGATTCCATGATTTGTCGATTTGATTCTGAAATCTTTGGATTAGATTTAGTTATATGTGCTGTGAGCCGGAATCAGTGATCTTGATATAGACGTAGATATATGTGCAGTGAGTAGGGTCGATAAGAGACCAAGACAACAAGAGTCCGCGGGCTTGATTCAGGGGCTAGAAATGAGAATCCTTAAAAATGATTCAGAAGGTACATGAACTTGGATGAAAAAAAAATCGCTTTATTTCATTGATTCCTAATTAAATCTAGCACTTCTCAAGCTATCAATAAATTAATGCAATAATTTATAATAATAATTTATTTGCGATTATCGATATAAGTATAATATTTTCTATCACATAACAATTTTATTCAAGTAAAATAAGAATAGTACTGGCTAATAATAATTGAATCATCTTATATCCGTCAAATATACACTCAAGAGCCAAAACATTATGACCACCCCTACATTTTGCAATGAACTCGCCTGGATGACGTGAAGGCACGTGATCAGGTGGAAGTGGTATTTAACTGGTATTAAGTGGTGGTATTAATCCATGCCAAGGCGGGTTGAAGGTGTGTTGCGCGCCAAAGGTGGGCCAACTCGTTATTGACTGGTGGTCATAATGTTTTGGCTCTTGAGTGTATATTGTTGTTAGTTATTATACTTAGGAAATAACCGTATATTATTAATGTTTCATATTTTTTGTTGTTAATTCTTTTTGTAGCAAATGAATTACTTTGATTTTATTTAAAGCATTTGAAGTTTCTCTTCTGAGTCTTCTGTATTTTAAAGTCAAAAGTTGTTCACGAAAAATAAATAAATAATTCTGCTTTAAAAGATAGCTACAGGCCCGACTCAGTAGTAATGTGAGCCGCTGGTAAGCATTAGGGCTGAAGTTCAATCTGCTAGTGGTATTGTTGTAGACAGTGTTTCAAAATCGAGGAGATTCCATAGCGTTTGTGTTGTTCATCATCTTGCCTCGTGAGTCAGACTACCTGGTGGGAGATTTTCCGGGTTTTCTCCGATATGCAAATGCCTTCTTCCTTAAACGACTCGGAACCAAGTCAGACTTCTACCGACGAGTGTTTCATCGCAACAAAGTTGCCTTCTTTCCTTCCGTCCACGAGTAAACTGCTCATAGGGTGGATGCCGGACACTGACGAATATTCACAACAATAGCAAGATGGGTACAGATGCAGAGATAAGAGACGCCAAGAGATTTATGAATGACATAAGGGCGTCAAACTGTAGCAAAATTAAGAATGCATTTTTGTTAACTTACGAAATTCATTAATGACTTCATTCCTGATTTACATAAAATAATGAAATGTAAAAATATTAAAACGAACAACCATTTTTTAAAAAGCCAATCAGCTTTAATAATCTCTTATGATTTGTTTTTCTTTTATGTTATTCTCGTCTTCCGACGCTGCATACGGAACCAGAGGATTGTCTGTTCCAGTGCGTTGCGGTTTGAATAGAAAAACAAGCCCTATTATTTTCCACCTGTGGGTGAATATCCAACCATCTTTCGGCAGGTCATTAATCCATTGATGCGTGACCCAAACCCGAACGGTAATTCTGCTCCCCCGAATGTCAACAAGACAAACCGTATGCGTGTCGATATCCATCCTAGCTAGTACAGCAAACCGGTTAAGTATGCGATGCACAAAATTTTTGGGCGCTAATGTGTAACGTGATCTGCCACTAGGCAGACGGCCTTGGCCCATCACGTGGTTGTTGCGCCAATGAAGAAGAATGTGTAACGTGGTTTTTGTAATGTCCGTGGTTTTGTGTAACGTAAAATTTGTAATATCCTTAAATTTGAACATAATATTAAGGATATTACAAATTTTTCCTATTAAATGTTTCCTTACATTTGTTGTATTGTAATTTTGTATTTTTTTTTTACAAAATTACAGTGCAACAAATAACAAATTTTTCAATATTACAAATTTTACAAGTGCATCTAGTGAGAGAACTTTCAAAGATAGAAATTATTTCTGCCCAACAATGCTAACAATAACGGCTGGTAAATTAGTGATTGACTGAGAACGGTATGTAATATTCTAAATGCTGATGATATTTTATTTAAATTTAGTTCCCTAAAAGCTCAGAAAGTAAATGTATAATTACGCAATATTTTTTTTCGTAGTTTTATCTTTCATAAAATATTAACATGTAATTAATGTCACGCATAATTTTTGTTATTTTTTTTAGAGCGAGTTGAAATTCTGCCAGTTTTCCGTCTTCATTTTACTAATTACTTATTGATCCCCCCGAAAAGCAATTTAATTATAATAAACTGTTATATTACGCATTCAGATATTAAGAGCGTTTTGTTTTTTTTTTAAGAAAAAAAGTCGCTAAAATTAGCTATAAAGTTTCCTTTTCTAATGTTTTTACTTTACCTCGCAACATGAATGATATAGCAATACATTATTTGGCTACAACAGTTGTTTTCATCTACTCGCACGCATTTAAATCAAATACTATCTCCATCAAATACTAAAATCTTATCACCAGCTAAATAGAAGCATGATTTTCAACTGTCAATTCAGGATTTCGATTGACTGCCAATAAAGTACATGAGATTTAAAATCCGGAAGAAACCTACCTTAAGCGTATTGCCTGCTTTCATAAAAAACATAGTGGCCTGTCGCTGCCTTCTATAAATTTCACACTTTATTATTTTTTTTAATATACTCTTTATTCCATTTTTCATACTTAAACTCTGCCGATTATTTCGGGGTAAAGCATTTTTAGTGGCATTTAAAGCTTTTTTTTAAAAATTTTATTACTATTATCATTTCTCACAAATTTTTTAAGAATAAATTAAAACACTCACAAAATGATCAAAAATCCACACAAGGAAATTCCGAGATTTTAAAATAAGCTGGAATATTTATTTTAAACCGGAAATTATGGTATTATATTTGCTCAGTAAATTCCATAGTCGTTATTTCGTTAAACAATGTAAGAATTGTGAAAAAACTGTTGGCAGCGATGTAAATTCGATTGTACCAAACAATTTCTGTTTCAATGAACATATTGTTGTTTTTGAATTCTGGCAATTCGATACGAGGACATTATAATCTAAGGAAACAACTCTTTGGATGATGTCCAAAATTTGGCAGGACTTCATCTCCATTATACCCTGTTTGCAAAACTACAAAAGTTTTTCTTTCGGACATAAAGTTGTAGAAACAAACTACAAAGTGCTTTCGAATATAAAGTTCTTTCTTAGTTATGTCAGAGGACGCATATTATAAGACAGCAAATGGGTTTCAATTTCTACGAAAAGTCTCGTAACCCTGTAAGCTATGGGCACCCCACTTTTGCTTTCTGTGATTATTATTTCTTATTCCCTTTTTATTTCAAGTATTACTCGTAGTTGTACTTCAAATTTTCTAATCAGCGTTCAACTGTTAAAATATTATGACTAGGGATTGCAATATCGGACCGAAAGTTCAATAACGGTATTCGGTATTTTTTAGATCTAAATACCGGATACCAGTTTTAATACCGGTAGTAGAAATTTTAGAAAAAGAAAGAAAACACGGGTGTTTTTTTGTTTTATTTGCCAGTTTTATTAGAGAATGTAAATATCACAAAAAAAAAAAAAAAATGCGTAACTTATAAATTATAACAGTATATAAAGAATAAAAAAATTAAGGAACATCCTATTTATTTAAATCACAAAAAAGTGTAAATAATATCACTATTCAGTCTGTGGTACTATTACAAATTTTTGAAATGTGATCTTAAAAAAATATAATGCATCAATTGTACTATCATTAAGCCTGGAACGTCAACCGGAATCAACTGATTTTTTATGTTCTTTATTCTTATTCATTATTATGGAGTATTATTTATGAGTATATATGTATATATAATAAATCTGAAAAATATTTTGAACTCTAAAGTATGATATGCAAATACAATGTGAATAATAAACTCACCAATTTAAAAAATATGGAAATATTACAGACTTTCTTCACAACTACAACCTTGTTTTCACAGATAAGAATTTCTAGTTTTCAGATAAGAATTCTGAATAAGAATTCACAGATAAAAATAAAAATTTCGCAGATAAGAACTCTAAATTTCTAGTAAATACCGAAGAAACGGTATTTAAATTTGTGAATACCGATATTACAAAATTGTGCAAATGGCTCAAAATACCGGTATTCGGTATTGCAATCCCTAATTATGACCTATTTGAGCTACTATTTTATACAATTTTTTTTTTTTCGTATTTAACCATCTTATTTATTTTCTTTTGTTGCCGGAAAGTACGTGTTTTCTAGAGCACTTTTTATATAAAATTAAGATTTTGCTAATTATTCATTATTCGGAAAAAAATATACAAACACATAACAATTACAAATAAATAACTTGAACTGTTATAATAACGCAATCATTTATTTCAATTTCAGTTTTTAAATCTCGTAACAGACGAGAACGAAAAAACACAAACAACAACATATTTTAATTATTATCATGCAGTACAGAACTCCCTTCTATAACTGTTAGCAAAACATCATTTTGTACTATTAGATTCTTTGTATACATATATATACACACATATATATTTTATATAAACATTCATAATGAAAAATGTATAACAGAAATAAGTATGTACAATATTTATAAAATGAATAATGCATAATAAATCTAAAATTTGTAAAAATACAAAATTTAGAAAGCAACTAATAATGAGTAGGATTTGTAAGAGATATGAACTTCTTTTGTTCAAGAGAAACATACCAACAAATTTACAAAAACATAACAATTACAAATAAATAACTCGAACTTTTATAATATCATAATTTTATTTCAATTTCAGTTTTCATATCTTATAACAGACTAGAACAAAAAACACAAACAACAACACGTTTTAATTTACATGCAGTAAAGAACTCCCTTAGGAAAACATCATTTTGTACTATCATATTCTTTGTATACATATATATACTATAAGCACACACATATATTTTATATAAACATGCAAAAAGAAGAATGTATAACAGAAATAACTATGTACAATATAATTTATAAAATGAATAATGTATAATAAATCTAAAATTTGGAAAAATACAAAATTAAAAAGGCAACTAAGAATGAGTCGGATTCGTAAAAGACGTGAATTTCTTACGTTGGATTGGCATGCAAAACAATGTCACTTTGCATCATAACAGTGGTTTTATGTATTCTGTATTAGAGCGAGACTTATTAATTCTTTCAGATTTTATTCCTTATTTACTTTCATATCATTGGAATACTCTTTTGGATATGTTTAATTAATTTCAATTTTCTGGTAAGCACCAACAAACTTTTTTCGAAATTCTTTTGCTATCCATTCTTAAATAATGTTGATATTTATTATCTGTCCTAACTTTTATTGATTGGGAGAGTTTGATTTTTCTTAATTGCATATAATGACGTATACATTTAATAACACTTAAAAATGTATTCTGTATTTTCTAATATTTCCTACAGTGTACATGCATTATAATTATTTGTATATATTTTAATATAAATTCTGTTGGTATAATTAATATATAAAGGGTATCCATAGCAAGAACATCAACAAAGCCTATTACTTCTTGAAAAGAAATATCTCTGTTCTACACACTGATACAAATATTTGTAGAGAAAAACTTTTTACAAAATGTATATATATATTGTTTTATAATTTACAAAAGTGAATACACAATAAGAATGATCAGAAATATAATAATTAATTCATAAAAAAGAATATATGAATTCTTTTTAAACGTGAATGAATTATGTGTTTATATTTATGATGAATGAATTATGTTTAAAATTAATTATGTGTTTACCAAAAATTAATTTTAGCATCTTATACAGCAATAAAAAATTAAGATATAAAAAGAATGATAAATAAACGAATCACATAAATCATTTATGAAAAGGAATGTATTTTAATTATCACATGAATTTACCAAATTTTATGTGTTTTTTTAAAAAATTATGAGAAGTACGTATTTTTTATGTGTATGTATATTTTTTAAAATTTTATTTTTCAAAAAAAATCATCCTTTTACGACAGAGACTAAAAAAGAATAAACAAAATTTGGATGCATATGAAATTACGTCCAAACTTACTGCACATGTAAAGATTGTCATAGTGCTGTTGTTTTTAAGTGGAACGTTTTCACTTTGATTTAGGGATATTTCCTACAAAAAATGCCATATATGTAGCAAATTCAGGGTCCTTCATTGCATCCATGTTGTTTCTCTAAAATTTGGAACGAACATCCAGAGGACGTTTCAGATGTTATACCTGAACGCAAAGAATTTATCGTGCCTTTCACCACCATAATCACTTTCGATTCCCCTTGTTAGATTTCAAATAGATAGTCAGCCTGATGGCCAATTAGCTAGAGCTTGATATCACAGGCTTTAGATTCAAATCCTGGCGGTGGCATAGATGCTTGTTAGTGGTTCGGAATCCACCTTAAACTGTATGTCCCGGTCTAATTAGCCTAAAGTGTGCACAAAATGACCGTAGAGCGACAACCAAATCAAATAGATAGATTTTCATTCTGAAATCCAAAGCACTATCCACCAGATAATTTTGTACAAAGGTTGTCCTTGGGTGAAAAAAAAAAGGTTATTTTTGGACGTTTCTGTCACAATTTGTAAAATCATTTTAACAGTTTTCAATAAACCATTCTTTTCATTTCGATTTCATGCAAGTACTGATAATTTTTTTTTTTCGGGGGGAGGGGGGGGGATTCAAATCGAATTTCTGTGAAAGACGCACTATCTGTAAACAATGATGCACAAAAAAATTGGCCAGGCACCACAGTGATGTTGAAAATTAATGACAAGTTTCACTGAAACTGAAGAATGATATACATTAGGAATGAATGATATGAGTTTTCCTGAGACACATCAAATAAATAAAATGAATGACATGAGTTTCAAGAAAGAATGAAATGAATTTCTTGAATGAAAAATCTGAATACGTTGAAAGAATAAGATGAGTTTCATGGGTGAATGAAATGAATAATGCTAAATAAATAAGATGAATTAAAATAAATTTCTATGAGACATGTTAAATGAATAAGATGAATGGTATGAGTTTAATCAATGAATGATAGAAATAAATATGAAATATATTAAGGATGAATAAATGAAATGAATTCCTATGAGATATATTAAATTGATAAGATGGATCACATGAGTTTTTTTAATGAGATTCTATGAGACTTGTTGAATTAATGAGAAGGACAAGGGCTTCAATAATGAATGATATGAGAATAACCTAAGAATAATTTTATATTTCATGAATAAATGACAAAAACTATCAAAAATAACTAAATGTTTCATGGATGAATGGCAAAAATTCTTCGGAAATGCACATTCAAAAATGAATAGTTATCCGAAATTAAAACTGTTTGAATACAATGTTATGTTTCATAGAAGTATGATTCTCATTTTAGAATAAATGCAAATCAAGTGATGTAAGAGGTTTACAATGAAATCATGATACATTAAATCCTACGTTTTATCTTGTATTTCAATGATCCATTAATTTGGATCATTGAGATACAAGATTTTTTTTTTAAATAAAAATTTTAAATTAGTTCATTTTTTCTACACAGTTGAAATATATATTTTAAGCATGCAGTTTGACATCGAGATTTTTGTGTGTGAAAATTTATTTATATATGTAATAGCACACTCTTAGAATTCAGGAAACGAATAATCGGGCTTTCGACAACCGCTTCTTTTGATATTGAAAAACTGCTGCATTTCGAACAATTCAAAAGTGTCGTAGAAAGTGGCATTGGGATTCGTGATGCGAAGAATTCGCTCTGCCACACTCGTCTTGAAAAATATGCTCCTGCAGCTGAATTCCTCGAGATTCGGGACATTTTGAAGAAATCTCCTCAAACCTTCTTTTGTAAGAGAACAGTTCTGGATAGCCAACACCTTCAGATTGTTGGGTAAGTTTTTCCTGGTGAAAGAATATAGTAATTCATCGTCCAATCCGTGGACATTGCCTAGGAACATCTCCTTCAAGCTGGAGCAGCCAGACAGCATGAGCAGCAATCCTGTATCGTATAGCCGACGGTCGTTACCATAAGAGAAGTGCTTTAGGCGGGGAAGTCGGATTGGCTCGTCTCCCATGCGGAGTCCCTTCATCTTGAGAAGCCTCAGGGACTCGAGATGCGGGCAGCTGTGCAGCACGGCGCTGATGTCCATCTCACTATCTGTATCCAAGGATAGATGACGCAGCTGATGACCTATACCTTCCATGAGATCGATTAATTCTGGACCGATCCCCACCTCACAGTTCTTCTGCACAAGGTCTAAGAGTCTGAGCTTCCCTAGACTCTTCAAGAATGGGATGCTTCGGCCAGTACGCACTTCAATCCTCAACTCCTCCAGAAGAGGAGCCTGCCGGATGGCGTCCCGAATCAGAGACCAGCCAGACACGAAAAAGGTGTCTGTCTCGACCCAGTTGCAGTAGAGCAACAAAGACTGATTAGGCAAAATGCGGCGAACCAGTGCCCTCGGCAGAACGAGTGACAGGACAGAATTGAGAGTCACAGTCCTGTAGATGTGAGCTAGAGGTTTTGAAGTCTCGACGTTGCCCAGAGACAGAAGTAAGGGACAATGTCTCATCAGGATCTCGATGTCGTCACTGGCCGCTTTGATCGTGCTGTTTTTACAGCAAGATAACACTTTCAGACACTCTCTGGACTGCATGACGCCATCATCCACGTCTAAGATATCGCTCCACGGTTGTTTGGGCTTGAAATGCATCCTAACGCTGCGCAACTTGGGGCACTTCCGTAGGACTGTCAGATCGAAGCGGATACTGGAGTGAAGGTCTTCCAAACTGGGACACGCTTTCAGCATCTCCTCCAAATGTGGCGTGAAATCGGACATCTCGAACCACATGATCTCGGTAATTTCCAGGAATTTTAACCTCTGGCAGAACTGCATCAGCGTATGAAGCGAGGCCACTATTTCGTCAAAAAGGCAAAGTTTGCGAAGGGTAAATCGTTCCACCCTACCTGTCTCAAACAGTATCTGCATATCGTCCGGCCTGAAGTTATTGCTGCTCTGCAGCTGCACCACCGTGTGAAGGAGATCGTCAACCAGAGAAACTGGCAAATACTGGAAAGAGGTATTTGGTTTCTTCCAAGTGCCACGCCGAAGATAAACGGCCACATTATGGAGGCAAATATCCCTCAGTGGCTTTACTATAATCTTCTTTTTGTCATCTAGCTGAGGAAGATTATGGAAGCTGCTCTGTCGCAACATCAGTCGATATTATTCTTTCTTCAATTATTGAAAATAAAATTTCAAACTTGTTACTCTCTCTCTCTTTTTAAGAGTTTATTTCAACAATAAAATTCTGCAATAAAGAAGGATTGCATTTTAAAAAATACATTATAGCATAAAGAAGGTAAATATCTGATGCCAGAAAAATTTGGGTAGCTTTTAAATAGTACATTAATAAATATGGCATTTCATATACAACGATATTGATATGAGGCATTGATAAATATGGCATTTCATTTCGAAAAGCCATTTTTACGTTTATTTTTTACTATAATTGTTATTTAAGTTAATTAATTAAAACTATTATCGGTATTGGTATTATATAAATTATTAACTTAAGATTAAATATTTATTATATTTTTATTTTTTCTGCCTGAATTTACTTTTTACAATCAATTCCTAAATTTACAATTCGTAAAAAATTAACAAATTCCATTCCAAAATTGAGAACTTAGGAAATTATTTGGGATTAAAATGATAAATAAATACTTAATTGAAACCTCAAAATAAAAGCTACAGGCTACTAATTATGCACTGATGATGGCTGATTGACTAGCGCTCTGTGCCACAGGTTTCGGGTTCGAGTCCCGGAGTTGCCATGGATGTTTGTAGTGGTTCGGAATCCACTTTAAACCGTAGGTCCCTGCCTACTATGACGAGCGTAGGGCTAACCCCTATCCCTTAAAAAAAATAGATCTTTTCCTTTCTAGAAATCTGACAGTAGGCAGAAGGCCTTGGCCCACCATGGGGCTGCTGCGCCAATGAAGAAGAATCATTATTTACATGTGACGGTATTAAAAGCCAGTCCAGTATCTTCAAATTAGATTTTTTTATTTATTTTTAACTTTTCTTAAAGGGAAATATATGCATGCACAAAATGATTACCTTGGCTGCGGTTCACTCCTAGCGAGATGAAACACCTTCTAGATACAAAGCTTGACTGCTGGTATGTGACGTCATTCACAGGTGGTTTCATGGTTTGGTTTGTCGCTCTATGGTCATCTTGTGCACACAAAGGCTAATTAACCCGAGATCTACAGTTTAATGTGGATTCTGTGTCGAATCCATGCAACTGCCAGGATTCGACACTGTGGTGCCAAAAGCCACAGTGCTAGGCAATCGGCCATCAGTCCGCTCACGCGAGAAAACGTTCTGAGTGATAAACAAGACAGATGATTTTATTATAATGAAACTGATTTTGGTACTATTTTATAAAATTTTAAAATAATTTTTTTTCAAGTCATATTAAAAGATCTTCAATTCTTATTTTCACAAATCATCTATCATTTAATATATTTACTATTTAATTTTATTTTCTGTTTTAAAAAGTTTCAACCTTAGATTTACAAACAGAAGATTTGAAAAATTTTAAAATGAACATTTTCATTTCACAAATTTATGTTATATAGAGATGATGCATCAAATTTATATTACATATATCATCTCTAAAATCACTACTTTGAAAAAAGTGGTATATACTTTACTTAAATATATATGTCTCTATTGCTCGTCAAATTTGTTAACAGTAGTAGTATAGTTAGTATATTTATTAAAGTTAATCAAAAGCATAGTAGCTTGTAGTACAACTCAGAAAATAATAATAAATAAAAACACAAAAAGTAAGCAAAAAAAACTTTTATTGAATCAAAACTTCCTTAAGATCTAATCTATATATTTTAGACAATAAGCAAATTATAAAAATTATATAAACACAAACACAGTTAAAACTACAGTAATTTTATAACTCAAGTTCCATAAAAAAAAAATTACCAAAAATAGAAAATATTTGTAAATAAATTGATTCAAGGACATGATAAAATTTCTATATACATGAATTTTCCTTATTTTGCTACTTGAATTATTGCTTAAAATAAATTTATTTAAATGGCTATCCCAAGAATAAAATATCATTTTAAAAAAAATTGACTTTCGATACTAAAATTAAGCAATAAATTTTTTATAATTAGCCTTTGATTTGTATGATTCAGAAATGAATGTTCAATATTTTTAGAAAGTAATTTTTGTACAGTATGATAAGTATAAGCTATAATTTTAACTCATTTGATCTAGGACATAATAAATTACCTCTATCCAAATTTTTAATGAGGTTATAATTGCTATTGAGTTATAAAGGTTTATTCAAAACCAATAAATTTATGCTTGAATTGCATTTTAATTTCTTAATGTTGTTCAAGCACAATATCCAGATAATTAAGTTAATACAGGTAAAAAAAGGCTCAACTTCTATGAAATCTTTAGAAAAAATTATTATCTTCAAAAAATTAAAGAAATCTTGGAAATTATCAAAAGAATCTATACCTTCTAGATTAATATTTGTATTGTTAATGATCCATATTTATGTCAATGCTATGCAGAAAATTTAGCATTTTTAATTTAGCCTTCATTACAAAAATTTGTCATATTGGTATAAAATACTGATAACCTACAAATGCTCTATTTTATGTACACTTGCTTATTTAACAAAACGACCCTCTAAAGTATGTGTTTGAATTTCACCAAGAAGAAAATGAAACCAATTTATTTATACAATACTTTGTCATTTCAACTAAAACTTTTGATGTGTGAGTCAAAGTGTGATTTATGTCTTTTGTAAATGTTCATATTTTCCACAATTCTAATCAAAATATTGCTTTATTTTAAGTAAATTTTTATGAGTAAGAAACAGAAACATTGGTGCTTGGTATAGATCAAGCAAATAGTGTCCTTTAAAGGATGTTTGACATTTGCAATCTTCCACCATACATAAATTATAGAAATAAAAATGGATGTAGTTTTATAATTAACTAAATTATGTTATTGCTCTAAATTCTGTAAACTTTGAATAAAAAATTCATTAAATATTTTAAGTACAAGCTTAACATATAGACTTGTAGGGAAAAAGTGTTTTTAAAGTTAAACCATAAGCATATTTTACTATGTAAGTGCTTTAATATTGAAAAATATGCTGTTAATAATGGAGATTTTATTGAAATCCTCAAAATCTGAAAAATACAAACATAGATCAGTATTTATTGATTAATTCAGTTTTTTTTTTAATGTATTTTAATTTGAGTACTGAATCTATTATAAATATTCAGTACAACAACATTAATGCTTATAAACAAATTTTATGCTGGGAGGAGGAGAACTTTGCTGTTTTACAGTTAATAAAATGTCACTAACTACATTGCCTACTTTAAATCCATTGTCATGGAGAATAATCAGAATATCTTTTATGATACAGTATAATTCTCCAATACTTTTTAACTACCATTATGTGCACTATTCATCTAAAACAAAATATATATGCCTATGTAATATGAATGTGTATAGAATTATGAATACGTAAACTGCAATTATTTATTGCAAGCTAAATATAGCCTCCTTTAAAATCTAAATAAGGCTTTTTAAGAATTTCATCAATCATTATTTTAATTATTTTATCTTCAAGTAGCTATAGAAAATTTAATTTTGTTTCCTACGAAATTTTTTAAAGATTGTTAAATTGGAGGTGGGTATTAGTATTTAAAGATGAATAGTAGTTTTTTAATATGGTTCTATTAGTTTAAATACGTCTTTAACACTAAATGCTACTTTTAATAGCACAAACTGCAGAATCTCTTGTATTCACACTGGAATAAGCAGGACCCCGAAGATGATGTCACAAAATCAAGACTAAGGTCCCATTGAACACAATTAATGAAGAATTTCACTGGCCTCCCTAAATCTCTCCTGTTTTTTCTTTTTTATTTGTTTTCCTCATTGTTGTCTTTTTTTTTTTTTTTTAATTTAATATTTCAGACATTTATATGAATTTCCACTAGTTTGCAGGGATGTTTTAATCACATAATTAATTCTTCTCTTGAAAATTTTCTACATTTTTTTATAAGTAAAATAAAAATGAAAAAGTCATTCGCCAAACATTTTCAAGGATAAAATTCAATAATGATATCAAAGGTTTACTTACAAAAAAATATAGTTATTCTGGTTTTAATAGTATTAAGAATATTATTTATAATTCTAGCTTATAAATATGCTTTCTCTGTACGGATTATTTAAGCAAAATCTTGGCATTTTTTAGTAGCATCCTCTTAGAAACACCATTAGATAGAAGCGTCGCTAAGGCAAGTACAGAAGAAGCGCTCACTGCATTACAACTATTAATATTTTCTAACGGACGCTCTAGAACTGTGACCAATTTGTGATGTTCTAGGATAGCCAGTTGATAAAGGACCTATCACAGTATAGTACAAAAATTGGATCGTAGTTCGAATCAAAATCAGATTTTAATAAAAAAAATAATAAATAAATTTTTAAACTTGTCTATTTACCGAGGAGATCCTCTGCAAATTGAAAAAGAAACTGAATACAAAATTGAATATAACTGTAACCAACCTGAAAAATGTGACTAATGTATGTTTTTGTTATTTTGACGGAGATGGAAATTTGTAAATAGCAGATATGAATGGGATTAATAGTTCCTCTTGCTTATGCTTAATTTAAATTATTTAAATTTATAAATATTTTAATTAGAAGAATATATTGAACAATGAAAAGTTATAATTTATAAATATTTGAAGTATGGAAGGAAATGAGGGAATGCCAATTTTCAAACATATTGTACAAGACAAGTATTTTGTGGGAGTGTTTGGTTTTGTGTTTTTTCTGTCTTGTACTTTCGTAATTATTGCAGAGTAAGAAAACTGTTTAACATCTGATACATTAAAAATATATTTTATTTAATTTTTTAATTAAATGTGTACATATATTTTTTTTTTATTATAGTACTTTGAGTGGTTTGGCTGTTTTTTCCAGTTTTATTTTGGGATGTATCGGAACTCATTTCTTAATAAGGTAAATAATTATTTTAATGCGATAGATGCGTTGAATGTGAGGAAATTAATATATGATTTGATCAACTTATCAATATTAAAAGGATTGAAAAAGATTTTTTGGAATCTGAAAAAGTACTGGATTTGATCTAAAGTGTCATGATATTTTCTCACTAATAGAAGTAATAATCCAAAGAAAAGAAAAAGTTAAATGTTGATCGTAACTAAGCAACAATTGTTTAAAAATTATAAAAATGCATTTGATTATTAATGTGTTAATTTTTTTTAATATATATAAACCTTATGATTTTGACATAAGCATAATGCAACTTATCAAAATAAAATTTTGTAAAATTCTCAGTAGTTAATTTTGAAAAATCATCTATGAGTACTTGATCACAATTTATAATGAAACTTTGAAAATAATGATTTTCAATTTAAAATTGAATTTATTTTTGTACAATTAAAAGGGCTGCTTTAAAATTGGGAAAAACATAGCTTATGATTTATCAAACAAGTTTTACATATCTAATTATAATAGTTTGCAATGTTTAGATTATTGAACTTTAAATGTTGTAAAATAAATATGTTTCGTACTACAAAATAATTTTAAAATTTAAAAAATAATGCATAATTTTTTTTTGAAACATTTGTTTAAATGTAATTATGATCAAATAATGAGCATAACTCAATTATTTTAATATTTTTGCTTATGTAAGCCTTTTCATACATTTTCAAATTTGATTGATTTATTTGTTATTATTGTAAAAACATAGCATTGTTTTTATGGTAGTCATATCAATGTTGCAATGCGTGAAACACAACATGAAATTGTAAATTTTTATAAAACAGTGGGATACTTAGGCATTTATTTTCTTTAATTATTATAATAACAAGAATTTTAATTTTGATAATAATAATAAATTTTTTTTATATTTAAATACTTATCTACTTTACTACTTTTTTTAAAATACTTTAGTGATTAAATTGTCTATCTCCTTAATGATTTTAAAAAAGTTTGTTCTCTCTCTATATATATGGTTTATATATATTTAAATGTTTAGTATATATATATATATATATACACACACCAAAAATTAGTCATTTCTGTTTTAAATCCTGCTGTTAATTTGATTGCTGTTCATACAAATAATTTTTTAATTCTGAAATATTTTCAAATTCTGGTATTTCCACTTAAATAAATTACCACTTAATAAAGCTAAAGAATCAGTATCAATATGTTTATCATAACAATATGTTAAATATTGCAAGCTATTTATCATATTTTCATCTGGTTTTGACAGGAAAAGGGATCGAGTACCGAATTTCATATCAGCTTTCAAGAGGCAAAAAAAAGTAAATTTCTGTTTATTAACTTGTTCATTAATGAAAATTGTTCAATTATGCTTATAAGTGACAGATATTAAATTGAGTAGAAAACTTTTGTACTTTTATGTCATATAATTTTTTATTCTCTTAAGTTATAATTATTCCAATATTGTAATTTGCATAAAAAATAAATCAGAATTTTTAAATCAATAATTGATAAGAGTACATTTTAATCAAACTTGTCTCCTTCAAAATACTCTTCTCCTGTAAATCGTTTTGTAGGATCACCTACAAATCTTACAGTAAATTTTCTTCGATCTTGTATTACATGCAATTACAGACTTTTCAAAGTGAATTTTAAATTTATAATAGTATGAGCCAAATCTATAGAGTTAAAAACTGTGGGATGTCGATATTTGATTCAAAATTCCTATATAATGAGTGATGGATGTGTAACAGCTTTATAATAAAGCATCCAGGTTATGTGTCTCCAAATTTCTAGCTTCGTTCATCATCCTGCTTCTTTTAAAAGTCTTGTAACATCCAAGCAAACGTATGCCTTGATTGCTTTTTCTCATTTTAAAAACTCATATGGAATGATTTCTGTCTAATAAAAAAAAGGCAATTTACATCAGTTTCACATTCAATTGAGCTCATACTATTGCTTTTAAAAATCTATAATATTTAAAATTTAATAATTACAATGCCCAATGTACTGTCTCATTTATCCACTTATAAAACTGTGACAAAATGATGTGGCATTTTTAGAGAAAAGAGCAGGTATAAGCTCAAGATTAACTCTACACAACATTACTACACTTGCAATCTGATTATTATGCATTAATTTATAGTCTGACCATGGATTATGCAAAATTGTAAGCATCCAGTTTAACACTGGAAACTGATGAATTGATTACTTACTAGTCAGTTATATGCTTTGCAAAGTAGGTTTGAAAGAAAAAAGTATATTAGTTAGTGGGGAATATCATCTAATTTTTCATTTGATATCATTTAAATTTTAATTTTAATTATTAAAAAATTACAATTATTTTATTGCAGCTAAAATCCCTCCTAAGTGACATTTTTTTACCGTACGACAACACTGTTTGAATGTGTCCAAGTTGGCCGCTTGCTAATTTCCTCCATGATTTTTGGTTGGACTATAACTAGGTTTAAGCACCAGCACTCTAATTTTGAAATTCTTTTGATAAACCTCATGTAGTTTTTAAAAGAAAATATCTTTGCTTTTATAATTTATATATTATTCTGTTTTTTAACTTACTATTAAATTTCTCTCTGGAGTCTGAATTTATTTACATATTTTAAACTTTGAATGATTGTAAAGAGAAGATAAAAGTTTGTTTCATAAATTCTTTTGATTTGCTTTAAATATGTATATACGTTAATGCCATATGTAAAATATATTTATTGTTTGCCAAGGGCTATATAGAAAGTATCTATATTCTTGTTATTAATCTAAATATATTGTCTTGCAAAGGAACATGCAGGATCCAAGTTGCGAACAGTATGTTCTCGATGTGGCATTATAGACTGTAAGCGTCACTGTCCTGAACTGAATGCTTATACTGCGAAGCCATGGATGAACTTGAAAGTGCCAAAGGAAATCGACCAGGCTTTAGAAGAAGTAATAACATATTTTTCACATTAAAAAAATAATTTTGTGATAAATTTTCAGGGGTGCGTTTCTTCTAAATCTTTGATATATCTGTATACTTGGTTCGTATGTTATATGAAATGCATTTTTAAAAAAAGTCCTGATGTTTTTAAAAGAAATTAAATCATAAATACAAAATTTCATTAAAGTAATTTAAATTTCTATATACATATATATCTTGATCATTTTTTCAAATAGTTTTGGATCATTTTCCTATTGACCTTTAATTTGAATCATATAGGCAGTTTTGTAATTTTCCTTCAGTTATTATTGCAACACTATTTCTCATTAATTTCTATACCAATATGCTTATTTGAATTTAGAAAGCAAATTACCTCATATTTAGAGGATGTTACATTATTACAATCATTTTAATTCATATCACATAATTCTTGTGATATGGAATAGACAATTGCTTGTGTATTATAGGCACAACGGTTAAGTCTGTGTTACTGCACAGATGCAAATTGATTAGCAACATTTAGGATAATTTAAATTTGCCAGATTTGTTGCAAAAAGTATTATTATTAATAATTTGTAATGATATGTTATAGACAATATAGAATTTTCAACAGTAGCCTTTTTTGCTATGGCCATATGTAGCATAAACCCCATTTACCATGATTACATCTACAAAAAAATGTAATAGATTATTACAGTTTTTTTTTTTCCCCCTTTCAAAATTAATAAAGTAACTTTTAACAAGTGTTGTTTTATTTAAAACATTTATTAGTATTAAGTATTGTTTTAATTAACTTTTATTTATATTCAAATATTTAAAAAAATTATTAGTTGGTGTAATATTAAGCAATATTTTTGTTTATTTCAGATTTTGGAAATTGTAATTGAAAAGCATATCTATACTTGGTACAGGTAAATATTCTAATTTTTTAATTTCTCTAAGCAGTGTTTTATTACCATGTTGATTATGTTATTTAAAAAAACATATTATGATACCATGCTAATTATGTTATTAAATAATCATAATTTTATTGAATATTTTTTTGTGTATGTATGCTTAATGAGTTTTCTTATAATTATGCATGCATAGTATGTAAAAAAATTTCATGTGATATTTTTAAAATTGTAAAAATGGGACTCATTATTCTTGAATAATAAGCAGTTTAATCTGTCATATATTTATTGCAAAACGTGTTGCAAGTTACTGCTAAATTTTAAATATTACTCTATTGAAAATTTTACTCTGTTCAAATTTGTTTTGAGTTATTTTTCGTCGATTTTTAAAAAATGCTCTTACTTGTGCAATATTTAAAATATTTTTTACTTAATTTCTAATTTTAGATCACATCTCTAATTATTTGAATCCTTCATCAATTTGCCTCAATTGCCATAAACTTATGATGAAAATATATAATAATAAATTTTAATTTTATTAATAATGCTTAAAATTAGCTAAAACAGTAGTGCTCAAACTGGAGTTCATGGTCTTCTAAGAGACTGTGACACATTTACTTAGTTGAAATTTTCAGCTATTTATGATTCTTGCCATGTCTCATTTTTCTTCTTGATGAGAATTTTTTTCTGAATGATGCTAGTTATTATTTGGATGTTAAATTGTCTTAATTAATAGGCCTATTTAATCAAGTTTTTAATTAATTTAGTTCTGAGGTGTGTCAGTTTAACACTTTGATTTATGTTCAGATACTAATTTACTATTTAAAAAAATTGTTTGCTAAAAACGGTACAGTCCTATATTAATGTTACAAAAATGACTTTAGAATGCTGATACCATTGGCTATCATTGAATGTGAAATGACTTTCAACACTCCCCACACTACATGCACAAAATAAAAAAAAAAAATTCCCAATACAGGTTAGACTCAGCAAATGACATGATAAACTAATCAAAACTAGTTAGATATACTAATCAAAACAAATCCAGACAAAAGAAAATTAGTTCAGGTAAAGCAGATGCATACGTCCTATTTGAATTTAATGATTAAGATTTGTCATTTTATGTGTTAATTGTTTGTTAGAAAATATTTTATTAAACATAGCCTGTTTGTTGAATTAATATAAATTTTAAAAGGTTGTATGAGCCATCAATTTTAAAAAGACAACCATGTAAGAAATCCAAAAAAGTTTGAGGACCACTGGGATAAAAGGTTTTATCCTCCAGTATTTAATAAATCATTATAGAATAATAGAATGAAAATGTGAATTGTTACTTATTTTTTATCAAAATATTTTTAATATAATGTAACATAAATAAAACTAAGGCTCTTTTTTGTATGCGTGCAAAGAGATTTTTCAAACAATGTAAATTACAGTTTTTAAAATAGAGTTTCATTAAAACTCTTAATTATATAAAAATATTCAAAAGCAAATAGACAGCAAACATTTCACATAATTAAACAGTTATAAATACTTCATGTTCTTTACATAAAGGCAGGTACTTAACACTTCATCAAATTTCAGAAATAATCTTAATTTTTTTATTTTTTTTCTCTAGATATGTACCAAGCTAGTAAAGGCCTTATACTCTCCTTGTGTACAATTGATATATATATTTTTTTTTTTCAAAACGAAAACATTTAAAATATCAAATAATTTAAACAATTTGAGAAATAATAAATTTTAAACAACTACTTTATTAAAATAAATATTTCTTTACATATCTATAGAAATTAAATTCTAATAAATTATTTAATTTTGAACAATATTTTTTTAGAACTATTAGTAAAGATGAAGATTTTGTTCAAGAAATCAGAGTGTCTTTAAGATTCCTCTTTTCTAGTCTTTTACGGAGAGCTTTACAAGTAAGTATTCACTTTTCTTGTAATTTTTTTTTAACTTTAGACTTTTTATAAAAAATATTCTTTGAATTCTTTAAAGCAATATATTTTACAAATAAGGAAATGCTGAATATTTTTTAAAAAATGTAACTGTCATAGAGGGAATGAATTCATTTAAATTGTTATTTAATATCCAAATAAATGCAAGAAACGATCTATAGTTTAAAAATTTAAAGATATCCTTTCAAAAAATTGTTATTTATTATTTGTACCATTTATATTATTATTAACAGTCAGAATATTTTACAATGAAATTGTCTGCTAAACATGTATAAAAAAATTCATTAAGTTAAAAAGGTGTTTTTTTTTGTTTTGTTTTTTCATTCAAGCTGAACTGTAATTCGTTGAACTTCTTTTCCAGATTGATTTGTCTGTATTTTATTGTGTAGGTAATATTTGCTAAACTTCTGGTTTTAATAAAAATAGTGGGTTTTTTTTCCTTCTAAAAATTCATCCATATAAAATCCAAAAGTTCAATAAATTCAGTTTTGAAATAATATTGATGCTTAGATGGAACTGGAAAAAAGAAAGTTCTTGTTAAATATTCATTTTATTAAAGTGACAGAAAATATCTTTTTCAATTATTGATAAAAACAACGATAAAACATATGAGAGTATAATAAAATATATAAAAAAAATATATAGTGATGGGAAGAATCAAGATAATCTTATTCATATAATGTTTTTGTTTGATGGATAAAATATTTTTTACCCACAGCATCAAAGTAAATAATGCTTTAAGCAAAGAATTTTAAAAAAATGTATATATCTATATGTATGTCATAAGATAAAATAAATATTAAATTAGAGAACAGAATGCAACAAAATAAAAAGTTGCAAAATTATTGAATCTTTTAGCAATAGAAATATCATTCAAGGTATGCTGTGATGTAGATTGAATTTATATCCTAACAAGACAAAATCAAATATGGAATTTGTGAATAATAAAAGCAACGAATTCAATTGCACATTTCAATCAAAGGTATTTTTTAGAGTTTTGGGTATTGATGTTATATTTTAAACCTGTTGGTTGTTATTAGGTATACTAAAATTGCTGTTGTGTTCTCGTATTTACATTTTTAAGAAATAAGTTAATATATATATTTTAATAAAAAATGAATGAGGGCTGAGATGATCTGAGAGTCTGGTTTAAAACATGGTAAATTAAAATTTTCTTGTATATGCATTACAAATTCATAGACATAAGGCCTATCACTGTGTATGAGGTAGGGGATATTATACTCCTGGTATGCTGGCTGTGGGAAATGCTCGTTACAAGTTGTAGTAACACCAAACAGCCTAAGTTTGGTTGTGGCACTGGCAACCTTTCTTTCATGAGGAGTCTTACTGATCCAAGTTGACATAACATGATCTATTAAAAATTGATGTTTTTACTTTTTTGAGAAAGTCATTTTTTTTTCAGGTTGATATTGTGAAACTTATTACAGAGAAAGCAGCCAGTGCCTTGTGTAAGCACTTAGACTGCTACCTTCAGGCCAGGAAGTATCACAAGTCTCACTTACGTATGGAAGAGACAGTGTTATGCTTCCTGGGCGACAAGCTGCATCCAGCATTGCAAAACCGTCAATCAGAACTCAGCTATTTGCGGGAACTCACATCTAACCTCTTGCCTTTCATTGTTCAACAGAAATACTTAAATTGCGGGTAGATAATATTTTTAATAATGTATACTTAGATACAAAAATGCATTATTTCTTACACAATGTATTTTTATTCTTAATTGCATAGCAATATATGGTAAGATATTGATCAAACATGTGTTGTAAATGTAGGCCAAGCATGTAGAACAGTACATAGCAGCTGACTATTCATACTGAAAAGTTTTGTTCAGGGTTCCTTAGTTACTGTTTCTGATATTTTCCGCATAGAGGAAGTGGTAGCCAGCCTAAAGCCATTATATATCATTCTATGTTTATCATTTCTTCACAGTCTATTAGAGTTTATTTTTGGAGTTGAATTTCTTAATACATGAAATGTTCTAAAGTGATTATTATATATTATTTTTAATTATTTTAAAAAAGTAAATTGAGAAGAAAGGATTGTACTTACTTATAGAATTCATTTACATTAATTAAAAGAAAACTCATTTAAATTAATAAAAGAAAGATTTTTAGCTTGAAGTTAAGTGTTTTTCTAAGAAAAATTTATTTCTAATAATTTTATGAGTTATATTTTTGTAATTTTTTGAGCAAATATGCTTCAAGAAAAATCGAAGAGAGATTAAGAATTAAAAGAAAATAAGAACTATTGATTCAATATCCAAAGACAATTTATTATAAAATCGATAATGTCATATAATAAGATGGAATTGGCTCTTCAATTATATCTCTTAAATTTTTAATGAAAAATGACATTGTCATACACATTTCATATTGTGAATGATCCATCACATAGTTGTTTAATCTTTACAGAATTGAATGTGAATGAATTGCTTAAAAACAATTCTAACAAATTTCCTAATATAAAATTTTTTCATCTATTTTTTATCATCATTTTTAAAATGTATATTTAAAAGGGATTTAACCATAATTTTGATTTATTTTTGTTTAGAACTGCAACTTCTTTAGTGCGTGAAATTTTTTGTGGTATTGTGTTCTTGCCTGTGATGGATATTATTGCTGATCCTGTAAGTTTTTCTTGTGCTTCCTTATTATTAAAATGGCCCCCCATGATAAAGTGCTAACATGTATTACAAACAACTGGCAATCTTAATCATAATCAATTATAATCAACTCATCGTGAAAAAATGTGGTGACATTTAAATAATGAAGGCCATAATAATAATAATCTTTATATCTGATACTTTATGATAACTGTTTAGAATATTTTTTTTAATTGATAAATTAGAAATAATATTTTTTAAGTTAAAAAATCATATTATTACATCAAAGGAAATTTTAATCTTTTTTTTTTTTTTTTTTATATATATAAAAAATTTATATGATTATAAAAAAATCTTTAACTTAAGTGGTGTCCAGACGAGAGAGATGTTCTTACACCAGGTGTTCTATCTAACTTTGAGAAACAAGCCACATTATCTCACTGTGAATGACAGTTGATAAAAGATGGCATCTTCGAAAAATCCCTTTGATATGCAAGAAAAACTGTCCCTTGTTTGTGCGGAGCTGAGACAGTTGGCTCATTTCTGGAATTCTGCCCACACTAAGACAAACCAGTTTATAATTGGTTCTTGAGAACGACTCGCTTGTTATCATACCCTCTGATAACAAGCGAGTCGTTCTGGGATGGATGCTACTTTAATTATTAAGAAATCATTAAAAGCTCATCTGGATGCTGCTTTAAATAATTAAGAAAGCAGTTAATTAATTTGGGATATAATCATTTTAACAGAGGATTTTAACTCACTTAATAAAATAAACTTAATGTATAATTATTAATGGGAAGAAAAATGTACATGAAAGGCTATTTATGATTTTAACATTTTAAATCATTTGTAGAATTAAAATTATATTATCCAAATAAACTAATTATATTTAAACTAGCTTTAAATTCATCTTTGCAAATTTTAAATTGTAGTGGATTTTGCATATTTTAATTATTAATTTAAAAATTATGCTTTGTTTTGATATTTTGAATTATGTTTTTTTTTTAGGATGTCATCAATCATTTACTCATTTTGTTTTTTGACAAAACTCCTGTAAGTTACTTTTATTATATTCATAATTTTTATTATTTTAAAATGATTTTTTTTTTTTATTTAACAAACTTTAAATTTTTTTTAGATGTCAGATTTACCAGATAGCAAATTACCAAAAGTGGAATTCCTGTCAAATTTTGTGTCTTCCCATGTTTCAAATAAAAGACCAGTAAGGGTTTTTAATTTGTAGATAGTGCATTATATATTAGCATTATGCATTTAAAATTAGTTGTCATATTTTTAATTAAAATGATCATTTCAATATATTAGTTCTCAAAATTTTTAGGTTCTTTATACTGATTTCCAAACAATTCTAGAAGATCAAAGGTTACTATATGTCTTCATGCAATTTTTGAAAGAAGAATCTTCTCTTAATGTTCTTCAGTTTCATTTAAGTGTTGGTTAGTATTATATATTTTTATCTTTATATTATTTTTTTTCTCTGAGAGTAAAATACATTTACAAAACAAGTGGATTCCATAACAAGATTTTTTTATAAATTTTCTTATAGTCAGGTATAATTAATTTTGATGAATTTTCAAGATTATTCAATAATTCAAGAAACTGCCTTTATGCAAATTTTAATGAAAGAATTATCAATTTTTGAATTGGCATCTGTCATAATTTTAACTTCCAATTTTATAAGTAGATATCCGAAAATAATTATGAGGTATTAGACACTTCAAAAATTAAAGTTAAGTTTGAAGAAGTGAAAAATAAAAAGTATTTTTGTGATTCAGATAAAGAAATAATAATGTAAACATATACATAATAAGCAACTATATGTGCAGTAAAGAAATGTATTTATGAAAAAATATATTTAAAAATAATAATTTAATGTTCATAATTGAAATATTATTAAATATTAATAACAATTTAAAGTAATTAATTATTATAAAGTGTACAAATAATATATCTAAAATAATAAATGTATTTCTCTTAATGTAATTGTCTTTGTTTTCAGTTGTGATGAAACAGTCAGAAAATTATTGTGCAACGATATATTAATGTACAAAATATCCCAGGATAATTTTATTTAGTTATTATTATTGTTGTTTATTATTCAACTAAATAAAATTCATCTTTTTTCCTAATAAATTCAATATAAATACATAATACAATAATGCACATGTAAATTCTTTCTATAAAAACAGTGTTTCATCATCAAAAAAATCAGATTTATTTATTTATTTATTTTTTTTTTTTTTTTTTGTAATATAGAAATTTTACCAACAACATAGTATAATTTTCTTATCTTTGGTATTTTTCAAAATTTCTTCTTAAATCAGAGAACATTCTAACATATCAATTTTTTTTTACAGATTTTCATAAATATTAAATTATATTCTCTAATCATATATGTTATTTAATGTATATTTAAAAATATATCTGTATTATATAATAAGAGATTTCAGGACAAATCATAAAAAAAAATTGTGTAATTATAAATTAATTTTAATATTTTGTTAGTTTAGTTGCAAAATTAATTTTTCGTGGTGTTTTATTTATTTTTCTCATTTCATTTTGGTTATTTTTTTTTCTTACAGTTTGAAAATAAAAGAATTAATAAGATGTTCTGATTAACAAGATTTGTTGATTTCTTACAAATAAAATAACTAAAAAAAGAATTTCTTTTTTTTTTTTTGTAAACATTATTAATTGCATAGTCATTTATTATTATTATTTTAATATTTATTTTCAGATGAGTTCAACACTCGAATTTTAAATCCAGACTTAAGCAAAGAAGAGTTGGAAGCTTTACATTTACAAGCTCAACAAATGTACAATACTTACTTTGCATCGCATGCCCTAGATAGAATAAATTTTGATGATGAGATTGTCCAGGAAATTAAAAGTAGTAAGTGAATTTTGTCTAGTATTCAAATTCAAAGAGGTTTTCCATATTTTTTAAATTAAATAATACTATTAGCATCCATTTTTAATAAATCTTGGTTGTTAGGTATGTGGACAATGTTTCCACTATGATAATATTTTTAAAAAATCATAAAACTTTTAAATACACAAAGAAAGGAAATATTGTTGCTTTTGCCTGTTGTAATTTCATTGTTCACATTTACAATTTTGTGAGATAAAAAAAATCTGATTGTTTATATTTCGTAGATGATTTAAATATAAAGCCACTTATGAACATTTTAAAATTAATAAAAAAGCATAATAATGGATATTTCTGTGGCATATGGATTTTGTAAGTAATTTTGAACATAAGTTTATAAGTGCTAAATTTAAATTTGCTTGTAAAAAATTGTAAAGTTTTCAAAATTGATGCATTGGGAATTATGTGAATTTTTTAGTAATTTAATTTTATAGTTCTTTCTAAATGAAAAAATTAATACAGATTGTAGGTGGCAGAAATTCTAAGAAAGTATTTTTACATGAATTTATATTATATTTCGTATTTTTTCTAAGAAGGCAATTGTAGTCATAAAATAATAAAAGTTAAATATTAATGTGGTTACTAACCCATTAACTCGTCATTTCAATTAAAACTTTTTTGAATGATAGTGTGTAAAGTTTGGGAATGTATTTATTATTTTTTATGACGCTGAAAAATTTTTTTATGTCCGTCATTTATTGGAGGTAAAAGAGGAGGGGGAGGTATGCTCCTGTGACCCATTTTACAACTTATAGAATTTTCAAAATCTATTTCCCTTAAAATTAAAACCAGATATAATAAGCAAATTGATTTCTACATAAATTAAACTAATATAAGAGGATTGTTCAAAAATGAAGTGAAATGAACTCTGATATAATTTTAGTAATTCAATTTTTCAAAAGTTGGCAGTTACACATTTTTTACTTCCTTATATGTAGAAGTAATGCATGAAATCATTAGGCTTGTAGTATATTACTTTATTATATAGTAATAATATCATGTAATGAAAAACTTTAATTTGAAAAAATTCTTCCATTTTGCATGTTTATTTAAAGCATTCCATATGAATGAATATTTATTTTGGAAAATGTGAAAGCTGAAGAAAATCATTATTATTTTTTACAAACATTTTCTAAACAACTGTTTAGTAAATGCAGTTTTTTTAACTTTCTACATTTTCATGAATGATTTTTTTTTTTTTTTTTTTTTTTTTTTTTTTTTTTAAGTTTAAAATTAATTATCTTTGTCTTAATTTTAGTTATTGCTGGACCTTCTGAAAATGTAATAAAGCTTCGAACAACAACTCCTTTATTTCGAGCATATGATCATGCATATAAACTATTAGAAAATATTTATTGTCCAATGTTTTTGCAAAGTGATCGGGTAAGTGTTTCTTCCAAATAGGACATTGATTGATTTCTGCTGATTTAAAAAAAAAATTTCAGCGTTGTAATTAAAAACAATCATAAGACATTGAATTAATAAAATATAATTATTGACCAAAATATGGTAATAAAAATTTGCAATTATATTTCATAATTTTTTTTCAAACTATAATTATATTTAATAACTTCCACTTCATTCTTCTCCTCAGTTCATTTTATTTTTTAGTATAATGAATTTATATGGATAAGGATTGCTCTTCATAACTGAATTCTTGCATTTAAAAATTAACATTCATAAATAAAAATCTTATTTTGAACAATAAGAGTAAATTTTTATCAAAACTAACAGAATTATAAGAAGGTAAATATCAAGTATAGTCATTATAATGCAAATTATAAAAAAATTAGAATAGTACTAGTTACAAGATTCAATACATTGATTTTTTTTCTATTCATTTAATTGTTTCATATTTTTTTTTTTAATTCTCAATTTTTCTTTTATTTTCACTTTTAAACTTAAGATTATCCTTTCTTGGTAAAATAAAAAAAAAAGAGGGGGAGAGAGAGAAATTTGTTATAATTGTCATGTGAAGTTGAATTAATAAAAATAATTGTTTGCCAGAAAAATTGTTAATATATTTTTTCCCTCAAATTATAATTATTAATAACCTTAAGTTTAGCAATTCTTAATCTATTAAATCTGTCAATCGATATTGGTGTGACAGTTTTTTTCAAAAAAAAAAAAAAGTTTGGAAGATCTTCTACTTCTTTTTAAGAAAAAAGTCTTCACTTTAATTTTTTAAAAACATTAATATACTTGTTTTTATTTGAATATTATAGTTGAAATACTTTTCTGATAATCTTCAATTATAAAATATGTGTATTGTAATAATATTTTGTTTAAAAAATCAATAATTTTTATTATTTCAATTTATAGCTTAAATAGCTAGCTTAGTTTATATATGAATTTTGAAATTGAATATTTTTCAGTATTTTAGTTTACTTTGTGGAGAAAGGTCTAGCAATTCTAGTTCAAAAGCATCAGGAAAGTAAGTTTGTGTTTTTGATGTATTTTAAAATCAAAATGTCAACATGAATTAAAATAATGGTGGAAATAATTTTTTTTAAAACAAAAGTTAAGTATACATATATGTATGCATATGCCAGACATCAATATAATGCTTATTTGATTCATTTTTTTAGGGGTAGTAAAAAAGGAAATTCTAATCCATCTACTATGTCTAAGTTGGGAACTAAAATTAAAGGAGTTTTCATCGCACATGTTGGTTTGTATTTATACATTTGTGTGGTTATGATTCTAATATAATAATTAGCAGATATCATTTAATTTTGCATGTAAAGAGAAGATTTATAATTACTTGTAATTGAAATATAATATTAAATGAAATATAATATATAATTACATATTATGAACATTTTAACTCTTATTGTCATTGGTGCTTTTCATTTTATTTATGCTAATGTTTTGTATGTAAAAAAAAATATTAAAAATTTTAATTATTCAAATTCATGCCTATCCCTATTATTTTGTGTTAAATTGCTTTTTATTTATTTGATGTTTAATGCTTCATTAAATTTTATATATAGCAGTGTATCCTAACATCTAGTTTTTGTTATTTAAAATTAAATAATTTTATTTTAAATATACTAGTATATCAGTTTCCGTAGCATATATTGTAAATATAAAACTAATATATAATGTATGGATTTTTAATCAATTGTTAACTATTTAATTTAAAATTCTTTAAACTACTTAATAATTGCTATAAAGCATTAATAGAATTTTTTTGTTTCTCAAACTGTTTTGTTGTTAATTAATTTGAAATACAATTTTAAAAATATGGTAACATGTATTTGTAAATTTAGTTTTTAAATTTAACAATACTAATTCTTTTGATTAATCTAGAATAAATTTATTTAAGTCAAAAAATTAACTTAATGATTTCTTTTAGCAAATTTAATAAATTTTATCAATTCTATATCAACAAAACAATTCTTAACACTATTTTTGAAATTATACTGCTTATAAACTTTCATGGATTATAATGTGTATTATTGTACACAAAAATTTAACTTAACTTTTATCATTCAATGTTGTATTAATTTTACATGTGCATTGCAGATGACGGTCAACTTTGTGAAGAAGAGCCTGGAATTGATTTAGCTGAAGCTTTATTTGTAAGTATATTATATACAATGTCTTATTATTGCTCTTTTTATGGCATAATGTTTTTAATTTGGTTATATAAATGTTTTACTTCAATAAAACATACTATTCATATGTAAATGATGAATGTAAAGTTTTTATAGGTATTATCACTCTACTAAATTTAATATTAATATTAAGTAACACTAAATGAGTTTTAGCATTGTCAATTATAATTGCTGCTTGCTAGAACAGTGATTATGATGAGAGAAGGAATGAAATTCTTTCTGATTTGCTTAGTTAAATTCATTGCTTAATGAAAATTTATAAAATAAAGTGAAAGAAAACTATCATTTTCAAGTTTGGATGCAAATTGAACTTATTTACAGATCGGCCAACTTCACAGTTGCTATGAATCCAAGAATTAAACTAATATGATATAAATTAATTGAATTATTTGTTATATTTAAAATTTTTATTCCAAGCCATTCTTTCTGTTTGAGTAATTTCACTTTGCAATATTCATCTCAATGAGTATTTAACTTGGGAGAAAATTGGTCTAAATTTAGGTGTACTTTAATCATGAGGAGAGTGGGGAACATACTTATAAAAAAGATAAATTTGTATATATTCTATATAAATATTTTTCAAACTCTGAACTACTAAATGCAAAAAATGTACATATCTAAAAAAAAATGCTTCTTAATCGAGCATATTTTTATGTGAATATTTATACTTAAATATTGATCTGTATATTTATTATGCAAATGTGTTCAGGCAAATTATAATACACAAAATAATATCCCACATGCTTTCTGAATGTAGTGGAAGTGTTTGTTTATAGATATTAATTTGCTGTTAAGTCAGCCAGTATTTTTTAAGGGTTTAGATTAAAATATTTGTTATTCACTGATATGTTGAATTTCTTTTGAAGACAGATGCTTCCTCTTCTGTGAGTGATGAAAGTGATGTGTACACGATGGAGGATGACCCTCGACTTAAGAAGCTTACTGCTTGGAGAGTTTTTATTCCTCAAGTGATGATGCGCATGGACCAAAATTGCAAATATTATCACACTTTTCGAATAGAAGTGCAAAGAATTGATGTTCGAGATCAGGGTAAATTTATCAGCCTCTATGCCTTACTATATTATTTTTCATCAAAAATTTAAATAAGGCTGAATATATGTCGAGAGTGTTTTTTTTTTCTTAAAAAAATTTACCAAACCCGCATATAATCCAAATTGTAAAAAGATTCCTGTAGTGTTCATTATTTCTTGTGTATGTTTTCATACTTTTCTGTTAGCCTGATGCAAATTTTAACATCAGATTTTTTTTGTTTTAGCGAAGATGCAACAAACTACTAGTATAAACAATTTTGAAATAAATAATTCTCAATAATTTTTTTTTCCATTTTAAGTAGTTTTTTTAATCATTAGTAGATTATTATAATCATCTATCAGTATCTTTTTAGTTGGGTTTTTTTTCCCCATAAGTTTAAGAAATGTAAACAAAAGAAATAAAATTATGCTTATTTTTTGCAATTTATTACTTGCATCTGGTTAATGCAAAAATACCCATGTTTTTTGTGAGATAGTGGATCCTTAAATAAGTCAACTCCCTACTTTTAACTTTAAAAAAATTATCTGCGTACACATAATATATGGTAACTGAAAAATGTGAGTTATATAAAAAAAAATAGAAATATGATTATTTTATACAATTATGCTAACATTAAATTTTTCTTTCTGTGTAGATGATCCTGCTGATTTACATTGGACCGTAGAAAGGTTTGTATGGTTGATAATTGGTTATATTTAAAACATTATGTTAACATCCATTAATTGAAATTTGATAATTTCTGTATTTTTTTCTTCCCCCTAAAAGAAAAGTTCAATTTTAAAAACATGTATTTATTTATTAAACGATTATTTTTAAATCATTTAACTGAAATCAGCTATAATTAGGCCACTCTTTTTAATTCTGAACTAATAAAAAATTTGATAACAAAATTATGATATATAAATTTTTCTAACAAATATCTTTCATTGAGAATAAAGTATAATGAAATTGTTTTGATGAAAATTTCTGAAATAATTTTAACATAGCACCTTATGTTTTTCTTGATGCAAAATATTCTAAATATTAAAAAGATTTATTAAATTTCACATTAATTAAATGTAATATTAAATTTTATTGGGAAATTAAGGTATAATTTCCCTTTTTTCTCCTTCTCATGAAGGCGATATAATGAATTCTATGTCTTGGAGGCAAAATTAACTGAATTCCATGGAGAACTGCCTGTGCAGTTGCCACCAAAACGTTCTCAACAGCACAAAGGTTTAACTTATCTGGAGAGCAAAAGGCCAGAATTTGAGCGCTACCTACAAGTAATATTTTATCCATTATCTTCGCATTTGTTTATTATGCAATATGATTGCTATAATTTGTTTATGTCTTGGCTATATTTCCTTCATTTTTTTTAGACACTTCTGACTTTACCTGCATTGCAAGGAAGTGAATTACTTTTTCAATTTCTTAAATCTCCTACACCTTTCACAACTAGTTTCTTGCCTGACATCAAACTTGGTAAGAGTAATTTATTTATCACATATTTCTTCTTAATTAATTCTAATAATAATCTCTCTCTATATATTATTATAATATCTGAATTTTCAAGTAAAATTGTGTTATAAAAATTAATCAATTTGTTTTCTTGTATTTTTTATTCCTTATCTTAGAAAATATTTTTTTAAATTTCTTTAAGGGATAATACAAAACAAAAAAAAAAAATTCCAACTTTTTTGTGGAACTAATGTATGTGATTAATATAAATATAAGGTAGGCACAAATATAAGAAATTACATGTATTTTATTTATATGATTAGGCATTTGCACTAACAGCCACAGTGTAGTAATTTGCATGACCATAAGCCACAGTGTAGTAATTTCAAGTCTGAACAAGTCAGATCTTTTCAAGTATACAGGGTCTAGTGGTTACTTTCTACATCTAATTAAATCTCAAGTCTAAGATATGTTTTCATTTTTTTTTTTTAAATTCCAAAACAGATTGTCACAAGTATATAAAAGTATTGTTTTGAATTTTGTTTGGTCATATATGTAGAGGATTCTTTGATTTAAAAAAAAATGCAAAAGGGGCATGCTATTATGTAGTAAATGTGTTTATATAATTCTTACACTTTATATACACCATACATTGTTATTTTTAAAAATGTTTTTTGTGTATATATATATATGCGTGCTATATCATTCCTTAAAGTTTTACCATATAAATTCTAACTTTTCTTGTATCTCTCTTTCAATGTGGTATTGCTTTCAAACTATATGAAAATACATGAAAAATTTAGAAGTTCTACAAATTTCACTAGCAAACATTATTGTGCTAATATTCCTTTTACGAGAGAATTCTTCATGGATTTTTTTTAGAAAATTAGTTCACATTTTCTGAATATATTAGATTATGAATAAATTAAAATTTGAATTTAATTTTAAAAAAAAATCAGATTTATCTTTGAATTTTTAAAAATTTTCTGTTACTAATCATTTGATTTTGTTTTACAGGTAAAATGATTAAAACAGTTCCTATGAAACTAATGAAAGAGGTATGCTTCCATTGTTTATTATATTCGATATAGGATCTGCATTTTGAATTGAATCATTAATTTCTTTTAGAGTTGGTTTTGTAGATAAATCAACTTATTAATAAATATGAAGTTGTCTGTATTTTGGGCTTGTTTATTATGCCAAATTTATTACAATTTCTGGTGTTATTTTCTGTGAATTTATTTAATTAGTGTTGGAAGATTGATCAAAGTAGATTTATTATAACAAAATATTTTTATATAATTGTCATTATTTTCTGCTAATAAATTTAAATACTTGTGAAAGTAATAATTTTAATATTAGTTACATTAGTATGTAAAAATATACACCAAACACATATCCCTTGGAATTTAATTGTATAGTAAAAAGAAAATGACATTTGTTCATTAAAATATTAAATTTTAAAAAAAATTATAGTTAAACAATGTAAAAATAATCTCCAAAGGAAAATATAAAACAGAGAAGTTTATCAATCAAGAAAAGAAGAAAAAAAAGGAGCTTGAAAATTATAAGGTGGCTTTAAATTTAAAAATCATTTTTTGATAATCTTTCTGGGTTTCTTATATGGTTTCAAGTAAGCTACTGTTTGTAAGCAAGTTTTAATTATTGCTGCAAGGATTTCTAAGTGAAATCATGGGTTTTGATATTTATTAGTGCCTATTAGTTGCTTTATCTCAATTTATTCAATTGTGATTTAATAAAGATATTCTTACAAATTCATAAGAACTTTGTAAATCATAAAGAAAACAAAATATCTAAAGGAAGGGGGAAGAAACAACATCCTTTTTGATTGTCAATAAAGAGAATCTTAAAAATATGAAAAGATACCTTATCAATAACCACTTTATTGTAAGAATACCTATTATTCCATGTTTTAAAATCAACTGCTTGTGATTGGAAAATATATAGCAGATAAAAAAACTAAAGAAAAAAGGCCATGAAAATTGCTACTATCTCTATCTTAATTGTTTTCGTCATTTTGATCAGTAATAATCACTTTTTGATTGTGTAGTTGAGTTAAAACAGAAAAGTTAGAAGTAAATTAACATTCGAATAATTAATTACCAAACATTGAAATTGTGAGAATTTGAAGTGTAGCAAGTGGCTATAGTAAACATTGCTAATTTAATCAAAGATCCAGAAGAAAGGGCATTGTTTGTTATATTTTTTATCTCATGCACTGAAATAAAATATTTTTCACCATTTTTAAATCATTACAGTAAAAAAATTTTGAGATGGAAGTTATATCAAATCTAGTTTGGCTATGAGGGATATAATTTGGTATGGACATCTGCTTTACTGTTTCGAAGAAACACACTGTTTTTGTATGATGTTGATTAAATATGAAAATTCTTTGATATATTTACAGTCGAGATCTTTTGGTATAAAGTATTTGGTGTTGATATACATTGCAAAAAGAGATCATGTACATTGTAAAATGTGATCATGTGATTTAACTAAAAAGTTTTACTAATTCATTTTCTGCAATGCCAACATGTTCTGGTAGCAATGCAAATTTGATAGTGATATTATGCTTAAGTTTTTTATATTTGGTGAGCAGATAATTTTATGGTTCATCTGGACTGAAACTGTAGTTTTCAATTTCTTGAAGTACTGAAAGGCTTGTTATGATTATGAAATTATAAGCTGAATTGATGTAAAAAAATATTAATAGAAGGAGAGTAAAAGTTTCTACTGTAAAGACACTATTGCTATAGGAAATATTGACTGAGAAAATCAATTTTGATCTATGTTTTACTTAAATGTATTAATTTCATCATTTGCTTATTCATTAAATTATTTCATCATTTGCTTATCATAATTTTCCAATGTCTATTTCTATTATACTGTTCCAATTAATTTAAACCTTTATAAACAGAGTAATAATAATTTTTTTTAGGAATGATGAAAGTGACATTATTATATTTAGCTAATTAATAATTTTTTATTTTTAGTTAATTTAATTCACAATTAGAAGAATATAATTGAAAGCACAATGTGTCTGTTTTATGTTTCATATAGATAATTTTTTTTCTTTTTTACACAGAAAGGGCAACATTTAGTTCCTTTTCTGCAAGCATTCATTGCATCAACAGAGGCTGCAAAACCAAAGCCAAGGTAGGACTTTTGAAATGTTACAGAAACAATCAAATTCCTTTTAAATTATACTCATCCTTTAATACAGAAAGTTTCCGAAATCCTACAAAAAAATATAACATAACTTGCAGCTTATCTTCTATGAAAGACTGAAAAATACTTATTTAAAAAAATATTTCGTTTTAGTGTATCATTTGTGTGTGTGTGTTCTATTATAATAATATTATTTACTTGAATATATTTTTGTTTTTTGCAATTTCATTTTTTGTAGTGGCACATTATCAATTATAATTTTTAACAAAAAAAAAACTGATCTACAAATTTATATGCATCTGTTCATTCATTTACTTTGATATGCCTTGTATTAATCAAATTCAATTAATAAATTTGATTCAAATTCAAAGTTTAACATTTTAAAAGCAAAACATTTTTAAAACTTTATTGTAGAAAAATCATTACAATCCACTGATTATAATTTAATTTGTAAAATTATTTTAAATGTGAAAGCATTTTCCACTTTCAGTTTAAAATATATAAAAAAATTTCACTGTTTTTCAAAACTTTATCAACAAATTAAAAACTGATGATAATACAAAAAGTATGCAAGCAAAATTGAACAAAACTTAGGGAAATATATATTATAGCACAAGTAGTTGACAAACACAAGAAATTGTTGTATATAGTATTTTAAATATTGTGTTATGAACAAGAACATAAAATGTTGTGAATTTGGTCATACAAATTAAATACAAACAAAATTTCTCTATAGTGAGTATGATCATTCTAAACAGCAATACAGCCCTGACAATTATATCTCATGCTGTTTATGATCTTGTCTATCAGTTACATGAGTATCAATTACAACTAATCTAAGCTTGTGTATGGTTTGGGAAGAGAGTCAATAACTTGCATCCAATAGCATCCCACACATGCTCAGTGGGATTAAGATCAAGAAGAAAAGAAATTGGTTTACAAAATGAGCAATGGGAGAATGTGCATTATCTGCTGACAGAATAAAGGTGTTACTAATTACTACTGCAAATGGACGAACAATAGGATTCAGTATGTCGTCTCTATCTTTGAGTATTTAGAATTTCATGTAGAGAAGGATTCTCGCCTTCTCTTTAGTTGAACTTCGAGAAGCCTATTAATTAGAAACTGGTTCATCACAAAATGGTCAACATTTAGCCATTTGCAATGTTGTTGACCTCTTTTTAGTTGATCTCTATCTCTATAATGCTATTCCGTTGACAAATGTCAAGTTTAACTAAAATTTTGCACTTAGACCATCTCGAATTTGTTTAATATACCGCTACTAATTAAATAGCTGTTCCCTCCTAAACAACCTAGTTTTAAACTGTATTGTATTTCTATAAAGCGATAGTAATGCCTCTTCTTTTTAGATTGCTATTCGATACAGGTTGCTTTTATTTGTAATGTATCCAAAATACAAGATTTTTTAACTACTTTTAGTTGATTTATTATAGTTTTTCACTTTGTTGTTTACCTTTTTGAAACCAATATATAACGTAAGTTAAAAACAGAATAGAAAATTAAAAAAAATATTAGTATTTATGAAATTTTTTATCTGCATTTTTATATTACAATAATTTTTTATTATATATGTAAATTTCATTTTTTTAGCAAAGATATTTTAAAAGATATTTATGAGCCCACTGCATACAGCTTAGAAGAAAAGGTAAAACTGAACCTTTCTTTTATTTATTATTTTTTTTTTCATGTGCAGCAATTTAATAAAATTAAAATTTAATATTTTTTTCCCCCTTAGCTGGTTTCAGGATTGTTTAAAGATAACTTTGCTAGCTTAGTTTGTAAAAAAGATAAATATTCTGGTGGATCTGTTGTCTCTGTTATTGATTTAAAAGAAATCTACGATTACATTGTGTATATAGGTAAGTTTCCTTAATGCTTTAATAAATTTAAATATATGTATTTTTTATGTATGCGGCTATAAATGTTATATTTTTTGCTTTATATATTTGAATATTGCTAATGCATTAAAATAATTTTTATTGAGGTTATAAATAATTCTTTTTTTTTAAAAATGTTCACATTATGGATGCAAAGGACAAATATTCAAATAAATAAACATATAGAGAGTTTTGCAAAAAAAGAAAAACATTTTAAAGGAAGTTTACTTTTTTTAAAGTTCAAAATTTGTTCTAAAATAGTTGTAAATTTACTGTATATAAAATAAATATTTTGAAATATTAAGTACATTTAGGCTTATTCAATTGTGAAAGGTTTTCTTATTTTTAATGCATTCTTGTTCATGACAATATGCAATTTATTCAACACTGTTAAAACCAGAAAGAAGGAATTGACCTTTTAATAAACATTGTTGAAAAATATTACTTTTATGGAATCCAGAATGTGAATTTTACTTTTATTGCATTATTTTTAATTTGCCTATTTAGTATCTTGAGTTTTTTAATTAAAATTATTAAGACTGCTTTTATTGAGGAACTCGATACTTAACATCTCTTTAAGGAACTCAATATTTAATGTCCTATTAATATCCTATCTCATTCCGCATTATAATATAGTGGATATACAATTTGTTATTATTTTACTCAGAAATTTCTCCAGCTGTTCACATTTTTCTTTTGAAATCAACTATTAATATTGATGTGACTTTTAACTTTTTGTATTGTATCATAATTATATTTTGCATTTCATTCCCTGCCACATCTTGTGATCATATTAACAAATAATTTTAAAAAAATGTAACAAAATATCTACTGAAAAGTAATATAATTTTTTTAATCCTTTACCCAGCTTAACAAGTTCAGCTATATGATGACTTGCTATATACACTTTACAAAAGAAATATCAATGAGTAGATTTTCTTTGTTTTGGCATCAGTAACATTGGGCATCCAATGAGGTGCTATCTAGTTATAAAATCATTTTCAAAACCCTTCCTGGATTTCAGTTATCACTATACAAGTTTCATAATGCTATAATTGATCAAAAGGTATAAATATTCCTAAGTTTTTGTAACATTGGTTTTCTTATATTGGCAATTAGCAATTTTTTTATTGGCAGAAATATCACGACATGAAGAATTAATAATTTTGTGTAAAATAGTAATTTTATGTTCATTAATAAAATTCTTTAAAACTATAAAAAAAAAAAAGGGAAAAATTTACTGATTAACTGGTATACTTTTGTAATTTAAAAATTGATTTAATTGGCAATTGTATTTTTTTCAGCTGTTGAAGTTGTCCATGTTCCAGATTTTGTGATTAAACTTCTTTCTACTTGTGATATTTTACTCAGACAAACGTTACAAGCTGGCATCGAGTGGTACCTCGATATTAAACTTCAGCAAGCATTTAAACCCCAAAGATTAGCAGAAATAATAAATTTACTTCGTGGTAAGTTTGCTTTATCATATGTTCATTCACTAAAAAGTATTTTTAATTATTTTTCCAAGAATATTAAAATTATTTCAGCTAAGAGGATAAAATTAAATTGCATAAAAATGTATAATAGATACTTTATATTTCACAATAAATTGTAGCATCATATACAAATAACTAAAATTTATGCTAATTTAAAAAAAAGAAAAGCCGTTCTTGAAAAATGGATGGAGATCAAAATTAATTGAAATAAAAAAGGCATAACAAGATGATCAATAGCAGCGATTGTAACCATTATCAGCCATGCTATCTTCAAAACATAAAAATTTGAAAACTTAAAAACATCACTATAAAAATAAGCTTTCAGAATTATTTTTTTTAGAAAGGAGTAATATAATTTTTCGTATCATAAACTTAATAATGAAAGTTAGTTACTATGAAGGAATTCATTATGTTTGCACAATTTAAATAGATATATTTCAATTCATTCATATATTTTGTCACAATTTAAACATGCTGAGTATTTAATTTGTGATAACTTTCTTGTTATTTCATTAGAAAGGAATTTCCAAAATGAAATATCTGTAGCTAAGATACTCTTAAAAGAATTTTGTTCATGTTCAAAGTATTTCTTTTGAAAAATGAAATAGATTTTTTTTTTTCTTTATAGATGTTCTGTTTTTTGAAGATGATCCACCTAGGTAAGATCTTTTTATAATTAATTAATTAATTGTTATCAAATGGAATTTTTAATTCAATTATTTTTCCTTTTCATGTAATCAAATTGGTAATTTATTTTTCTATGCATTAGGACTAGAAGACAGAAAGCAGAAAGAGCAAGACAAGCCTTAAGGCAAACCAAAGATTTTTTCCCTAGTAAGTTATTTTTCATTGTGAAATTAAATAAAACTTTTCCAAACACAAGTTAACCTACATGGAACATAATTAAGATAATAATAATATTTATTTTGATCTATGATATGAGGGTAACATATTAAATAAAAATATTTTATACAATATATATATATATATATTTGAAAATTTCATGAGCAAGTTACATATTTGGGGAGATATTTGAATTTATTTTTTATTAAGGTAAATATTTTTATCTTATTATGCTTAGAAATAAAGCTTTAATACTTTCATTTGATATTTAGACTTAATTATTGAATGTTGTTATTATATTAACTATATGAATTATAAATTGATTCATGTATATTAATTTCAAATCATTGTAGTACAATTAATTACACATGAAAGGATTTTAAATTTCCCTGATTATGCAATGAAGATTTTATGAATTTTGTGCAGATATATAAATTCTATTATTTCACTTAATATTTTCTAACCAAGTTAAAGGTAACAGGAACTTAATGCATATCCTACATTCATTGTTTAAAACAACTATTATTAAGTTATAAATTTTATCTGTAGGAAAGAAATAGTATCTTAACACTTTTAAATGACTTACATTTTTTTTTCTTGGATCTTTGTATTAAAATTTTATCCTACTGTTAAATATAATGAAATTCTTCAAAAAATAAGACATATTTTATACAATTTTAAAGGTTTTGTGTTATTAGTAGTTTTAAACTTTTAGAATCCAAGTCAATTAAGAATATTCTTAATGTTATATTTTTAAAAAATTAATGTTATACTAGAAAAAAAAACAAGTTCTTACATTCAAAATGTGTACATTAGGTTTCATGATGACCAAAAAGTTTGATGAAAGTATCAATCTGATGTTTGATATTCTACAATGCCCTTTACTTAATAAACAAGTAAGTTGTTCTTGTTTCTATAAAAAGATGCTTTGGTTTTTGAATTGTTGTATCCAAAATATAAGTAATGTTTTACTATTATAAGTGAATCTCAATTTTTTTTTTTTTAAAATTATTTTAAATCTGTATTTATCTGTAAATTCAATCGACTTTCTTATTACATTTGATTTTGAACAGTAAGTTTCTGAATATCACAGAAAAATTACCATCTACAGTTATTATTCTTAATGTTATATAAGAATATTTTTCATTTCTAATTTTTCAATAGAATTAATTTATATATCTTTTATATTAGACTCACAGAAAATATTTAAAACTTTTTTACATATTAACTCGCTGCAATATGCATATAATTTATTATTTTTTTGTAAAAAGTTATGTATTGAATTAAAAAATATTAAGCTTAACATCATTTAAAAATTATGGCTTTGTTTTATGTAAAAATTATAGTAAATCTAAAAACTTGTAAAGAAATTGTTCTAGATATAATTTGAATTTTATTTCTTTTATTATTATTATACATTTATTAATTAGTAGTTACAATTTATATGATACCAATGATTGTCTTTTCTGTCTTAGATTTCCTATGTTCTATTGGACATTTTAGCAGTGGAATTATTTCCTGAACTTCTTGAAATGCACAGGACAAATTCCAGACCGTCATTTACAGACTGAATGCAAGAATCTCATGCAATCTGACTATAATATAAATTCAGTTACATTCCAGTGACTCTTGCACTAGTCCTTTTTTTATTTCCATTATTTTTTGTACAGACAAACAAGGGAACTTTAAGTTATATCTGATAACATATTTATAAGTGTTAATTATCATTAAATTATTTTATTGCTCTTTGTGTTTACATTGTTTTTATTTTTTGAATCGTTTACTACAATTTTCTGCCAATAACTTGGGGATTGCACATTAAATTCATTATTATTTCTGGGTGTGGATTATGGGCTTCTGTTTTCAATTTGGCGTCTTCTCTCAAACCCTGGTAGTAGTAAAAATAATATTTAACAGATGCTGCTATATATGCTTTCTCCCCCCTGATCTCTGGTTCAAATAAAAATATGATTTTTTAGGTGTATAAAAAATAATTATACAAGTATCAATTGCACACTGATTATATTCAATAAGTTACAGTAATTCTAACAATTTTAGCATAATATAATATTAATAACAAATACTTTTTTGAAATGTGCAATTTATTAACATTTCGAAAATATATTTAATTAAAAAAATTAAGATTATATTTTTTTTAAATTTTAAGAAATAAATGCAAAATAAAAAGTTATATGATTAACAGGCTTAAATTATTATAGATTTCCATGGTCATATTTTAAAATATAAGAAACCAAAATCGTTCCTAAATCTTAAATATGCAATCAGAAAAAACATATAATTTTTCTTCTGTTATTTTTTTAAATAAATGTTTTAAAATATGTTTAGAAGTAAGATTTGTTACAGGATTTATTTTGTTACAATTTAAAAGTTTTAAAAATTAAACCATTTTTGATTTAAAAAGGAAACATGATTAAAAAAAAAAAAAAAAACACTTTATATTTGTGGGAAACTCTTTAAATATCAGCACAAAAACAGAAAGAAAACTGTTTAAATCTATTTAAAAAAATAATTCAATCATGGACCATCATTTATGCATAAGTATGACTGAAAAGGATATGTACTGTAGTTTGCTTTCAAGAAGTACCATTCTATATCCTTTTTATCTAAAAAGAGCAACTAATTGAATCAAAATTAGTTTTGTTAAACTAAATAAAAATTATTATTCAGCCCTTCCTCTATATCCATCGCATTTGACAGAAATAACTGTAATTTATGTAATTGTTTGTTGGTGACTAGTCATTTTGTCTACCTTATTTTAATATTTCCTTATCACTTGAATAGAAGGCATTGAAATATATTTAATTTCATATGTAGTCTTTGAGTAAACTTGTTTATTTATAGATATAAAAGTTGCACATTTAATGGTTACAATTAATAGGTTAAAATTTTAATAAATGCTTAAAGCATATATAGATTTATAATATTTTTAACTATTAATTGTGGAATTTAAATTATATAACTGGCAACAGAGTGGTGTTTTTTATTTTTGTAATGTTTGGCATTAAATATTTCTTCCTGGCCTGGAAACTTTTTAAAAGTAGGAGAAAGATTTTTAAATAGGCCACATTTCTTATATTTAATATGACTGATAGGTTAAAAGTTTCTTTTTAACACTTCAAAGTGAAAAACAAAATCTGATTGTAAAATTAAAAAAGAAAAATCCATAAATTATTCTAGTTTCAAATTATGCTAGTTATAATCAATTGTATAATCATGTTAATAAGATTCTAAGTATAGATAATTTTTTAATTAGAACATCGATTTCTGCATACATCTTAAGAGATTAAAATATAATGAAATAATTAAAATATTAAATGTACAAGGGGAAGGGGGACTTGTGAAAAGAAATTGAAAATTTGCATAAAACAAATTTGGGTAAATGGAAGAAAAAATTGCATACATTTAATGCAAATAAAACTGATTTACCCTTGATGACATGAACTTAGTGTTATAAAAAATGTACTAGAAATAAATAAATGCTATAAGTTTATCAAAGCTGTGGAAACTTGGGAAAAATGCATGATTTAACAAGATCACAAAAGTTACATTTCAAGAATCAACCATTAGATGCCAAAGGAATGTAATGTTGTCTTCTCATTATCATACAGGTTTTTTTTTTTTAATTATATTTTACATTAAATAAAATACAATCAAAGAAACATTTTTCTCTACATGTTGATGTAATTTGTATAAGAAAGTATTCTAATTAATTAAATAGATTATAAATACTTAGCCAAAAATGCTTTGTTTGGGTTTTAAAAAGTCAATATATTAAAATAATATTAACTTTCTAAATGATTGATTGAAAAAGAAATTGTTTAATTCAAGTATTCTAGAGTATGTCCAGTGAAGAGAATATGCAATTCCAATATGTATTGTTTCAATTGACTAGATTTGTGTATAAAATGCATCAGTGAATTTAATTCTTGATTTTTGGGATTGAAGAATAAAATTTGCATTGTTCATTGATGCGTTTATGACTTTTTTTTTAACTTAAGATTTACTATAATGATATAAAATTCGTGAATCATAGCAAAATAAAACATTATTCATAAATGATGTTCACACTATTTTAATTTTACAGTTTGTGAAAATTATGGAAGTAGCAGTTTCCAAAATAATGATGTAAAATAAAATAGAAGAGTTTAAACTAAATTGTTTGTTAATTAAATATATTCTTTGATTGTGATTTTTTTTTGTTTAGATAAATGAAAATGTAACTATAACATGAGTTTTGATTAGCGATTTCAATGTTGGTGTGTTTAGTGAAAATAATTGAGATTTTTGTAATATGATATTTTAATATATAATGTTTTCATTTAACATAGAGAGTATTAATTTAATGTCTTGAAAACAATGTGTAATGATCTGTAATCTTCGTGACAACTAATTTGGATCATTACAAGTTTTTTTAAATGCATAATTTGACTGCAGCTTGCTATTATATAACTTATTTCTGTCAGAGAATCGGAGATAAAATACATTTGTAAATCGTTAAATTGAAATATATTTACAAATTTTAACTTTTCAAATATTTTTTTAATTTCTACAATTAAGACTTGGTTTCAATTAACAAATCTTTTTACTAACCTTCCTATAAATAAGGTTTCATGGATAGTAAATATCTTAATGATAAGCTGATTGTAGTTTATTTAACCTCTTCTTAATCAAAGTTACATGAGAGGATGAGTTAAAAAATTGTTCATTAAATTTATTTTAACTTACTATTAATTAAATTTAGTCTTTTTCTCTTATATAAAATCTATTACTGAAGTGTGTGCTGCATCTGATGTCTTAAATAAATTTCATATTATACAGCCATTTCTGCAAACTTAAAATAAATGGCTTATCTTTATCAACATTTTGAAAGTAGGCATGAATTAAAATGGCACTTTTATTAATATATATATATATATTTAAGTAGAATCTTCAACATCTTGATGTCTTAATGATGTGATGTAGCTTGCAAACTATCTGGTAGCTTGTCAGTATTAGTCATCAATTAATAAAATTTCCACAAATGAAGAAGACGACTTGCCAGGTTGACAGGGAGCCTTGGTTGCATAGCAACCTTTATCTCCTGTTGTGAATGAGAGAAGTTTCTTAAGCTTTAAGCCCATTGATTAGTTAGAAAAGGAGTAAGATATATATATATATATACATAAATTTCCATAAATATCACTTATTTAGTGTTTATATATTATACCCTTTCTCCTCTCGATTGTATTTCGATATAAGCTATAAAATTTAATAATAATCTTGGATATATGAACGTAATATTCTGATATAACAACTGGGATCATTTTACTATTGAAGAGGGAGAAAAAAATTGATAGAAACGCTACCTTCAATTTGTTAAAACGGATAAAAATATCTCACAACTCTAGTGCGACGTAAATACGTAATCCAGTTTTCATTCTCTACTTTACTCCTCTTTATTATTCCATATTAACTTCATATGGAATAATATTCATAACTTCACTTTGGTTATATCTAACATAAAATGATGTAGAAGTAATAAAATCTTTTTTTGTGTTATATCTTATTACCAATAGTTATTTGTATCAACGAATTTAACATTAAATATCTTCATATTTGTACCTTTCAAAAACATAATACTTAAAGCATACGATAAATATCATTCAATGATGGTTCTTTTTTCTTTTTGTATTATTACGTGTTAAATCATGAAGCTAAAAGGCGGCTTCTATAAAAATGTAAACAGAAAAACAAACCTAGCGCGAAGAATAGAACTGAAGAGAATGGAAGAACTGAAACTGAAAACGAGCTGTGCGCATGCGTGTGTTTTGGAAATGTGACTTATCGTAATTTCGTTCTGCATTTTCGATGCATGCGAGCGCGTGGTAGGATCGGCGTATCAAGAGAAGGCGTATTTGTTTTGGTTTGTGTTTGTCATGAAGGATTGGGATGCATTGTGAAGTACACCCCCTCTTTGGATTAACTTCTGCTTGGTGTTTGTGATACATTTAAAGGATTCAAAATGATGAAACAATTTCTACGCGTAAAGCAGATCGCCGATCAAAAATTTCAGCGGTAAGTTTTTTTTAATAACTTTACATTTTTTTTTTTTATTTCAATGCAAAAATAAAAAAATATTCTATGTTGTTAATAATCATAAAACACGATTTAAACGTTTTTCTGTCAGTAATACATTTTTCAATTAATGTCATGCAATAATTTTCAAACTATTAAAAATAATATAAATTTTGTTGTAATTGTCTCGCCAAAGGTAATCAATCGTATTTGAAATGAAGCGTTAAGAAAAATTTTCTGTTAAAGAATATTATTGGTTACTGATTAATCCAATTTTTAAAAGAAATATTCGAGTATAATGTAATGTAAATAAATGTTTGCCGGAAAAACTTTACCATTGCAAATAAATTAAAATATCATAAACATAACTTATAAACGAAAGAGTAACAAAAAAATATTGTATTGTATATAATTTTAAAAAATTTTAGAAAATTTTTAATATAACGGGTGAATGAATTTCCAGAAAATGTGCAAAATTTATATCTTAGAAATAAAACATTCAAAATATGCATACTATTTATTTATTTAAACTTTTTGTTACCGGCATATTTGCAAAATTTTTTTTTTTTTTTTTTTTTTTTTTTTTTTTTGTTGTTTTTGTTGACGTAAAAGAAACTTATATAACATTCTTTAATTATAAGAATAATTTTGTTTTTGTTATTTTTGTTTGTTGTACACGTTTTAGTCATCAGATATTAAGATTAATAGTGATCATAATTGCAAAGTCAAGTTGGAATGTATTAACGTACGTCTGCAGTTAGAAAATTTCTAAATATTTTTAGAGAATATAGATAGATACAGTATGTGCATTTTATAGGTTTCCTCGTATTTTCATTCTTTATTTGAAATGTTTTTTTTTTCTTTGTGTATTTATTTTTATTCATATAGTATTCATTGCATGAGTAGATATTTTTTTACTTGAATATTTCTTGCTAAATTGAACTTAGTTTTTTTTATGTCCCTATTACTTAAGTGTTTCTTTTAAATTGATTTAAATAAATTTAAGAAAAACACTGCCACCCAAAAAAATATTTTATTTGTTGATTGCAAAATTTTTGTTGACTATTGATTATACTTAAATATTTCATTAATCATAATCAACATTCTTTTGAATGTTCTTTTTAAAATAATATATAATATTAGAAAGCCTGATGTTTTTCACGTATTCTTTATTTCAGCGATAAAAAAAGAAATTACAAGAGACTTTTTTTTTTTTTTTTTTTAATGAAAAAAAAAATCGTGTAGTATCTAATTATTCTTGTTAACATTTATTTTCATTCTAAATTAAAAGGGGGGGAAGAAAAAGAAACACCCTTGCAAATTAAATTGTTGAAACTTGTAAATACTTAAAAAATATGTTTATTTCCTATTGTCTAACAGATTCATTAAAAATACGCGATCTTCGAAACTTTTAAATGTAATCGCGAACTCGAACTTCATAAATTTATCCAAAAATTGATATTTTCTCAAAAATGATTTGTGCCCGCATCGTGACTCAGTGGTAAAGTGCGCCTAATGCTCATTAGGGCTGAGTTTAATCCGCTAACGGTATTATTGTTGACATTGTTTTAAAAACGAGGAGCCTCGATGGCGTTTATGATGTTTAGCATTTTGCCTCGCTAGTCAGACTACCTGGTGGGGATTTTCTCCCACACGATACTCAAATGTGGGGTAGTTCCCCTAAAAAGTCCTCCCGGAAGGCACTGACGTCCACCTTCAGCGACTCGGAGTTAGGTCAGCCTTCTACCTACGGGTGCTCCATCACAACAGAAGCTGCCCCCTTTACCCTGCATTCATGAATAGACTACTTATGGGATGTCCGTCCCGCGCTGCCGGATACTGAGAATTAGTCACAACAAAAAAGTTGTTATAGTTGTTAAAAAAGTTGTTTAGTTTACCTTATATTAGCAGTAATTAATGGTAGGACTTTTATTTTACCCAAGGCAGAATACTAGTCTGCCGGATTATATATATGTATATATATATATTAATTACAATCAACGAATATATTGGAATTATATAACTATTCAAATATATAATTACTTAAAGAAATAATTTAATCTATCTATTGACAGTAACAAAATTCATTTTTTCCACCTTCAAGGCAAAATTATTACAGGTCAACTTGTAGCCCAAGTGATAAAGTGCGCATTAGCGACTTCCATTGCAGTTGCATTGCACGGCTTTTCAAAACGAGGAGACTCAGGGCGATGCGTTTATCGGCAATAGGATTTTTTTTTAAACTTTTTTCATTTCACGTGCAAATGCAGAACAGTTACCCGTAATGGTCCTGTCGGATAGCAATTTCATCCCCTCGTCATTCGTCGGTATACCTAAGTTTGGAATTTGAGGTTCACTGATATTCACAAAATCAAAAATATATTTTAAGAAAGTTCTGCATAAGTTACTCAAATATAAGTAGATTAATCACCTGAATTGATTAATCATTTAGACTTAATTAATCACTGCAATAGATAATTTTTGCCCATACATTATCTTTTCAAATTCTGTAGGAGCACCGATGTATGATTACAATGCTTAAGAGTGCTTCCAACAATCAAATTTAATAAAAACCACATTTCATTCAAGATACGAGAATGAATATCTTGAACTATTTCTCAAAATCAGCTCAACCGATTTGACGTCAAAATTCAATTGCGTTATGTAACTGAAAATAATGTCGTTCAATATTTACGTCTTCGAAACATTTTTTGTTAAGTCGTTTGATTTAATATCATTTTAATTTTAGTGTGCCCTTTAAAAAAACTTTTTTATGTGTAAAATAAGTGTTGATTTGAAAAATGGTCAAATGAGGAAAAATGATATTTGACAACCTTGAGTTTGACAACCCTTTTGTCTTTCGATAAACTATGGAAGGCCAAAACGGTGCAAATTGGAATACATTTTTGTTATGTTGCGTATATTAATTAGAACGGCTTGGTTCATTGTTCCTACAAAATTACGAAATATATACTTATTAAAATAACTACTTTTTGAAATGCGATTTGTTAATGACAATTTTCTTATATTTTCAACAATGTCTTCGTACTTGAATTTATTGCCGAATTTAAGTATATCGTTAAAAATGCTTTTGACTTCCAACAAAATGGAGAAAGATCACTTTCAAAGCTATGAATTTTCAAAAGAATTATATACGCTTGATAATGTCACAAGATCGATTGATAAATGCTGTCGTGCAATACTTCTAAACCTACCTAAAGCCATAGCGGCCTGATGGCCAATTAGCTGGCACTGTGGCATTTGGTACCACGGGCTTTAAGTTATTATAGGGATGAAGGGGTTTGGATAAATAACTTTAACTTCTAATAGCTTATTTCAGTTTCCTTTTTTATATCTCATAACAGACCAAAACAAAAAACACGAACAACAATACATTTTAATTATTGTCATGCAGTAAAGAGCTCCCTTCTATAACCGTTAGGAAAACATCATTTTACACTACCATATTTCTTTGTATACATATATATATACACACATATATTTTAAACTTTTATAAAGTAAAATGTATAAGATAAATAACTATATACAAATTTATAAAATGAATAATGTATAGTAAATCTAAAATTTGCAAAAATACGAAATTAAAAAGGCAATTAATGAGTAGGATTTGTAAAATACATGATCTTTTGTTGGGCCTGTCTGATGACAAATTGGCTAGCGCTCTGGCCTTTGGTACCACAGACTTTAGGTTCGAATCCTGGCGATGGCATGGATGTTTGTTGGTGGTTCGGATTCCACGTTAAACTGTAGGTCCCGGTCTAATTAGCCCAAAGTGTACACAAAATGACCATAGAGCGACAAACCATGTTTTAGAATCTGCCAGTATGCAGACAACCTTGATCGATCCACCATGCGGCTGTTGTGCCATTGAAAAAGAAGAAACTATATACTGCATCATGTTAATTATTTTTAATAAAATTTAATTTTTAGGTTTTAGACTAGACATTTAAAAATGTTCTGAGTTAATGTCCGTGGCCTTCATTTTTAACAGGAAAAAAACTTTGATACCAAAAAGGTTGAGAACCTCTTGACTTACTATGGGATTTAGTGAATATTTTTTTTATCCATTTTTGTTGTATATCTGTTATTCAATGCGAATCAAGTACAATAACAGAAGTTCATCGACGGGTATTTTTATTTCATTATCCTTTTTTACCCAACTGAAACAACAACCCTGATCCAATCCACCTTTAAATGAACACTTCATTCATCCACTAAACTTGGAAATCCGCCATTGACCAAGATATGCCCCCTTTCAAAATTCAGTCACTGGTGACGGAAGGATGTAGTAATCCCATTTATTCTGTTATTCAACGGCTATTGTGTGGATGATCCTGTTAGTCATCCACCGCACACAATGTTGCCTTTCCTGCCGCATGCGAGAATGGAGGCGGAACGACTAAAGGAAAGCTTTTGTCCGCCCGGAACCCTGGTGGGAGGAAGTTTGTCCACGCCTCGCTGGGCCACGCATACACCTTTTGCTTAAATTGGAGTCCTTTTTGTAATTGCGCAAGGTGAATTGTATCTTTTTTTGTTGTTGTTGGACATCCGGGCCTTCTGTTTTTCCCGCGCGACAGTGCTTCTGTGAAAACTTTTTAATTTTAAGAGCATAGTAGTTTTTAACGCGCTTGAACTACCAGAGCCCAGATGTCCCAAAGATTCATTGATTTCCCAGTGTAATTTATTTTGTAGTAAGATTAGTACAAATAAGAAGTTCTCAAAACTGAATTTTAAATTTTTGAACGTACTTCTTCTACATCTGCGGCCTGATGGTCAATTGGCTGGCGCTCTGTTCTTTGGAACTACAGGTTTCTGGTTCGCCTGGCGTAGACATGGATGTTTGTCAGTGGTTCGGAATCCACGTTAAACTGTCGGTCCTAGTCTAATTAGCCTAAAGTGTGCACAAAAACCAAATCCTCATCTTCTTCATTGGCGCAATAGTTCTCATGGTGGGCCAAGACCGTCTGCCTATTGACAGATTTCGAAACAAAAGCGTTTTCTTTTTATCGGGTAGGGTTGTCAGCCCTACGCCCACAGTTCTGCAGTCATATTAATGTTGGTTTATCGCTCAACGGTCTTTTTTATGCACACTTTAGGCTAATTAGACCGGGACTACATTTTAACGGGAATTCCAAACCACATAATCTATGCCACCGCCAGGATTCGAACTTGAAGCCTGTGGTATCAAAGACCAGGCCGCTACAGTCATATTAGACCGGGACCTAAAGTTTAAAGTGGATTCCGAACCACTACAAACATCCATGGCACCGCCGGATTTTGAATCCGAAACCTGCGTCATCGAGCGCCAGAGCTGTATTCATTCAGCCATCAGACCCCATCTGAACATAGGCAACGGCAATGGACATTTCTTAAAGGAGTACTCTAGCAACAAAACTGTTACTAAAACTCCATATCTTAAAAGTAAAAGTTAAGGAATAAAAATATAAATTTCAGCACTAAAAACTATATAACTGAAAATGGCAACTTTATGTTTCACCATGTCTCTCTGTAAGGCAGTCGTGCATCCTCAAAACTTCCGTGGTTACAATGTGGGAATCACTGGCATAATAATTTACATAAATCGAACCAGAAAAATGTTACTTAGATTTTCCAAATTATAGATTTCCAGATTTTTTTTAAGGCGTACTTTTATAAAATCTATTAAAATTTCAGTTAGTTTCACTCGAATGCGGAATGCATAGACATGTGAATACTGCAAGCTGTACACACAAAGAGAAACTTTGACGTTATCTATTACTAACTTCATTTATTTATCTATATATCGAAAAATAAGCAATATAATATAATAAAAAACTATATAAAAATTTCATAAGTGATGTTACAATGATTTAATGTGTGTTAAAACATTTGGTTTAACTTTGATAGTAATCAAAAGCAGGAATTAATTAATCTATCAATTTTTAAGTATCCATAATATTTGTTCACGTTTATATGTTAAAAACAAATTGACCTATTCTTTTAATGTGTATTGCTAGCAAAACGACGACAACTACATAAATGAGCGCACTTTTCAAATGTAGTTTATTTCTTTGCTATCTCGTAAAATACGTTATGAATTCTGGTTGCAAATATTTTACTGATGCTCAATGTTTTCGTAACCAAATTTGAGAATTTTTATTTCTAACATAGAATAAAACATGATTCTATATTTTACATATTTATTAGTCCGACTCGTGGCTCTGTGGCAACGTGCTCCACTGGTGAGCATTAGGGCTGAGATTCAATTCGTTGGCGGCTTTGTTGCAGACACTGTTTCAAAAAACGAAGAGAGTCGATGTCATTTGGGATGTTCCTCATCTTGCCTCGCCAGTCAGACTGTCTGGTGGGAGTTTTCCGGGTTTTCTCAAAACTCAAATGCGGGATATTTCCCGCTAAAGGTCCTGCCGGGAAGGCACTGATTTCCTTCTTCAGCGTCACGGAGCCAAGTCAGACTTTTACCTACGGGTGCTCCATCGCAACAGAAGCTGTCCTCCCCTTCTCTCCGTCCATATGACTGATCTTGGACGTGGTATAGATCAGAGGTTACAAACCCAAATGATCTTGCGGGCCACTTTGAAAATGCATCCTAACTCCGCGGGCCGCATATAAAATTATATATCTCCATATTGGATTTAGACCCACTATAGACATTTTTTTGGAGTGAAAAATTAAAACATAATGAGTTATTATTATTGTGTTTACTATTATTCTTGCATGTAAACTTAGATAATAAATAATAATGATGCTAAACGCACATTGTAAAGAAATACATAACACTAAAAATTAAATTATTAAAGCATATATAAACATAAATAAGAAAATGAAATAATTAAAAATATTTATTTTCTAGTGCGATATTTGTTTCTCCAGTCTTTCACTTAGCTTTTGCAAATTGATCTCAATTTGGATATTTGCACATCGTAATTGATGTTACAGGTTAGCGTCTGTTACGTTTGGGCGTGTTTTGTGTTTGGTCAATTTCATTTTAGAAAAAAACGGTTCGCAGATGTAAGTTGAACCAAACGCGCTAACAACGGGAACTAAGTGTCTGGTTTGCTCTGCTATCAACAATCAGACATGCGTATCTAGAGATGATCACTTAAAGTGAAACATAGAACCTGTTATATTAGATATTCCAAGATGCGTGCTCATCATGAGAATTCGCAGAATATAATTTAATTATTCTGCGAACTCATAAGCGTATACTCATAAATAAAACAGGCAATATCTGTCACATATTACTCAGAATGTTATTTTAAAATCAAAGTTAAGTTTTTCTTATAATTACGGCAGTTAATTTTTGAATATATAGTTGCAAACATAATGTATTTTTTAAATATATTGGTTCTGAGTACTTTGGGAATAATAAAATAAATATAATTTGTAAAAGTGTGATACATCTCATGGGCCGCAAAAATATTCAAGGCGGGCCGCGGGTTGGCCACCCCTGGTCTAGATGTTGCTGTCTACCAAGTGGGATAAGAAACAAAAACAAACATATTGGGTTGGTGCATAATTATCAGGCGTTTCTTTGTGCTATATTTTAATAAAAATTTGCAATATTTTATAAATTTATGAATGAAAATATACTTCTATTTTTAGGTTATAAAAATGCTTGTCGATAATCATACTCATATTCGTCATTCGTTGTTTCCTTTTTTCAATTCCTTCTATTAGCTCTCACTCTCCCTATATATATCTTGTTCAAATTTTCAATCGTTAATAAAATACTTTTTATTCATCCACTCACCTTCAAATACATTTTTTTGAACTTGTAGTGGATGACACTTGATGTTAATAGAGTTTTTTCAAATATTAATTCAGTAATTAAATTTAATTAATAAATTTGTTTTTTTTATTTTTAAGTTGCATGTATCTACAATAGATGGCGCCAGATAAACTTTAAAAAAAATGAATGAAAATTATTTATAAAGGACTTTCTGCAAGTGAAATAAAAGTAGGAATTGACTTAATTTTTTTTTTTTTTTTTTATATTGCTTGTTCATAATAAATAGTGTTCAAGAACGCCTGATAATTATGCACCAACCCAATATTTATTTAATTCAGGAGAGATTATACTTTGTTTACAATCGCTCATCAAATATTATAGACTATTTCTTGGTTATACAACATTTATCATTTTTTAATACAGAATGCAAATATAATGTCACCATTTCTGCCTGCAATAAATTTTCATATGATCGACATTAAAACAACTGTTTTATCGCCTTCCTCAAAGAGCAACCATTGCCTGCACCATTTAGGCTTCCATATCGCAATGAATCGGATCTTTATTTTAAGAACATCTCTTTCGGTGCTCTTCAAGGGCGGCCATCTAAAGTGTGTCGCCAGGAAGTGGAAAATTCCGCTTTAATGGGTCAGCGGAGTGGGTGCGCGACGATGCCGTTTCTTAAGTGACCAGTGTAAGAATTTCACAATTAAATACGTAAATAACACCGAAGAAATCGTATTTCGCCTAACAAACCTCTCAAGAAATTAACTTTTTTTTTTCTTCAAATTGTATCTTGCAATATGAATTCAAAGTAACTCTGCTAATGAAGCATATAACGACTTTCAAGTGCCCTTGGTACAGTTTTGCTTGCCTCTCGTACTTTTGTGTGTGCAGTTGGCCCTTACTAAACGCAATCTTCATGCTTAGCTGAGGCTTGATGGTCAATTGGTCTGGCTCTTGGTAACACAGGCTTCAGGTTCGAATATTGCTGTGGCATGGATGTTTGTGTCGGAATCCGCGTTAAACTGTAGCTCCATGTTTAATTAGCCTTAAGTGTGCACGCAATGACCGTAGAGCGACAAACAAAACCAAATCATTCTTAGCTATCAAAGATTTAATTGTTATTAGCCAATTGGCTAGTGCTCTGGTCTTTGGTACTACAGGCTTCAGGTTCGAATTATGTCAGTGACATGGATGTTTGTGAGGGGTTCGGAATCGACGTTAAACTATAGGTGTCGATCTAATTAGCCTAAAGTGTGTACAAAATGACCGTAGAGCGACAAACCAAACCTCATGCTACAGCATTGTAAGTGAAACCTCAACTTCAGGGTTAATCATAAAAAAAATATATAAAAAAATCGCCACCCTCACTCACATTTAACTTCACATTGAAGTTAAAAGTTAAACCGCCACTTGTTGCAAAGTATGGGGATGAGGGTTTACCGAGAGGAAATCGGCGATTAAACGAAAGCAACTGTTAATTATATTTGAGAAATGCAGTTGATATATTTCGTCTATCTGAGACAGATTAGTATGCGAAGCAATAATTTAAAAAAAAATTCTTAAAATTAAATCCCTTTTACAGTTAGTTTTAAATACACAAATGAGTTCAGTTCATCTTCAATATTATTCAGAATATAAACTTTTCAATATTGAAAGCGGATTGTTCCTATCTAGGGGCTAGAACAGATTTATTTTTTGAATTGGGAACAAATTCCTGCAAGATACTTGAAATTCTGTGATTCGATACTTTGTTTCCCAAGATACGAACTGCATTTACGAGCTCATTAATTTTTCTTTTTATCTCTTTTACATCCTAAGGCGTATCTCATATCCGTTTTGCATATCTCAGACATGATGGAATTTGGATTATTTTATTACCGCAGCAGATTTGCTTATTTAATTCGTTTCAAAATGCTTTAATGCCAGTTGTTTTCTGTACAAAGTAGAAGACTAATAAAATAAGAGAACAAATGGCAAGTATATTGCGCCATATTTGATAATTTTAAGAATCAAATTGGTGAAGTGGGCTTGGTTTAAGTGATAAATTATGAGCCCGGTGGTAATGGTCTAACCTTTATGATGAAGTTAGAAGCTGGTGATGACTTTTGGAAATCCTTTGCGAATCATGTAGAATCATCCCACATGGTCGTCAAAGATTTTATTGATCTGTCTTTTGGAAAAATACGTGCGAATCGTCTAAATTCATCCTACAAATGGTAGCGGTTTGATGACCTAATTAGTTAGCGCTCTGGCCTTTGGTATCACAGGCTTCATTTTCAAATCCTAACGATGGCATGGATGTTTGGGAGTGGTTCGGAACCCACGTTAAACTGTAGGTCCCGGTCTAATTAGCCTAAAATATGCTCAAAATGACCATAGAACGACAAATCTTACAAATGGTGGTCAAAGATTTTATTGGTCTGCCTATGTTTTTGGCAAATTATGTTGTTGTTGTTGTTTCTTATCCCACTTGGCTGGCCAAGCCCACGAGCGCATACGTACTCGTGATTGAAGGGGAAGGAAGCAGCTTCTGTTGTGATGGAGCACCCGTAGGTAGAAGTCTGACTTTGGCTCCGTGACGCTCTTACAGTCATAGGAGACCGGGACCTACAGCTTAAAGTGGATTCCGAACCACTACAAACATCCATGGCACCGCCGGGATTCGAACCCGAAACCTGCGGCACCGAGCGTTCAGAGCGCTAGACACTCGGCCATTCAGGTCCCAAATGTGTGAATGCCAACGGCACGCGGTGTTCCCAGGTGGTCACCCACCCAAGTACTGACCGCGCCCAATGATGCTTGACTTCGGTGATCTAACGAGAACCGGTATATTCAGCATGGTATGGCCGTTGGTTTCTTGGGAATCATGTAGAATCCTTCCACAAATGGTGGCTAAAGATTTTATTGATCTGTTTTTTGGGAAAATTCGTGCCAATCGTCTAAATTCCTCCTACAGATGGTGGTCTAAAATTTTATTGACGTATCTTTTTGGAAAATTCTTCGACTCATGTAGAATCCTCCCACCAGCGGTGGTCCAATATTTTATTGATCTGCCTATCGTTTTGGAAAATTTGTGCAGATCATCTAGAATCCCACTACAAATGATGGTTAAAGATTTTATAGATCTATCTTTTGCGTACAATGGAAAATCAAGAGTTACAATTTTAATAAAACTCTTTGTAGAATAAAACTTTGTCTCTCTCTATCTGTACCCTTTCGTTACATTACGCATGTCGAGAGACAAAGAAGAAACACGAATACAACTGACCACATAATATGCTTACTCTAATGCTAGTTCAATTTTTTACAGTTATTGCAATTCTGAAATAGGGTATTTGAAAAGTAAGAGATATTAAAGAGAGAGACTAACAAAATTGTAAAGAAAATAAATAGAAAATGCCGACCTCTTTGACAAAAAGCTCATTCTGTACTGGAATGTCAAAGAATTGCAAATTCAATGTTTCTCAGGGTGAACCACAATGAAGTCTGTTATTTTGCACTTACATTGTGCTACCAGTTTTGAACGGACATCTTTAGATATGGCATTTAACGAGCTCCATACACTAGACCCTAGGACACCGGAGTCAGGCCAATTGGCTAGCTCTCTGGCCTTTGGTACCACAGATTTCAGGTTCGAATCCTGGCGGGAGCATGGATGTTTGTTAGTGGTTCGGAATTCACGTTAAACTGTAGGTCTCGGTTTAATTAGCCAAAAGTGTGAAAAAAATGACCGTAGGGCGACAGACAAAACTAAAACCTCTCCGAGCCAAACGGCCTTCGGATTTGTCGTGTCCATCCACCCTGCCCTTTAAGAAACTGAAGAATGAAGTAAAACGCATTTGGAAATGGAATATTTTACGCTTTTTCTTTGTATTTTCTTTCTAGAGAATTTTAATCTCTTAATAGTTCCACAATTGACGCAGATAGGGAGTTACTAGCCTGCAGTTCATGACGATAGCTTATTGTTACTGCCTTAGCTATCTTTCCCCCCGATAAAATGTTCTTTTTGTGACAAGGGCGATTACTTATCACTTCCTTATTTGCTCTCTCTTTTGTCTGGTCCATGATACTCCGAATAAACACATTACGTGCGTTTCTCCTGATGCAGTAATTCCTCCAGTTATTCGGGTAGTTGGGAGCACAGAGCGTAAATGGAACCACGGAAAGTCGTTTAAAGCAAGGACACGTTCCACATCTTATAGCTTATAAAAATCTATCTATTTTATCTAAATCTATCTTATCTTATAGTTTTAAAAATATTTTTTATCTTACAGTTTTTTTAAAAATTTCATTTAGCTCTTCCTGGATGATTAGGTTTTAATTCGGTGTTTTTAAAATGCTTGCTCAACAATGAAACATACTTTTTTTTCCGTGTGACAAAAATTTATTTCCATCGTTTAATGGCACTTATTCAGAAGAATCTCTTTGGCTAGATTTGTGGTTATCAATTTTTTTTTAAGATTTTTTTTAGAGGGTTAGTCTTTATTTTTAAATTCTTGGTTCTAAAATCTTTTTAAACAATTATAGAAATTAAATTTATTAATCTATCGAAAAGGGCTTGATGGCCGTGTGACTAGCGCTTTGGTGCTCGGTGCCATAGTAGTGGTTCAGAATCCACTTTAAAACGTAGGTCCCGGTCTAATATGACTGTAGAGCATTGGGCTCCGCAGTCTAAAAAAAAAAAGCATCTCCTGTCTCGAAATCTGCAAGTAGGCAGACACCCTATGCTCACCATGGGGCTGTTGCTCAAATGAAGAAGAAGAATCTATTAAAAACTACATAAAATAAGCGCATTAATTAAGATAATAGAACATGCAAAATAGAAACCAGAATTATTAAAGAAAAAAAAAAACCTTTTAAGGGAAAAACTAATAAAAATAGTAAATAGAAAATAATCGCAAATGGCCCAAAACTAAGTGAAAAACCAAGTGTTCAAATTTTCAGTCTTCAGATTTAAAATCGCTATCCTCTACAGAACCAAGAACTCAGAATGTAGACAGTTTGTTGTTTTATTCGTTACACTATTTAATTACATTATTGCCTTTTTTTTTTTTTTTTTTTTTGATGATTGGATAACATCTAAATTTATCTGGTGCTCGATTCGTGTCAAGCGGTAAGGCGCTCACCTAATGTGTAGTAGGACCGAGGTTCGAATTCTCTGGCAGCACTCGTTAGTCACTGCTCTTATAAATGAGGACAGACCTGATGGCCAATTGGCTAGCGCTCTGATTAATTATAAGCAAGAAGTTAAAAATTGTTTCAATTTAATGCGTGTCTTTGAGGAGACTAATTTCATGAAATCCATACCATATTATAGGAAAATTACTGTTCCTTATAGTTCGTGGTTTAACAGATAATGTCTAATGCAATAAATTATAGCTATTTTCGTATTTTGGATTTGATAACTTTGCCCTTATTATTATATTTTTAGTTTTGTTTAATTTATTTATTTATTTTTTTCTGTAATGAAGTTTTAGATTATTATTAGGTTTTTGCTCTTACAGCGTAAAGCTATGAATGATAATCGATTGTGATGAGATGGAATGAAATAAACTTTTATTGCTGGCTTTATGCTCCATTTCTCACAGAAATCCTGAATGTAGGAAAATAACCATCAATGCGCGGGGCGGAAAATATAACCTTTCTGTTGGATGAAATCTTTATTTCTTATTTTAATTGCTCAAAGCTTGAAAAAGAGGCATTGTTTTCGGAAGAAAAGTTAATTAAAAAAGCATCGATCATTTATGAACATGTAAACATCAGTTGAAAAGTTGTATAATGAGGGGTTTCGTGAGAAAACAGACTTTAGTACGGTTTTTGTGGATATTTCTTTTTAATTGAGTCATTTAAGATCGAATTTAAACTGTAAATTTCGAATGCCGAGCACTATAACCTGTGATCTTACCACTAGAATGGCATATATATATATATATATTGCAGATTCATCGTTATTCAATGCATACCACAGGAGTAATAATACACGTTTTATATCCACGTTTTGACACTACAATTTTGAACGAACACCTCCAATTACGGATTGGGGTTCGCATCTTCGTACACGAGCCAACTGAGAGACATTCAGTCCTTCAGATTGATTCATGCCCATTGCCGGTATAGACAGGAAATTTGTGGATTCCACGTCGTAGTCTAAACCTTAGGTATATAAACACACTATCCACCAGGCCGCTCTGATCCTGATTGAAATATTCGAATCCTGGACTGACATTAAATGTGAGTGACCGAATGAGCTGTCCAGGTTTACGTATTGTTGAATAAAGTAGCATGGAAAATTATTGATTAAATTAGGTGAATATAGCAGTATGAAATATAGTTCAGCTTTCAAAATTGGCATATTGGCAAATATGTTCTTTGATATAATAATCGATAATAATAATAATTAACCTTCATCTATAAGGTAACTAAATTCAATCCTATACATTGATTTATGCCCATTCCCAGTGTAGACAGGAATATTGGCTTATTGAGTTTGTAAGTCTAAGGTTTAGACTACGACGTAGAATTCTAACACCTTATCCACCAGGCCCTCATGGAACAAACACGAATTCGAATCCTGGACTGATAGGTTAAATGTCAGTGACCGACTGAGCTATCCAAGTTCGCCTATTGTTGAATAAAGTAGCATGAGAAATTGTTGAATAAAATAGGTGAAAATGCAACAGCATGAAATGTTGCTTAGCTTTCAAAATTGACATATTGGCAAATACGCTCTTTAGTATAATAATAATAATAAAAGCTTTTGTTTGGATAGTATATAGTATTTGTTTTTTATTTCAAGTATATAATGTTCGCTCACTTCCGATGAGAAATCGTTAGCGGAGAGCTGGAGTGGTGGAAATAAACCGTGCCACCGGAGCATGGAGATCTCTGTTTTACTTGCTCACGGAGGCGTGCATTTCCGATGTTTTGTGGTGGGATATTGATTCACGGCTGGCCATAAGTGTCCCCTGTGTTTACGCAGCAATCAAAAATAAGTGCTGATTGAATGTTTTGGACGAGAATTTTTCTCATCCCTCTCACTCGTTCACTTGAATATTCGTCAATCTCTGCTGTTAGTGGCATTGTAGATGAAGGAGCAACTTCTCATAATAATCTCTTTTTGTTTAATTAAAATCAAAGTAATTTAGTTATTTTAAAAACGATTAACTAAACAAACAAATGTGATTCAATAGTGAAGACTGTTTTTGCTAGTAAGATGAAGGCCGCGGATCACTTTGTCAGGGAAATCTTTTTAAATGCTTTACATAAATCGTTTATATTTAAATAATAAGTTTGCATTACATAATAATAAAATATAGTATCATACAAGATGGTTCAAATGTTAGTATTAAACACTTGACAATGCAACAAATACATGTTATTACAATTGCCAATGGAAAGAATTGTTCTTTTATTTTGAATTTAATTGTTCAAGCGATTTCTATTGATAATCACTTAACACAACTATTACTTTTATAATTTATGGCATGTGAAAAAAATATATTTAATTTGAGGTACATATTTGAGAAAAATTAAAGGTATAGATTTTTTTTAAAAAAGCCCATATAAAATAAAGTAGGGAGGCACAGATTTGTGAAGACTGCGGGTTGTATAAAAAAATAAGTATATAACTTGAATATTATTTACAATTAATTCATTACTTTATAACATAAAAATGCAGCGTGGTATTTCAATAACTAAATAAACAATCCTTGATCTGTAATAAGGGGCCTTACGACTGAGCGATTAGCGCTGTGACTTTCGGTGCCACAGGTTTCGGATTCCAGTCCCGGCGGGTATCATGGATGTTTGTAGTGGTTCCGAATCCACTTTAAACAGTAGGTCCCGGTCTGTTTATGACCGTAGACCTACAAGCCAAGCCAAGCCAAATGAAATCTATTCTTCACGATAACATTCCGGCCTACAGATTTATCTTGGATATCGAAGATTTATGCTAGGGATAGACATCTCATTGAGTTTTGAGCCCCGCACAGTTTGTATCGATACAGTTTGTTTCGGATTCCAGTCCCGGCGGTATCATGGATGTTTGTAGTGGTTCGGAATCCACTTTAAGCCGTACCTCTCTTGTCTAATATGACTGTTGGGCATAGGGCTGGCAACCCTATCCCATAAAACGATGACGTCTCCTGTTTCGCAGCCATAGTCCAACATGGACTTGTAGTGCCAGGGAGTTAGTTAGATTTGTAAAAACAGAACGCTGACAGATACTTACAACAGAACGCTGACAGATACTTACAACAGAACGCTGAGGTAATGATCTCTAATTCGAAGTGATGTTATCTTTACATTGCCAAAGGCAAAGGCGGTACTGTGAAGACACTTGTTTCTATACAACATGATTCACTTGTTAATATGGCCACGGGGCGCACACTCATAAAAAAGGGAGACATTATGTTATATTAATATCGGGAATTACCAATCATTTCTTTATTATATTATTTTTTTATCTTTATTATATGTAACGTAAAAAGCAAGTATAGAATTTACTTACTTTTACATTATATGAATAAATGTCTTAGGTACTAGATGCCATTTTTGTTGTACCTGCGGATTGTACCTGTACGACTATATTGTACGCATATGAGGAGCCAAATGATTTTTATTTATCGATTTTTTTTATTCATGCCCAACAAAATTTGGATTAACATATATTTGTGCGTTTTTAATAAATTATTTAACATCAACCACAACATATATGTATAGTGCAATTTTAAAATGGAACACGTTTCTAGCAATAAATAAAATAATAGATAAATAATAATAATGGAAATTCGAATTCATACCTTGTCTACCACATTATTGACAAAATATTTGACCATCTAGTCTGCAATAAAATAAAAAACATCAAATGAAATATTTTTCTAACATTCAAAATTTTTTTATTTTTTTATTTTTATTAAACTAAAACTGGATCATGTTTCTAAAAATTTCTTAAATTTTCTTAAAAATAAAAAATTACTAATTATTTAATAAATAAAATACACATAATGTGGTAGGCTGTCCATTTTCTAGTGTAGAAATTTAATCTACCAAAGTTTCATGCACTCAAAACAATGTTCAAACTTCCCCCTTTTTTCCCTGATGGTTATCATTATTGACTGATGAATCATTACTACTGCGGACTTGATTTCAGTTGACGACAGTTTCGAAAGCACTTGTCCACACTCAAGCATCAAAGGTTCTCTTTTTGAGGCCGTTCATCTCCAAGGGCCAAGGTTCGCAGAAGTTCCTGATGAGTAGCTGTCAATTGATCGAGGACAAAAATGTCAATTCATACTCTCAAAAGAACAATAATATGGCTTATGGTACTCTCTACAGTTGGACAACAGACGAATGTATTTTGCCTTTTTAATTAAACAATGCCAACGTGTGTACGTTTGTTTTTAACAGAAAAAATAAAAAAATATAACTCTAAATAAAAATGCTACTATTCATTAAAAATATGTCTCAGTAAAAAGAAATGTTTATTCAAAAGAGGTCCGTGGCCTTCTTTTAATTGTAATTAATATTGTTTTGTAAATTAGTGTAAGTAACATGGATAATATGGGATAAATAAAATATGTTATAGTATGTATTGTGATTTATCATATAACTTTTTATAGCGGCCTGATGGCCAATTGGCTAGCGCTTTGGCACCTCAGGCTTCAGGTGCAAAACCTGGCTGTGGCACTTAGCTGTATGTCCCAGTCTAATTAGCCTAAAATATGGAAAAAAATAACTGTAAAGCGACAACCAAACCAAGCCTGAGGGTACAGGCACCCCGGAAGCACTAGATCTTGTACATATTTATTCTAGTGCTCTGGCTTTTGGTACCATAGGATTCAGTTTTGAATCCTGGCTGAGGCGTGGATGTTTGTTTGTGGTTCGGAATCCACGTTAAACTGTAGGTCCCGGTCTAATTACCTAAAGTGGTCACAAAAGGACTGTAGAGCGATAACCAAACCAAGGATGTCCGTTTCAAATTGCGGAGGTAGTGTAACAGACACCCTGGAGCACTAGATCTTCTACATGTTTATTCTAGCGCTTTGGCTTTTGGTATCACAGGCTTTAGCAGCAAAACCTGGCTTTGGCATGTAGCTGTAGGTCCTGGTATAATTAGCCTAAAATGTGCAAAAAATAACCGTAGAGCGACAACCAAACTAAGCCTGAGGATATCCTTTAAAATGTGGAGGTAGTGTAACAGACACCTCGGAAGCGCTTCCACAGGCTTCAGGTTCGAATCCTGGCAAGGGATGGATATTTGTTAGTGGTTTGAAATCCACGTTAAACTCTAGGTCCCTATCTAATTAGCCCTCGTGTGCACAAGATGACCGTCGAGTGACACATCAAACCATTCTAGACAGGAGATGTTAACTTTTTACGAGGTAGGATTGTCAGCATTACGCCCAACGCTTTACAGACATATTAGACAGGGACTTACGGTTTAAAGTGAATTCTGAACTACTATAAAAAGTGTGCAAAAAATTACCATAAAGCGACAAACAAAAAAAAAGGTTTTTTTTGTAATATTGATTCATGATGAAAAAGGCTCTCTGTGCATCTCTGCTCTAGAATAAACACGATTTCTCATACTGTTTGATGGTTGACCATTGTCTACGTCTAGGAAGTTGACAGCGTGCTTAACTTGAGTATCCATAAACTAGTCGTTGAGCTTAATGGTCCATTCTTTTGCGAGCTATCTCCTGCAAACATCCGGAAGTCTCTTCCGTGCTAAGTTTTTTCATTTATTTATCTCAAACACCAATTAATCTTCTCCAGAACCATGGAGGTGTAACACGTGCTGTTAAGGTTGAATTATAAACTGAAACTTACGGAATAAATGTACAAAACGTGGTTAAAATCTGCAAATGGAAAATAATCTACGGTATGAAAGGTAAAAGCAAAATATATATATATAATATATCCATAATATGTATTATATGAATATGGGTAGAACTTGCCATTACATAAGCTATTGAATACCAATAATGACAAGAAAATAGTTCTGTTATTAAAAAAAAAAAACTAAAATCCGCTTATAAATTTCAATTTTTCGTGTGTAAACATGCTCTTTTTATTGGACTAAAATGAGTAATGAAAGATCGTGACTGGATGCACTTTTATAAACACTGTAAATCGTTAAAATGTATTGGAAATGTATCAATAATAATTGTAGTTGTGTAACAACAGTTCGCGTTGTTTTTTAAGTCACGAAGCAATTTTTAGTCACGGTCTTAGAAAAGTAACAGTTCAGTAGCCTCAGGAGTAGGCAAGCAACTGCAAGTTGTCCGTGAAGTAGAAGTTTGTCATAATATCAAGTTCAATATCCACGGGAATAAGCGAGGCAATAAAAAATACGCACGTTTATACGTAATAAATTTTATTACCCAATTTCTTGAAGAAATTTAGATTTTTTTCTTTTCTTTTATCTTTGAAGCACGAGTATTGAAAATTAATCATAAGTAAGATTCAAAAATTTCTTACAATCAGTCAAGTATTTTGATAACCGTAAGGAAACTTGTCCTGAACAGCGTGTTGTGTGTGCTAGATATTCATTATTCCATGCTTTATGATAGTTCAGATAGTGGATATATCTGAAAACGCACTTTGATTTTTATAATGAAACATCAAAATGAAGCTAACTACTCTCTGAATTTGCAGTCGAACGAAAGTGACGATTGCAATAAAAATATAAATAAAAATAACTATTTGCAGTCGAATAAAGATAACGAAATTTGAATCAAGTGCTTTACAGTTTCTTACTCTTGAATCTCCCTTAAAAAATTAAAGGACAATTTTTTGACACCTCCCCCTCCTCATATATTTCATCGTTAAATATCGCAGTAATTTTAATTTTTCATTTTGTTAATTTTCTGTTAAAAATTCGCTATTCGTTACTCATACTGTTATCTCAAAATTAAAGTATTAAATTATTAGTTCAAAAGCAAAAAAAAAAAAAAAATTGCAATAACCAACATTTGACTATTAAATATTGAAATTTGACTAAATTGAAAGTGACACATTGAAATTGGACTAATAAATATATAATTTCTTTAGAAATTATTATTGAAAAGAAATCAAATAGTTAAATATCCATAAGTTATCAATAACGGTAGCCAACAAAATCTCTAACAGTTATAGATGGAAATTATTAAATTCTTGAATTTTTTTAGACGTAAAATCAGGAATTGCTAACCAAATAGTTGTTTTATTAATAATCCTTCAATCAAAACATTTTTTGTTATATTTTTTAAAAATTCTTATCTACCTGAGGCATTAATTTTTATCTGTAAGAAAAACGTCGCGCTTCCCAAATCATCCCGCTTCCTTTAAGAACGCTTTAGATGGTTTATAGTTCGTTCCCTCACCCCTTCCCCGTTATAAGATTAATTATAATGGTTTGAGTGCTTCCGTTAAACCATCTCCACTGCTTGAGAACCCACAGGCTTAGCCTAATGATCCTCAAACTTTGTTATTTGCGTTCGCTACGCTATTTTTTTTTAATTTCCTCCCGCAGCCTGATATGAAAAATCATGTTTATTTTTTTTCATTCAAAATTGTTTAAACATTCAAAAGTGTTTCAAAAGGAAAACTGTAGTGATTGTTTAAATTATTTTTTAATGATTCTTCGTATTTCTTAATGATGTACAGTAAAATAAAAAGTGACCTGTAAAGCAAAAAAATTTAAGCAACAAAATTTACTAGTGAAACAAATTGTCCCGGATAATGCAGAATAACTTATTTGTACGTCCATGATATTAAAAGTATGCTTTGAATTTATTTTCTTTTTCTTCAATTCCTTCTATTAGCTCACACTCTCCCTATATATATCTTGTTCAAATTTTCAATAGTTCATAAAATACTTTTCATTCATCCACTCAGTTCAAATACATTTTTTTTTAACTTGCAGTGGATGATTTTGGATGTTAATACAGTTTTTTCAAATATTAATTCATTAATTAAATTGAATTAATTAATTAAAAAAATTTTTAGATTTAAGTTGCATATATCTACCAATAGATGGCGCCAGATAAACTTAAAAAAATGAATGAAAATTATTTATAAAGGACTTTCTGCAATATAGTGTGAAAAAAGTAGGAATTGACTTTAAAAAAAAAAATTTTATATTACTTGTTTTTATTTCAAAAAAATTTGAATAGAATTTGAAACAAAAGAATAAGCAGATCGAACAACATTGGATTTAAAAAAGATATATTTAATCTGGCATCATTTAATCTGATTTAAAAATTAGCATTGATACCACCATTGATTGCCACGATTCGAAATGTGCATAGTTTCAGAAAATCCGGCAATTGCTGCAATACTACATAAAAACAGCGTGGATTTTATTACCCAGCATCGGTAGTTTCTGTTAAGTCATCTGACCCCGTTGCTTTATCTGTTTTCGAGAACCATGTCGAGTTAATTTTTCGCCAAAATCTTTGTCATCAGCATTTCGAGTTGCATTGTGCACCGGCTGATTGTATCGTCTGGTGTATGACTCGGAATTCTCCACGGTTCGGTTCCTTAAAAGATGGTCGAGCCAAGAAACAAATAAAGAACAGGACCATGACACTGAAATCGTGATGCCTCACGCATGTAATCCTGTTACTGAGTTGTCGTTGCGTAACTAGGATTAACAGATGAACAAAGGAGTTGAAAGCGAAGGTAGCTGACCTGCGCTTTTTGAGTAATACAATTGATTTGAACCGTTAATAATGCGGTGCGTACAAGAACTTTGAACGAATGAGTACAAAAAGTAATCCGTTCGGAATCGCCGCTTGCTTTTTACGGAACGATGCGAATAATGTTTGACTGCACGAGTTAAGTAAAAGAAGTAATCGTCGATTTTGCTGTCGTAAAGTACATCGTTGCTATTCACTGTTTGTTTGATTTGTGGCTATTTGTGAGAAATTAGCAAATAAAAAAATGATAAAGGTAAAATATTATAACATATTTTTTACCATAAACGAAAATATAAATAATAATGGTTAAACAAAACTTTTCATACTTTTGCTGTTTATTATGTTAGGTAATGTACATTAATTTTTGAATTAAAAAATGTAGCTATATAATGTGCTGTTTCAAGATGATAATGAAGCCAGGTTTTAGAAGTAAATATTTATTTTACACGTACAAACACAACCACATACAATTAGTTATTATTTTGCAATAATATTTGAATTTAAAGTATAAAAAAGATAATTTGTGCTTTGTGAAAGGTTTTTGGTTTTGTTTGTCGTTCTGCGTTCTTTTTTTTTCTTTTCTTTTTTTTTTTTTTTTTTTGCACATTTTGGGCTAATTTGACCGATACCTACTGTTTAACGTGGATTCCGAACCACTCACAAACATCCATGCCGCTATGAAGATTCGAACCTGAACCTGAGCGCTAGCCAATTGGCCATCAAGCCGCATTTGTGAAAAAACTTGTTCAGCCGGAACTCAGCATAGACGCAGGGTTGCTCAAAATACATGACCTATTGTATAAGAGTCTTTGGGCTAACTGAATATTTCCCCTGAACGTGAACAGTGAATCGTTTTCTATAAAGGCTATTATGAAATAGAAGAAAAATAAATAAATAAATGAAGGCGATAATGTTTGGCGGAAAACAATTTTTTTTAGATATGTAACAGATGATTTGCAAATTGAGTCTTGAAAAGTTTCAAGTTAGACAGTGAATCATTGGAAAAGTGAAGGTTATAATGTTAGCCGGAAAACAAAATTTTTAAGCCCGTGATCAGAGGAGGTGTAACAGAGGATTTGTATATTGAGCTTTGAAAAGTTTCATGTTGGACTGTGAATCTTTGCAAAAGTGAAGACTATAGTGCTTCCCGAAAAACAAAATTTCAAAATATGTAACAGATGATTTGTATATAGAGCTTTGTAGCGTTAAGTAGCTTAGAATGATTAACTATCTTTAAATAGTTGAATCTAAATTATTTAATTAAATGATTTCTTCACTGCGTATATATTACCATTCTTCATCCTATCTTAATTCTGGTTTGGTCTTGCGGCTAAATCTAATCTTAAAGCTATGGAAGCCTTACAAAAGATAACTATCCGCCAAATACCCTCTGCTAAATGGTTTATGCGTATTTTTGATCATATTATAAGGCTATTAACATTCCTTCTTTATTTGATTTTCTCAAACATAGTTCCAGTAAATCTTTAGCACGCTTTATAACCATAACAATACGGCAATCTAGGAGATTTCATATATTTCTAATAATGTTTTTAAATGGTCTCGTAAAATTTTTTATTTAATATTTATTATAACAACATTTAGTTACAAATATCACACCCAGATAATAATTATTTAATTTTCTTTTGTTTTCTTCCTCCTATTAAATAAATCGATAAAAATAATCTGAAATAATAAATGTGAAAGTGAAATCAAATCATGTTAAATTCAAATCTCGGCCTTGATAAGCGACAATCATAAAGAGTTTTTTTTAAACAACATAGTTGACGTTATTTCCGGATGGTTGCTATGCGCATTGCTTTAAAAAAGACAGTATCAAATTATAAAATATGTTTTTTTAAAGGGCGATCTTTTTTTTTTTATATACATTCTTCTTTTTCTACGTGAATAATCCTTCCTGTGTTAGCTGCAGGAAAAGCGAAAGCGCGCCTTATTTGCGCAGGAAGAGTTACAAATGAACGGAAAGGAAAATGAATTCATCACCATCTAAGTGGGCGGTTGCCCAATTGCTTGGAATGCAGTGGCTTCTTAATGACTCTTCTTCGTGTCCGTCTGCAATGTTAGCACTTCATTTCTATATGCAGATCAAGTCGTTTTATGTGCCTTCTGGTTTGTTGTTTTCGAAAGTTGTGATCTGAGATCATTTTCCACCGGAGCTATTGTAGAATAATTGTCATCCACGGTATGCACCCATATTGGGGCACCACAATTTGAATTGAACCCATGGGTGGCATCTGTAGCATCGCACCCTCTTCCTGATTGATTCAGTTTCACCAATTTATATTTTAATATTCCGCAATATTTTTCGGAAAGCATGAATTATATCTTTCGATGTAAATATTAAGCTGCCTGATTTACAGACGGTCTGATGGCTAATTGGCTAACGCTCTGGTCTGCCAATCTGCAATGTTAGCACTTCATTTCTGTATGTAGATCAAGTCGTTTTATGTGTCTTCCGCTTTGTTGTTTTCGAAAGTTGTGACCTGAGACCATTCTCGGCTGGAGCAATTGTAGAATTGTCACCCAAGGTACACTCATATAGTGCCACTACAATTTGAATCGAACAACCCCAGGGAAAGCATCTACAGATTCGCACCATCTTCCTCAAATTGATTCCCACCCACCAATTTATCATCCATGTTACCCAATGTTTCTCCAAAAGAATTAAGCAGCCTGATGGCTAATTGGCTAACTCTCTGGCTTTGGTACCACCGGCTTCAGGTTCGAATCCTGGAGTGGGGGGTGGGGGCGTGCATGTTTGTTAGTGGTTCAGAATCCACTTTAAAGTGTAGATCCCTATCTAATTAGCCCAAAGTGTGCACAAAATGATTGTAGAGCGACAAACCAAGCCAAAAGCATTAATTACATCTTTCAATATAAATATTGAGCCGCCTTATTTGCAGAACTCCAAATTTATAATTGAATTAATTCGGTTCCAAACCCGAGAGGCGAAATTCTTTCTTCATATTGATTAGAGGAATATTCCGGCCTATTAATTTATATTCCGTATTCTTCAATGTTTCTCTACGGTTTCTCCAAAAGCATGACTTGTATATTTCGATGTAAATATTGAGCCGCCTGATTTACTACAGAACATTCAGTTTCGAAACTGAATTAATTCGGTTCGAAATCCGAGGTGAAATCCTTTCTTCGAACGGATTGGAAGAATTTTTCGGCCCACTGATTTATATTCTCTATTCCGCAATGTTTCGCCAAAATCATTAATTATATATTTTGATGTGATATTATATATTTTCGATTGAGCTGCCTGATCAGTTATGCCACGCATAACTGAATTAATTTCGCGTGAAACCGATAGACGAAATCATTTCTTCAAATTGATAGGACGAATTTTCCGGACCACTGATTTATATTCCCTATTTCGCAATTTTTCTCCGAAAGCATTATTTATATCTTTCGATGTAAATATTGAACCGCTTGATTTACTACAGCACGCTGAGTTTTGAAACGGAATTAATTCGGTTCGAAACCCTAGAGACGGAATCCTTTCTTCATATTGATTAGAAGAACGGATTTATATCTCTATTCCACAAAGTTTTTCAAAGCATCAATTTTATCTTTCGATGCAAATATTGAGCCGCCATATTTACAGGCGGCCTGATGGCTAATTGGCTAGAGCTCTGGTATTTGGTACCACAGACTTCAGGTTTAAGTCCTGGCGCGGTGTCATGGGTGTTTGTTAGTGGTTCAGAATCCACCTTAAAACGATAGGTCCCGATCTAATTAGCCTGAAGTGTGCTCAAAATGATCTTGGAGCGATAAACCAAGCCTGATATACAGAACGCTGAATTTGAAACTGAATTAATTCGGTTCGAAACCCGAGTGGCGAAATCCTTTTTTCAAATTGATTGGAAGGATTTTCCGTGCCCACGAATTTATCTTTCTTAATCCACAAAGTTTCTCCAAAAGCATTAATTATATATTTCGATGCAAATATTGAGCTGCCTGATTTACAGAACACTGAGTTTTGAAACTGAATTAATTCGCCTCGAAATCCGAGAGACGAAGTCGAACCGAAAACTCTATGATTATGCTGGACATGGTAAATCTGTGAGCTTGAAAGTGCTTTTCGTTGAATTTGGGGATTAAAAGAGAAAAAGGCGAATCTTTATATTAGGATGGAAGATTTGAGATGTTCGTTACTCAGCACAATGTGCGTGCAGTGTAATCAACTTTCCATGTTGCATCCTAGATGATACTGAATCTGCTATATATCTATCGTTCCAGTAACGAATAATGTGATATCAAAATTCCCTGAATTTTAAAACAAAAGCAGCAATTTAAAAAAAAAAATAAATTCTTGAAGTATTTGGCATGAATGTATTGTAAATCAGTTTTTCGAAATGCTTTTAATGATTTCAATATTTACTTAATTATAACGTGCAATTTTATTCATCTTAAAATATTATACTATAGTACAATGTTATGCAATGCAGAAAGATAAGATAGTATTGTTGTAAAAAACAGCACTTTTGACCTCCTTTGCAGGTGTGCGAGATCAAATGAAATGTCTCGCACGACTCATATGTCGCACTTTGTGCAGATTCCGTGCAAGTAACCATTATGATGGAAAAGATTATGCATTATCTTTTTCGACCTTGCACTAATGTCACTATTAACACATGGTTCCAGTCGTGATCTAATTCATGGTGTGAGGGTGTGATCTAATTCATTTGGAAAGTGTTTTTATCTTGTATCGACAGGAAGTACGAATTCGCACCATTTCTGTAATGCCATTCCTGCATCTGGAGATTAATAACATGCCATGCTTAATCTGATACTACTGGGTGTCAGCTGTCAATATTCTCGCTCCAGTTGGTTGAAATGAAGTCATTTAGAGACCCCCGAGCATTATGCTGTTGTTGTTGTTTCTTATCCCACTTGGCTGGCCAAGCCCACGAGCCCATATCGACTCATGATTGAAGGGAAAGGAAGCAGCTTCTGTTGTGATGGAGCACCCGTAGGTAGAAGCCTGACTTTTGCTCCGTGACGCTCTTACAGTCATAGGAGACCGGGACCTACGGCTTAAAGTGGATTCCGAACCACTACAAACATCCATGGCACCGTCGGGATTCGAACCCGAAACCTGTGGCACCGAGCGCCAGAGCGCTAGACACTCGGCCATTCAGGTCCCAAATTTGCCAACGGCACGCAGTGTTCCCAGGTGGTCACCCACCCAAGTACTGACCGCGCCCATTGATGGTTAACTTCGGTGATCTAACGAGAACCGGTATATTCAGCATGGTACGGCCGTTGGCCGCATTATGCTGTCAAAATGCTTAATTGCAAACGCTGTTAATTAAGGTGTGCTGATCTCGAAATGCGACCTTCCTGATTTCATTTTTATTGCGTGCTTATAAACTGCATGCTACTTAATTTTTATTGCACACGCATATTCCGATTTACCCATTTCTATAACCATATCCCCCATTATCTCCAATCTTTAACAAAATCAGAGATCTGAATCTTCTAGCTCATAAAGCGGTCTAATGGCCAGTTGGCTAGCTCTCTGGCCTTTGGTACCACAGTTTTCGTGTTCATGGTTGGTGGGTGTTTGTCAGCGATTCGGAATCCACGTTAAACTATAGGCCCCGGTCTAATTAGTCCAAAATGTGCACAAAATGACCGTTGAGCGACAAACCAAACCAAATCTAGGGCATAAATTAATTCAAGGAAATATTGCGGTTTATTTCATAACAGATAAATGGAGGATGTATACCTAGGATCTAATCTTAGAATCTCAGAAAACGGGTGCATTCTGCATGGCGCTCACTTTTTAACCACCACATTTTATAACATTCTATGCGTGACGAGGGCGTGGCATCTGAGAATTGGCATTCGCCTCTTGAGCCCAATGGATTGATTTTTCCGACTATAAATTAATTCCATAGAGCCACATTTTGTCATTTAAATTTCGTACGCATCTGAAGGAATCGCGTTCTCTTCTTTTTTATTTCTCCTACGGCCTGATGACCAAATGGCTAGCGCTGTGCCGTTGGTACCAAACATTTCAGGTTCGAATCCTGGCGGTGGCATGGATGTTTGTTGGTGGTTCGGAATCCACGTTAAGCTGTAGGTCCCGGTCTGTTTAGCCCTCGTGTGCACAAGATGACCGTAGAGAGACAAACCAAATTTTCTTCTTTTCCACGAACACAATGGGAAGACTTTCCGGATGTTTGTTAGTGGTTCGGAGTCCAAGTTAAACTGTTGTTCCAGATCTAATTAGCATAAGGTCTGAAAAAAATGGCCGTAGAGCGACAAACTTAACAAAACCTACTATTAGTACTATTGCACCACACCACATCATTGTGCCGAGAGCTGAGTTGCCCCAATACAGTTTGGAAATTATGTGGGTGCCAGCAAAACTTAGCATCTCATTACGGAAACTCAACGCATTATCTTCCAGGGTGTTCGAGCTGAAATGTGCCCCACTCGTGGCTCAGTGGCAATGTGCACCGCTGATGAGCATTAGGGCTGAGGTTCAATCCACTGGCTACATTGTTGTAGACACTGTTTCGAAAACGAGGAAACTCGATGGAGTTTGTGATGTTCAGCATCTTGCCTCATTGATCGACAACCTGATGGGGATTTTCCTGATTTTCTCTCGTACGATACTCAAATGAGGGGTATAAAAAGTCCTCCCAGAAGGCACTGGCCTCTTTCTTCGGTAAATAGCGCCAAGCCAGATTTTTAGTTACTGGAGCTCCATCACAGTCGAAACTGTCCCCTTTCCCTCCATCCATATAACTACTCAGGGGGTGTCCGTCCCGTTCTGTCGAACACTGAGGATGAGGCACAACTACAAAAAGCTGAAATGTTATTCGAATGAAATTGAAATTCGGTCATAATTATTTTTTTTAATAAATCAAAAGTCTGAAAATGTAAAATATTATTTATTAGTAAGATTTGGTGGTGTTTTTTTTTTTTTTTTTTTTTTATTTCATATGAATTATTCCGTAGGGACGAAGTTTATTTTTTGCCACCGATATTTAAATGTGGCCGTCTTTTAAGAAAGTTGAAGAAAAGTCTTTGCAGTGGATGCGTGCCGATTTTGGAAAAGGTCGAAAACCTGCAGCGAGATGCAAATTTCTGTCCCATCCGCAAATAGTGCTGGCACGTTTGTCATTTGGGGCGTTCGGTTCGAGTTGGTTTTAAATAAAGAACGGGATTCCTAGCATTCTGCGCTCGGAAAGGGGAAGCGTTTTCCAAAGAGTGCGTCTGAGGAGAGGAGGGACACTTTTAATGACACGAGACTAAAATTCGTAACGAAATAATATGAAAAAACGTGTTTGATCGCTTAAGAGAGTCGGAGAACTCCATAGCTAAGATAGAAATAAGTTCAACTCCCTTTAAGTTACTAAATTTCTGTGTGACGTCAATTTGTTTCTGCTGTGGGTTTTAATTCAGGTGTTTACCATTTATAGATGCAGTGATAATTCTTTGAAACTCAATACAGAATTGCTGTACTTGTGTCTGGGACATGAAAAAAAAAATTAAACCAGTTTCATTTAAATGCGAAGTCCTTCTTTTGTCGTTAAATTATTGCATCTATCGACTGTCCGAAAGAGATTGTCATCCATATTTTAATTAGTGTTTTTCTGTAAAATGACCGTCGATATTCAGTTATACATTTTATGCAAAAAAAATTTTTTTTTTTTTTTTTTTTTTTATATGCTGTTGTTAAATTAGTTTACAAAACATTGACAGACATTACCATTAAAATATATACATGCATAATATTTGTTAAAAATTGACAAAAAAAAGTATATATTTTTTTACTTTGCGAAACGCTCATAAAAATATAACTAAAACAATATACTAATATACAGTAATAAAAAATAGTATTATAATAATATGCATAACAATAATATTATAATAAAAAATATGCATTCACTTGTGTAGACCTACACTCAAGAGCCAAAACATTATGACCACCTGTCAATAACGAGTTGGCCCACCTTTGGCGCGCAACGCAGCTTCAACCCGCCTTGGCATGGATTAATACCAGTTAAATACCACTTCCACCTGATCACGTGCCTTCCACATCATCCAGGCGAGTTCATTGCAAAATGTAGGGGTGGTCATAATTTTTTGGCTCTTGAGTGTATATCCGTTATGCATACATTGAAAAAAAAAGCCAATAACTCATTTTTTGATGATTATATTTAAAACCTTTTAGTCCAATTCACACATAACTAACTCCCCGGCATTACGATCCATGTTCGACCATGACGGTTTGCCTATTGGTAGATTCCGAAGCAGGAGATATTTTCATTTTACGAGGTAGGGTTGTCAGCTGTGCACCCAACGTTCTACAATCGCATTAGACCAGTACATACGATTTAAAGGGGATTCCGAACCACTACAATAATCCATGGCACCGTCGGGACGCAAACCCGAAGCCTGTGACACCCAACTAAGATGACACCCAGTAACCGTGTGATGATAGTAATGACCGTGTACAGATGACATTAGATGTAAAGATGACTTCGAATCAAAGATCATCACCTCAGCATACTGTTATAGGATTTTCTTACAAACCTAAAACTCCTTGGCACTACAGTCCATGTTGAACAACGGCTGGTAGATTCGGAAATAGAAGATGTTTTCGTTTTACGGGGTAGGGTCGGCGTACGTTCTATAGTCATATTAGACCGGGACCTATGGTTTAAAGTGGATTCCGAACCACAATAAACATCCATGGCACCACTGGGACTCGAACCATTGGCACTCGTACCAACTCGACCTCAACTTTTAAACCAATGGCACCGAGCACCAGTGCGCTAGACACTCGACCATCAGGCCTCTTTTTCTTTTTGGTTCCTACATCCACATTTAGGTTTCCTGGTGGGAGTTTTCTCTGTTTTCTCCCATACCATACGCAAGTATGAGATAAAAGACCTTCTTGAAGGCCATGCTCCCCTTTCATCCGTGGCCTATTTGTGGTACGTGTAAGTGGAACAGAAAATTCCCCAGATGTACTGCAACGAAAAATAATTTCTTCCGAGTTATACCTGCGAATCGAATCGGCGACCGATGTTGATAAAATCCTTTTATTTGTTAAAATGATAACTGTTTAATATAGTGGAAAACCTGATTGTTTCTAGAATAGATCTGCAAATCAATCAGAGATAAAATTAGTTCATGATAAAAATATCAAGGTTAATCAGTTATGGAAGTATATATTATGCATATTTGTTTGAGATTGTTACTGTTTATCTAACTTTGGTGCGTAGAAAAATCCGATATTTTCGAAAACAATCTTTTTTTTTTAAACCATTGTTCACAGAACTTATTGATTCGCTACCACTTATGGTAAAGATAGCCTGAATAAAAATATTAGATAAATATTATATTATTTTATCACTTATTTCGGGAATTCAATGTTTTGGCTGATCAATTAATTATTCAAATATTAATAAGTTTTATTATTTCACAGTTTGTATGGGTTTTAAATTCATCAGATTTAAAATATTGTACTGACGAGTCTTTTAAAAAGACTTTCATAAAAAAGGCTATAGAATATTTATATGAGTTATCAAGCAGTGTGTCAAGCACTTGTTTGTGGTGCCAATTAGGCGATAAGTCGCAAATGTGGTTACACGGGTTTCTTGTCCTGTTTACAATTCACAACACTTAAAATTGCAACCCTTTACTTAGCTCATTTTGGCGAAAATATTTTTTGTCGCCAAATTCCAACTGTCCTTATTCTGTGATTTAACCGTAAATTCAACTCCTAATTGATTACCAACGATCATAAAGCTCTGAAGTGACATAATAAAGCGATGTTTTTATACAGGTCAAATACAAGAGTTGCACAAAACACGGCAAAATTAAAAGTTGTATATTCTAGGAAAATTTGGCCGAAAATAAACTCTGCAGTTTAAGTTTTCTATAAATATATTTAAAGTTTGTTTTCATCTATCATAGAACGAGTTTCAGAATTTCTGTTTACTTATATTTGAAACTTTGTCAAGTTTCAATGAAAAAATGCTCTGATGTAAAAAAAAAGGATAAAAATAGTATATTTAATGGGAGAAAAATAGTTCCAACACATGAGTCTGTGAAGAATGATTGTAAAATCACGTGACATTTGTTTTGATGCGCAGATGGCCCTTTCACTGTTTCTGCACATGTACGTCAATAAAAGTTTTAAGCATGCTTTGAATGTTTTGTGCAGTTTGTTTTGTAGTAGTAATAAGGAATTTTTTATATATTGCGAAATAAAACTGATCACACTATAACAAAAATCATTTTTATTTTATTTTATTATCTTTTTATTGTAACAAAATAAAGGTTTAGAGATCATTGAATTTCTTATGTATGAAAATAATTATTTAAATAATTATTGTAGATAGGAAATGCACAGACTTGTGAAAGTCTCTTGTGCTCACTGTAATTTAACTGCGAACCGCACAAAAAAATTATTTAACATATATTTCATTTCTTAATATATAATATAAAAATTATATTAAATTTGTGGATATCTTTATTTTTTATTATAGTATAAGTGTTTTAGCATTTGGTTCGATTTTCTTAGTAAATCAGCACAAAATTTATTTTGTAGTAAGTCCCTCAAGTTTGTATGATTTTTTATAACAAGTCCCTCAAGTTTAGTAGAGAAATAATTTTTATTTATATATTTTTTTATGTTCATGCTTGATAATGTTTGTTCACAAATATGTTTGTTGGGTTTGGTTTGTCGCTCTACGGTCATCTTCTGCGCACGAGGGCTAAACAGACCGGGACCCACAGTTTAAAGTGGGTTCCGAACCCCTACAAACATCCATGGCACCGCCGGGACTCGAACCCGAAACCTGTGGTACCGAGCGCCAGAGCGCTAGCCACTCGACCATTCAGGCCCCTCACAAATATGAGTTGACCTAAGCAGATATGCGTATTTTAACGTAATGCGTTTGCAACAACTGCAATTACTTTGTTCGTATTTGACAATAAATGTTGTAAATATAAAGAAAATTATTGATCTTACATGCTGATTATCATGTTATTGACAACACATCCTACATAGTCTGCAATAAAATAGAAAATAATGTATAGAATATTTTCTAATTAAATCTTTTTTTCAAAATAATGACCATGTTCCCTGCTTTAATCATTTGTCAAAATGTGAAAATTAAAAAAAAATTTCCAATTATTTATTTTAAGTAAAAGAGTCATATTTATATGATGAGATGGACTGCAGGAAAACTTTAGTGGTTCAACTTCTGCCAGTACTATATATTCCTTAAACTACTAGCAACACGTTGCCAACTTACAAGACAATGTTGTAAAGTTTCGAAATTTTCTGAAATGCTTATGATCTTCATTTGACCTGATCCTCGCAATTAAATAAGTTCTCTTCCTACAGCATTCAATTTTTATTTTAGTTTATTCAAGAATAGACTGGATTTATTTCTACAGCTGTATTTTATTGTTGAGAAATTCTTCAAAAGTTTTCTATTGTTTTGGCAGTTTTAAATTCTGAAAAAAAATATTTACAGTTTTCTCTGCATTTTGAAATACACGGTTTTATTCTGTTCACATTTCTGGCGACATTTACAGACCTCATACTATGTAGGATGGCGTCATGTTAACGTTTGAGGTGGGTAATCAGGAATCGAAGAAATCGGTTTAAAATTACGAACAATTTAATTAAATGTTAAAGAGGCAATTCAATCGCATCCTTCAATAATACAATTAGTAGTTCTTTACTAGCGTGCTTATGTGTTGAGAGACTATTCTCTGCACTGAGGGTTATAGAAAAACTATTTTGGATCAACAATGAAAGAAAGATATATGCAAACTATTTTATTCTTAAGAACAATTAAGATTGAAGCATTAAATATATAGCATCTTTGTACTTTAAATTTACAATTTTCTTTTGCTTGTCTTAAGCTATTCTATAATACTTTGGTATCTGTTAATTTGGTACTGTTATTTTTATAGGTTATGCATTTTTTGTAAAAAAAAAAAAAAATTTAGAGTGCAATTAAGTGCTAATACCAAATCTTTAAAGTTGTAAAAAATACTTTGTTATGCAAAAACTACTTTTATAGATTATAACGAATGCGGGATTTTATACTTATTTCGGATGCGAATAACAGCCATTGAATTTATTTCGTATATTTGCAGGGTAGCTTCAGAACTGGGAAATCAGTGAAAAGTCAGGAAACTAAAAATGCTAAAAATCAGTGATAATTGTCGACGAAAGCATTTCGCATCAAGCATATATGCGTGATCGGCAATTTTATAGGATCGCTAATGTGAGGAGATTAAGCATGCGCGCAATCAACGCTTTTGTAGCCTAGCAAGCTTTCCAACTCGGATCGTTACTCATTTTACGGCAACATATTGCCGTTGTTTTTTTATGAAGGGCTATCCAGTTTATGATTTATCTCATTTTAAAATTCACTTTCACTAGCGTGTGTGTTTTGTCTAATTGTGTTTTGCTTGTACTCATGGTTTTTTTGACAGTTTCTGTAGCCACCCTGATTAGTAAAACTCATAGTACATAAATTGCGGTAAATTCGTGGATTGAATCGAAAATGTTTTTGCCGACTCGTCACCTTTTGTTATGAAAATAGTTTGTCAAAATTCAATTGAATGCTTTGTTCATTAACTTTTGATTGAATATAATCATAATGTCTAACATGTTTCACAAAAGTGTGTCAAAAAAATTAAAATGTCCGATCGATTCAAATAATAATTATGGAAAGAATATTTGGACCACAAATTCAGCAGACGTAATAATGAGGTAGAATATGTTACGAATGTGGTGATTCGCTGTAGCTTTCATTATTAAGACGTTTTATTGTAATTTGATGTCCAAGATTAGGGAAAAAGAATGTCGGTAAAATCTTAAGAGCAGACTGACTGTCAACAGAGAGACTGTTCCGAGAATGATTGCATATCCGACATTCCTCTCTCTGGGAAGGATGTTTGGGCAGCTGTCCTTTGCATTCGGGTCGCAACCCACTTTTATTCAAATCCCAGAAATCAAGGCCACATCGGATGAGGGCTCCGTTTGGTAAAATATCGGGGTTTTTTTAAAGACTGTTTTGAAGCCATTTTTCTCTTTGACTTTTTTTTTTTTTTTTTTTTTTTTTTTTCAATTCCTTCTATTAGCTCATACTCTCCCTATATGTATCTTGTTCAAATTTTCAATCATTCATAAAATACTTTTTATTCATCCACTCAACTTCAAATAAATTTTTTTTTTTTTTTTTTTTAACTTGTAGGTGGATGACACTGGATGTTAATACAGGTTTTTCAAATATTAATTCAGTAATTAAATTTAATTAATTAACTTTTTTTAGATTTAAATTGCATGTATCTACTAATAGATGGCACCAGATAATTTTAAAAAAAATAAATGAAAATTATTTATAAAGTACTTTCTACAATATAGTGTGAAAAAAATAGGAATTGGCTTTAATTTTTTTTATATATGTTACTTGTTTTTTATTATTATTATTCGTCCCACCCCCTAACACTGTGGGGCTTTTTCTAACCCCTTTTACAAAGTAGTTAAATTTTTCATTTTATTGTCATATTATGATAGTAACTTTAATGTTTTATTCGGTTTATTTTATGTCAGCGATATATAAATTGCAGACGGGTGTTTTTTTTTTAAATTTAAAATACAAGTAAATGGAATATTATTGTTTTGAGAAAAATCTTCTACGTTTGTTTCGTTTACCGAGTACTAATTTTTAGTCCCGTATTCATTTATAAGTGCAATGAACGGTGTTCAAATGTTAAATATGAACATTAAAAAACAATCGTAGTTTTTGTGTCCATTGTATGATGCTGATGATTTAAAGTTATTTTCAAATGTGGGCAATTCAACACGATATCATTCACTCCTAGATCAGTAAATATGCAACGGTTTCAGCATTATCGAGGTTTACCATGGGAAACCTGTTACACTTAAACGCACATTTGGAAGAACACTCACTCTCTCTTCTCCAACATAAACTCTACAGCTTTGATTAAAATTTCACGCACCTGATACGCAGAATAATAATTTCTCTTATAATTGTTTTCGAATTTCGTGCATATTAACATTGTCATTTGCCTCTGAAGTCTGTGTGGATAAATTATAAGAAAATGATTCATCCATAAATGAGCATTTATTATATCTACACATTGGGGCTTGAATGGTCGAGTGACTAGCACTCTTTCGCACGGTGCCACAGGTTTCGGATTCGAATCCTGGCGGTGGCATAGATGTTTGTAGTGATTCGGAATCCACTTTAAACAATAGGTCCCTGATCTGTTTATGACCGTACACCTACAAGCCAAGCCAAATGAAACCTATTCTTCACGAAAACATTCCGGCCTACAGATTTATTTTGTCTATCCCTAGCATAGACACCTAAATCTTCGATATTCATCTCATTGAGTTTCGAGACCCGCACAGTTTGTATCGAATATGCATTTACACGTGTACATTACGAGATATATTTTTGTCGCGCCATTTCTTCCGCCTCGAAGTTCATGGAAAAACTTTCCGGCCTACACATTTATCGTACTTGATACATGCATGGAAATTTAGATTTCGAACTGAACTGTCATTAACTCCAAACCTAACTCTTTATCTACCAGGCACTTGGGTTTGATTTTAATAAGTGTTAAAATACAGTCATTAGTGGGAAAGTATTGATTCGATTTTACCCATTTCCCTGCTCCTATTAGTAATGCAGTTCTTTATCTGTGCCCTTCCGTCCTTTCGCTTTCCGCCCGTTTTTATCTCGTCTCTTATCTGTGAACCAAATGCGACCGTCACGGAAATAATCCGCATTGGCTTTGAGAGAGCTCTGTTTCTGCTCTAATGACTTTTTTTTTTTTTTTTTTTTTTTTTTTTTTCACTTTTTATTTGAAATTTATGTCAAAGATAACTTTCTTAGAGGCGCGACATTTAATTTTATTAAACAATATTGGAAATCAGTGGCTCGAAACGGAAAAATATTAGGATGTAGGCCCGACTCATGGCTCAGTGGTAATACGCGCCGCTGGTGAGCATTAGGGCGAAGGTTTAATCCATATGCTGTAGACACTGTTTCAAAAACGAAGCGACTCAATGGCGTTTGTGATGTTTCAGCATCTTGCCTCGTTTTTCGGACTACCTGTTGGGAGTTTTCGGGGTTCCCATACAATACGCAAATGCGGATAGTGTTAGGTTTATAGTTTACTTGTTAGGAGTGGATGCAAATGTTTGAATATAAGTGTTGTAATCCAAATTGAACTCATTTGATTTCTTATGAACTATCAAAGCATAGCATTTTATTAAAATTAATATGTTGCAATCGACAGTTATCGTGTCTATGCAGGGGATGGTCACAATAAATCCGTATACTGGAAGGTACTTCTGTTACACTCGAGAAAGAAGGTTGCAAACCGCATAGTTTCCATTTTTGGAAGTGAATCAAATTGGCCGAATTGTGTTCCTTTATGGGGTGCATTGCAACAAGCCTCTACGTAGTAAACCCTAGATAACGCTGAATTTGCTGCGTATATAGTGGTGAATGATTTAATAGACAATTCGGCATTCGTAATCAACTACCTATATGGCAAATACGAATAATAAAGGTTTCAAACATTGCATAGATCTGTTATTAATTGAATTGCTGAGATAATTAAGGCGAGTTCATAGTAAACTCTAGCTAACGCTGAATTTGCTACATATATTCCTTTCCAGTGGTGTTGCATAGATCGATTATTAACAGAATTGATGAGATGATTAAGGCGAGTTCACAGTACGAAAGGCTTGGCTACTAACTCCGATCATGGGCTGTGAGAAGAATTTTTTCATAAGGCTCTTGATTGGCTAAGAATTTATCTTGGGCTAATTGGCGATATTGGCGAAAAATTCCGCGAACGATAACGATCATAAGATGTGTTGTTCGGGTTTTCTAAGTCGTCATTTCCTGTTGCGTTCTTTCATTATTTTTAACTTGGGAAAAACGTATTCTACGTCAAACAATAAGAGAACTACAATCATTCATTGCATTTTATATTTTATTTTGCGTACCAAATTAGTTTCATTCTTTCAGAGGAATGGTTTCATCAAATGAAAGTCACTCTCACCCGCATTTCGCGACGCATTTACCATTAATTGAATGAATTACATTCTATTACACAACTGAAAAAGAAATTTTTCTACCATCAATATTTGCTCCGAGCCACAACATAAGAGGAATATTGGAAAAGACAATAGAATGACTCGCATCATGTGCATTAAGAAATTAATTTAAAAAATAATTGTCGTTCTCATATTTCAGACATTTTGAGCTGCAGCTTAGAATTCACCACTACAAGAGCGGTTTCATCGTTACCTAAGTTACTACATGAGAATCTTGTTACATTGCATAATCATAGCATTTTGAAACGAATACCTTCTAACCCAGTGGTTCTCTTCAAGCTTTTTGAAGTCGGGGCGCATTTAAAAACCAACAAATAAGTGTTGGCGTGCTATATACAAATTTCTGGCAAATAACCATCCGCTGATAACTCCTGACAGTTTTATATTCAGATGGTCATCTCCACAGACTACTACTTGCAAGCGGCGGAGTCTCGGAGGCTGCGATGAAAAAAATTTTAACATTGAAAATCGCATGGACACTAGCGCTCCTAGTAGCCAATCATGGAGATACCGTTCCTAGTTTCTCGGAAACCTTCTTTAGCCCATTATTGATATTTGGCGACTTTTCATGTAAAAAAAAAAAAAAAAAAAAAAAGAAACCAGAAAGTTTAGTTGTGGTGTGCCTAATCCTCAGTGTCCTGCTGTGCGGGACGAACATCCCATGAGTATTTCCACCCATGCATGTAGGGAAAAGGGGCAGCTTCTGTTGTGATGGAGCACCGGTGGATATAAGTCTGATTTGGCTCCGTGTCGTTGAAGAAGAAGGGTAGTGCCTTCTGGGAGGACTTTTAGAGGGAATTATCCCGCATTTGCGTATCGTATGGGATAAATCCAAGAAAACTCCCACCAGGTAGTCTGATTCACGAGGCAAGATGCTGGCCGTCATAAACGCCATTGAGTCATCGTTTTTTGAAAGTGTGCGCGTCTTGCAGTCCTTTTTATAGTGCGTGTCTTTCTTCCTTCATTCATTAAATACTAAATTCACTACATTCTATGCAGTCACTACTTTCAGAATAGGAGAGACTCGAGGGCGATTGTGAGAACGTTGTGTAGCATCTCGCTGACCAATGGCATTTTTTGCGGGGAGGAGTGTCTTATGTGAAAATCTATAACCATGCCGCCAGCGGATATGAACCTCGGCCATAATGCTCACTAGCAGCGCTGGTTGCCACTGAGCCACGAGTCGGGCAAGGTTAGTTGTTTGTAATGAAAACCGACTAGAAAAAAAGTAACTATATTTATTTTTATATCTGGGTATAGATTTCTCCACAGGGTGCACCCGATAATCTTCTATGCTGCATCCATTAAAAACCACTGCTCTAGCTCAACGTAAAATCTTTACGACTTAGAGGTTTATTTTGCCAATCCCCATTAGCTGGGTAGCATTAGATTCAGCTTCGCTGGTCACGTTTTGAATCTCAGTTCGAAATCCGACACTTAATTAAACCAGACGATCCGGTTTGTACTTTAATAAAAGTTTATTTCATTTTTAATTTGTTTAAAAATTTGTACGAAAAAAATGTATAAATGACTCAGTACACTCGGATTACTTTTTCGCAGAAAGTTGATATTGCAGTATTTTGTTGTCTCATTAGAAAATGTTTGAAGCTGCTATAATTCAGCGTTGCTAGTGTTGAAAACGCTGAATGCTTTCGTAACAATTTATTTAGTTTTTGATGAGAACTCCAAGCCATGAGAAAGAGCGAAAAAAGTCATAAATTCATGCTCTAGAAAGAACGCCGTTTTTTTTTTTTTTTTACGATCAGTTCATCGTAAAATGTATTTTTGGCCTCTGAAATCCGCCGCAGTAATTGATTTTTATGATTATTTCCTTTGAAGAACCAGGCCAAATCGGTCTCCATTCCAACATCGCGGTTTTTGAAATATTTATGTTTCATTAAGTGTTGAATTATGTGTGCCGCGAACACAAAGTTTGTCTGATTTGATAATTCATTGATGCTGAATTTCCGACATTCTTCGCAGTCACTGCTTTCAGAACAGGAGAGATTCGAACGCGATTGTGAGAACGTTGTGGAGCATCTCGCTGACCAGTGACCTTTTTTGCAGGGAAGGGGGCGGCTTCTTATGTGAAACTCTGAGCCAGTTACAATTGTAAGTCCTAACTGTCCTAATGTCCCGTCGATGGCCTATTCAATGTTATAGATAAGTGAGCACACAAAGCCCATCGATGGCCTATTCATCTTATAGATAGTTTGGTTTGTCGCTCTACAGTCATTTTCTGCACACTTTGGGCTAATTAGACCGGGACCTACAGTTTAACGTGGATTAAGAACCAATTACAAACATCCATGCCATCACCTGGATTCGAACCTGAAGCCTGTGGTACCAAAGGCCAGAGTGCTAGCCAATTGGCAATCAGGCCTCCACATTATAGATAAGTGAACACACATCGATGGCCTAATCACGTTGTAGATAAGTGAATACACATAGATGGCCTAATCATGTTGTAGATAAGTGAACACACAATGCCCACCGATGACCTATTCATGTTGTAAATAAGTGAACACACATCGATGGCCTATTCATGTTGTAAATAAATGAACACACGTTGATGGTCTATTCATGTAGTAGATAAGTTAACACGCAAAGTTCATCGATAGCCTATTCATGTTGTAGATAAGCGAACATACAAAGCCCACCGATGTACAGCCATAACAACAAAAAATTTTATTAACTTAAAAGAAAAAATCTTTATGCAAAAATTTATAATGATTGAAGTAATACAGATAAAAGGTTGTTAGTACTTTTAATTCTAAAGAAATTTTGTTTCGAAAAATAAACATAAAAAATGTAATGCATTTTTATTATTTTCAAAATATTAGTTAAAACATTTTTATAGTATATTAACACTTTGAAGACGGTATAATATTAGTATGCAGTGATAAGTATCTAGCCTAAATTCCCACATAGTTTTGTAAATATTTAATAATAATAATAAAGAAAAATATTTAAAAAATACTATAAATTGCAAAAAGTGGGGTAGGTAACATATTCCGTAAGGGTAGGCATCTGTACAATAACATGAATTTCTATCATCTTTCCTATTTTTTTAACTTATATTAAATCTACCAGATAATAATAAATACTTTATAAAATTGCTAATTGAATTTCTTAAACCTTTAAGGCATACTTTTTGTCGAGATACAACAACTATGTATATTTGAATGAAAATGAAATTAATCCAGACAAATGTTTGAAGTCGGACCATCCATGACGAATGGTAAATTGATTTATAAGAAAAATATATATATATATATATATATATATATAAACATTTAATAAATGGATTTATAGAAAAGTACCAAAGCGTTATTTTTCATTAAATAAGACAAACCTCTCATCTTCATCGAAATCTCACAAATTTCTCATTTTCATCGAAAAAGGAGTTTAAAGTAACAATTTCCCTCCCAAGGTCGTTTAATTTAGTTCTGGCAGGAACAATTGTAATATACTGCATGGAACTGATATGTAAATCTATCTAAAAATTTCATCATGTGTATTTGATAAGCTGCAACAATTGTTTTAAATGTCTCCCCTTAAATAGGTATGTTGTGAAATAAAGCTATCTACAGTTAACAGCCGTTCGATCATAAAACAATACATGAACGAGCCATATCATGAAGAGGCCGGTTGAAATCATTGTTTAGTTCGTGTCCCATCCTAAAATAGCCTCGCCGAAAAAAAGAAGTGTCAGATTTACTGATGCAATAAACATTATGGCTGTCGTTAAAGAAGAGTTTTGGCTGAGAATAGCATCGTAGACAATTGAAAACGCTGGCATTAAAGTTCCGTCAACATATCGATAAAATATTCTGATTTATAGCGTGTCCTTTTTTATACACAGTCGGCTAACATACAAGTACAGAAATCGTCATCGTTGGTGTTTTTGATGAAAATTGTGCTTTTAAACTCTTAGTTCAAGAATCAACAATGTTTGTATAATATTCACAATATAATTCTAGTATCTTGTAAATTAGATTGTATGGGATCATAAAAAAAAAAAATAATAATAAAGATTCAGATTTTTGAAAATTTATTATATTTTTAAGTGATATATATCTAAAAGGGGGGCCTAGGATGGCGACTAAAGGGATGGCGGAGTGACTAGGACTCGGTGCCATAGGCTTCGGGTTCAGGTCCCGGCGATTCCGTGGTTGTTTGTAGTGGTTCGGATTCCACTTTAAAACGTAGGTCCCGGTCTAATATGATAATTGCTACTACACCACACCACACCACACCACATCACTGTGCCTAGAGCTGAGTTGCCCCTTTACAGTTGGTCTAATATGACTGTAGAACGTTGGGCATCGGGTTGACATATAAAGAAAAAGCATCTCCTGTCTCGAAATCTGCCAGTAGGTAAACGGCCTTGGCCTACTATGGGGTTGCGCCGATGATAATATATACAAAAAAATTCCCGAAATGATTCTACTTTTTTAAATTAAGAAATGTAATATAAAAATTACTTTGTAAAAGCGATATGCAAAAAATTGCTCTAAAATGATGATACAATTTCGACTTTATCATTTTACTGATTTGGGATTGTAAATACGAATTATTTACGATGAGCCACGAGCTATTATTTACGAATTATTGGAAATAAGTCATGATTTCTTTTATGTTGCGTAAAAATTCCGATGTTGTCATTTACCTTTTTTTCTTTTTCTTTTTTGTTTTTTCAATATTCATTTAATGGACGAGAATAATATTTGTACCTGAAATGATTGAATATTCTTAATGTTATTTTTTTTCCAAGATGTCTGCAGCTTCATTGCTTACTTAAAGAAACCATGCCTCCAACAATTATTGGTTTTCTTTGCACTTTTCTTTTCCGTCAAGGACCTCGTATTCCACATAATATGCCACGAACTATTTTTGATGAGAAGAAGATATATTGAAGGAAACTTTCACCATGCAATTCGATGCAAGGCAATGTCACCTTTTTGGCAAGGCAATGTCATCAATTTTCTTTGTTTTTTTTTTTAAAACAGCGATTACAAGATATTCCGCCATCAAGATTGTAACCTCTGTCCACTGACATTCTAACTGACATGTGCTATTAATAGTGTCCCGTTTGTGAACAGTTATTCTATTGAAAACAAAGAATTATGAAAGATTCGAACAGGTTAAACCTAACACCTTGATACATGCTTTGTTTTTTCAGATTGCGATCAAACGTCGATTTTATGAACGAATATGTTGGATGAATGGTTCAATGAACGGATTCGATCATTTTTATGAACGATTAGGTATAATAAATGGTACGATGAACGGGTGCGATGATTAGATCGGACAACGGCCCGGTATGCGTGGGTCGAGAGCATTCTTTGGTGAGTTATGCTTCTGGTGTCGCGTACAGAGCACTTGCTCAATAACTACCACTTGACTCTTGTTGGAAGAACCTTAATTGGTGTGTAAATAAGGCGCCAAGGCCGATCGACCCTTAGTACGTGGGCGTAATGGACGAGCACCCCTTTGTCTGGCTTGTTTATAGCTCTCGGAAAAGAAATTGGCCCTAATTATTCTTGTTACGCAACCGTTGCCGGAATCGAGATCTGTTTCATTTAAGAATAGATGCTTTAAGCATATACCATCAAATACGTTTCGAAGTACTCAGCTAGTGGGAGGATGCCTTGGTTGAAATGGATTCCGATGCTTATTCATTATAACTGAAATCGATTAGTGATTTTTCTTGGCAGCACTATAAATTTCGTAGCTAATGAATTAATCTTATTTCGTTATTGTCTTCTGAAAGATACTAATTGCATATAAATACCGAATTTGTAAACATGTTCTTGCTTATATAAAAAAAAATGTGAAAAATTAATGTTGTAGCAGTTGCTAAATTAATATTGTAATGCATTAAAGCAGGGGTGGCCAAGAAGCGGGTCCCATGCTGCCCGCTTTGAATAATTTTCCATTCCGTGAGATTTATCACACTTTTACAAAATATAGTTATTTTATAATGACCAAAGTAGTGAAAATAAATGTATTAAAGAATGAGTTATGAGTGAATATATTCAAAAATGAACCGTGAAATTATGAGAAAAAATTAACTTCGATTTTAAAATAATATACTTACGAATATATGACAGACATTGCCTCTTTTATTTATGAGTTTAAAGTTATGAGTTCGCAGAATAATTAAATTATATTCTGCGAACTCATGATGTGCGCGCATCTTGGAACATCTATATAACAGGTTCTATGTTACTTTAAGTGACCTCAGTGACGTAGTGACCATCTTTAGATACGCACAGTTGATCGTTGATAGCAGAGCAAACCACTCTCAGTGGAAGCTCTTAGCGCTTTTGGTTCAACTTACACTTGCGAATCGTTTCTTTTTTTTTTCGCAAATGAAATTGACCAACACAAAACACGCTCAAACATAGCGGAAGCTAACCTGCAACACCAATTACGATGTGCAAATGCCCAAATTGAGATGGGTTTGGAAAAGCTAAGTGAAAGAGTGGAGAAACAAATATCACAATAGTAAAATATTTTTAATGATTTCATTTTCTTATTTATATATTTATATTTTTTATATTTAATTTTTAGTGTTATATATTTCTTTACAATGTGCGTTTAGCATTATTACTATTATAGTAGATATGTTTATATGTAAGAATAACAGTAAACACCAAAATAATAACTCCATTATGTTTCAATTTTTCACTCCAAAAAATGTCTATAGTGGGTCTAAATCTAATGTTGGAATATATAATTTTATATGCGGCCCGTGGAGTTACGATACATTTCCAAAGTGGCCCTCAAGATAATTTCGGTTGACCACCCCTGCATTAAAGCGTTCATGCGCTCTCTACTTACTACGATCTCTCTGAAGATTTATCAGAAGTTATGTGAGAATATTTGCCAACAAGCATGTTTTCGGTTCTGATTTCGGAAGGTGTGCTGGCGGCGAGTAATTTTGCTCTAGTTGTTCTTCAGCTCTTGTATAAATCTAATTAAATGATATAATCCTATTTTAATGGTATGAGCTCTTGCACACTTTATTTGTGATGTGTCTCGAACATCAAAATGCCATAATATTATTACAAAAATGAGACTTACCGATCAAGAGAAAAATATCTTTCTATTTCTTATGCAAAGTTTGACATAAGATTTATTTTTATTTTAGCGAAACTAGGTATTGGTTTTGAATTATCAAATGTGGAAAAATTCTACAGTTATTTAAAAATAAAAACAGTTCTAATATACCATTGGTAACAGCTTTTGAGATTTATTTTTATTGGTGGGAAAAATTTATCTTCCTGTTAAACTACAACACATATCAAATATTATTTTCCAGTATTGTTGCAGTTTTCCGTCAGTTGTTGTTTCACGCTGTGGCCTAAGTCATTCACTACTAGCGGCCTGATGGTCAATTGGCTAGCGCTCTGACCGTTGGTATCACAGGCTTCAGTTCGAATCCTGGCGGCAATATGGATGTTTGTGAGTGATTCGGAAACTGTAGGTTGAGACCACAGTAAACTGTAGGTCTCAATCTAATTAGGATAAAATGTACATAAAATGACCGTAGAGCGACAAACCAAAACATTCACCACTAGAATGACAGAGATGTAGCAGATTCAGTGTATCCATGAGGAGGACACTGCACCCAATATTTTGTAACCACAATGTTAAACAAAGCATTTTATAGGATAATATCTGAGAGATTCGCCCCATCTTACTTTTCCTTCTTGAGCACGACGGTTGTTGTTGGTAAGAAGAATTTATCTTCCTATTGAACTACAACACAAAGCAATTGTTGTTTTCCAGTGTTGCAATTTTTCATCAATTGTTGTTTTACAACTTTGACCTAAATCATTTACTAGAACGGCAGAGTTGTAAACATAGTGCACCATGTAGACTACAATGCACAAAATATTTTGTAACCACAATGTTGTACAAAACATTTTAGGGGTGATATCTGAGGGTTTCGCACCCATCCTATCTTCATTCTTCTGTGGAAGAAATCTTTATCTCGACCATTCCGGTTCCCTTACCAGATTTCGAACCCAGCTCCACTATTCCGAAAAATCAGCGTACTATCCACCAGGTCGCTATAATCCCTTATCTGTGGGAGCAATAAAAAAGATCTGGAAAACATTTTACCAATAAAAGGAAAGAAAACAAGTCAGTGACAAAACATATTGTGAAAGCGTCCCATCCTGGTAATGGTAAGCATTTCTTCTATCCCATTCAAGATGACACTCAACTCAATACGTTACTACCATCCCTTTATTGTTCGTGGACACGCCAATGGCCGAGTAACGAACTGCGATCCCATATGGTGGGAGCGGAAGTGTGTTTCGAGAAGATGAGTTCAAGGCAGTTCAGGGGCATCCGCAGGTGCCGGCTACCGTGCTGACCCATAACCAACCCTTCTTCTCCGGGCCTCGGGCGGCGACATTCCGACAGGTTTCTTCTTCTGCGCGCGGCCTTTTGTTGGAAAAAAAAAGAAATAACCGATTTATTTTTAGGGTGAAAGAGAGAAAACATGTTTTTTTGACCTTTGGTTCGCAATGCTTGTTCTTTCGTTGAATGATATGCAGCAGTTGGTGAATGAATAAAAATGAATTTTGCCATCGCTTAAATATCTGCAGCCGTTTTTCCGATGCCAAATAAATCTGCTTACAAATTTCTGTTTATCTGTACGAAAATATTTTCACTTGATGAATAAAGGGGTTTTTACAATGTTATAAATCATAAAATCAATTGAAAGTACAACAGTAGTTATTGAATTTGCTTTGTGTAATAGTCCATGTTGGTTCTTAAATCATGAATCATATAATAGTCGTTATATTATGAAAATATCAACTATATTCAATAGTCATAGGAATAGTAATTACAGAGGCTTCAATGACCGAGTGTCTAGCTCTCAGTACCATAGATTTCGGGTTCGAGTCCAGGAATGTTTGTAGTGGTTCGGAATCCACTTTAAACCGTAGGTTCCGGTCTCATATGACTGTAAGAGCGTCACGGAGCCAAGTCAGACTTCTACCTACGGGTGCTCCATCACAACAGGAGCTGTCCCCTTTTCCTCCATCCATAAGTAGATTGCTCATGGGATGTCCATCCAGCACTGCAGAGCACTGAGGATTAATCACACACAATATTCCAAACACATCCAATCAATAGTATCATCACATCCTGTCCATGAAGTAAAGTACGGTTTTATAAGAACATCAGCTAAATTCAATTATCACAGGAATAAAACTTTGTTAAGTAACCACATCCAATAATTGAAGCAGCAATCATGCTATTACAAGAACATCGACCAAATTCAATTACCATTGAAATAAAACATTGTTCAGTAACCACATCCAATCTGTGAATTAGTAGTCATAATTTTGCAAGAACATTAGCCAAATTCAATTATCACAAGAATAAAACTGCTTTAAATAACCACATCCAATATTTGGAGCAATAATCACGCTATTACAAGACCATCAGCTAAATTCAATAATTCAGTAACCACATCAATTTGAAGCAACAGTCAGTTTTACAAGAACATCAATCAAATTTAATAATCATAACAGTTCAATAACTATATCCAATACTTGAAGCAGCAATCGTGATATTACATCAACCAAGTTCAATAGCCACAAGAATATGCAAAAAACTATAAAACGTAAATTAGTCAAGGAGGAAAGATGCGAATGCGATAGGGTGCTCCTGAGGATGTCCGCGGCGTGATAGCCAATTGGCTAGTGCTCTGTCCTTAGGTACCACAGAATTCACATTCGAATCCTGGCTGCGGCACGGATATTTGTTAATGGTTCGAAATCCACGTTAAGATCGCGGCCTGATTAGCCTCGAGTATGCCAAAATAACTGTAGAGGGACAGCCAAACTTGAGTATGTCTGTTTCAAATTGTGGTGGTTTAATGTGGAGGTAGTTTAACAGACATCCTGGAAGCGCTAGATCTTTTGCATATTTATTCTAACGCTCTGGCCTTTGGTATCACAGGTTTCAGGTTTCAATCTGGTGGTGGCATTTGTTTGTGGTTAGAAATCCACTTTAAACTCTAGGTTCTATCTCGAAATTGTGCAAAAAGTGACCTTAGAGCGACAAACCAATCTACATATTTATCATGACCCTGGTCAAGATATCCGGCGTTTGAAAATAACAACTGTGAAATATGCCATTGAATTATATAATAACAACAAAAATTTAAATGTATTTGAATCGTTCTTTTCCAATATAATTTGCTCAAATCATCGTCAAAGGAATCTTCTTTGTCGTCTGGGCAAGCCGATAAGATCTGGTGGTGCGTTGAAGGTGACACGAGAGGTCATTTCACCTGGTGAGAAAAAGCCCATTGTTCTTGTCCGAGAGATATGGGAACAGAATCTTCACTTGCAAGGACTGCTCAATCGGGCAGAAACCATCGTATCGTTGCCATAATATTCTCTGCAGTTGCTGTTCTCAAACATTTGACTTTCACCCCTTCCCACATTCTGTTCTTACTCGTCTGTAACAATATTTTTTTCCTTTATTGAATTAAATGTTATAACAATCTTGATGCCTATTTTGTTAATTTATTTTTCATACTACTCTGTCGAAAAAGTAAGACCAATTCTCAATTTAAATTTCCCGGGCATATGGTATTTCAATTTTTTTTTTTTTATTTTATTTTATTTTTTTTTTTTTATTTTATTTATGGTTGTTACACTGTCCTTGACTTCTGTGTGAAATTTTACGTCAAAATATTCATTAGTGCTAGAGTTACACTTGGTTTTGTGAGATGGTAAAACTGATGCCCAAAATGGAATTGACCGATACTTTTGAAATTCCAACATCATCAGCAAGGTGTCTAATTGTAAATCGACGGTTTGCAAGCACCAAATATTTAATTTTTTGGACGTGAGCTTCGTCGGTTGAGATTGGTGGTCTCTTCGTCTTCAACGCGTTCTCTGCCTTCTTTGAACTGTTTTTACCACTTCTAAACATTTCTTTCCAATATAGGAATGCTCACCGAATACCTTCTGCAACATTCTATACTTTTCTGCAAACAAAATTTAACGCAAGTACGTGCTCAATTAATTCAGACATTTCAAAAATCGCCGGTATCGGTTTTAGCATCTCACAAAACCAAGCATAACTCAAGCACTAAGGAATATTTTGACGTAAAATTTCACATAGACGTCAAGGACGATGCCAACAACCTAAAATAGAAAAAAAATTGAAATACCGTATGCACGGGAAATTTAAATTGAAAACTGAAACTGATCTTAGTTTTTGGACACAGTAGTAAAATTGATGGAATCAGAACATTAGTACTCGAAAATTTTATAAATTCTAAAAAATTATTTCTTTTATTAATACATTTTTTAATCTCTTCCGGCAAAAATATCATTAAAATGATAATACAGTAATTCTTTAATCCCACTCATATTACGCGAATAATTCCACGTAAATGAAACCATGAAAAGTTGTTTAAAATTAGAATGTGTTCCACATTTCCAAGCTTTCCTTACTGTAGTATATCAGCTTTAACTAGAGGCTCTTTAAACATGTGCTAGCAACAACAATTTTTTTCTACGTAGCAATTTTTTTCCGTAGTATGTTACTTATTCAAAATCACTCCCACAAAATGAACCTCCTACTGTTGCAGCTGTTGTTAGGATGTTGAAGTCATAAAGAATGTAGACAGTTCGTTGTCTTATTAATTTGAAGATGAAGACATAGTTTTTATTATTCATGGATTAGAGGTGTTTTTTAAATGTCATATTCAGCCGCTATTAAATTTGGTTAATGTTCTTGGCGACTGCTTCTCCACGGATTGGATTTTTAGTGGATATGGTAGTGTGTTTTATTGTTACCACTCTCACTTGATGAATCTTCAACTGTTTGGTACTTTGCGTTGATGGCATAAAGAAGCTATCAAAGTTTACTGAGCTACATCATTAACTTTTTCTTGTGTTTGAATTATTTTGAATCTACCATTTAAACTCATCTGGTTTCTTGCTCTCTTCTTAATGAAATTAGATCCTGGCGATGGCATGAATGTTGGCGAGTGGTGGAATCCACTTTAAACTGTATGTCCCTGTCTGTTTAGCCCTCGTGTGCGCAAGATGACCATAGAGCGATAAACTAAACCAATCTAATGAAATTAAAATGGGATAGCCATATTTAATTCGTATAACATTAACTAAATTATTAGATTGATAACCCAGTTCTCTTTCATAAAATAATAAATTGTCCAGTTATTTTCCTACAGGTTCCCCTGATTGTACAATGATAAAACAAATTATATTAATTGATTGAATCCTTTTTTTTTTTTTTTTTTTTTTTTAATTTTGTAATCTATAATAAACAAGACCAAAATCAATACTCAAATTTAAAGAGGAAATAGGGAAGCCATTGCTATTCAATACAGCAATGAAATTTTGAAGATATAAAAAACTTACCGTTCGAATTCGGATGTTATTTTCTATTAAATAAAACTTAGACAAAAAAATTAGTAGTATGTAGTTTTTTTTTTAAATTACAGCAGAATCGAATTTTCGAAAATTTAAAAATCTTAATTTTTTTAAAAAATTTTATTACTTCTTCTATTTTTTTTAAATTTTATAACTTCTGAAAAAATTGTTGCAGTGGCATAAAAAAGGTACCGTTCGATTATAGATGTCATTTTCTATCAAATAAAATTTCGGTAAAAATTATTAGTATATAGTTTTTTAAATTACAGCAGAATCGATTTTTTAAAATTTCCTATATTTAATTTTTTTTTTCCTTCAAATATGGATCTAGACAAATTTTTTTCTTGCTGATGGGTTGGTTTTTTTCTTTTAAATGCTGTTCTAGACAATTATGTTCCTCCAAATAGGTTTCAGAAAACAAAAATGTTGGTGAATGGAAAAATTTTTTAATATCGCATGATTCGGGACATGGTTTCTTGTTGCACATTAACATTGCCGGTTTTTCACTTGGATGGTTCTAACGACATTAATAAAAAAATAATAACTAACAGAATAGACAGCATTTGTGAACAATAACTTCTTATTCAAATATAATTTATAGAGGAAAAAAAAATAAACTACATTTTTTTAATCCTTATTTATCCCTACTTAAAGCCTGCTTTGAAATATAGTTTTATTTGGACTTAAACTATATTTGATTTGTGAATTCAAATTATTTGCTCTATAAAGAGTACCGCTAAAGTGGTTTACTGTCGTTGTACTAAAAAAAATTGAGTTTAAGATAAGATTATTTTTAATAAAATAGAAAAATGTATTTGCATGTTGCATTAAAAATAGCAGGATTTAACCTACTTCCATTTTAATATCGACGTTGTAATCTGCATATGCTAGATTAATGCTTTTGTAAGAATTGATAATGCTTCGCGTAGGATTGCGTCTGACATTCGTCAATGAACCGTGTCAAAGGATCGGAAAAGTCTGCGGATATTTTAACCAGCTGGAATGGGTTTTCAACTAGTTTTGGCTGTTCATATTCATCTGCTGAGTTAATTCTGTTGTTTTAGAGATCAGCAAACTGCTCCACTTCTCAAGATTCAGCTTCTTTTCATTACTTTTTCTGTTCTTTATCATCTTGGAGTACGTTTTCATGTTTCATTTATGTTTGCATTAAGGTTATTATTTACCACTCTGTGGGAAAGACGAGGTCATGGACAGGCACCATATAGCGGGATGCCCAGATAAGCATGGGGACTCCGAGGTAAAAAGATATTGGAGCGCTAGAACTTTGCTGATGAGACATTGACTTTTTTTATCCTTATATCGGAGTTCGATATCGCGACGTGTACTGACAATTGGAGAGGTTAAGAAGCTTCTTCAGTTCCTGCAAATTATTACCAGGCATCAAATTAACTCAATCCTTCCTATAGCTCCATTTACAAAAATTAGTAGAGCTGGATAGTGAAGAGTATCCATTCGAAACTTCAAATACCTGCCACTACACAGTATGAAATCAAGTACCGTTTAAATGCAGCTAAACGTTACTTGCATTGAAATTTCGTTTAGTTGTAGTTACATTGTAAGTTAGTAGTCATTTCATATGTATAATTTTGGAATGTCCCCAGTTTTTCTACGGCACTTGTATTATACCATTCTTTTATATAAATGGACCTTCTGCATATAAAATTTTGTACTTTAAATTGATTTCGAGTAATTTATTGGGTTGATATGTTAACAAAAAATAACTACGTGATTGCAAGGTTCAAAATGAAACCCTATAGCTGTCGAGAAATGTGGCAAATGAAAACAAATCGAATGACTATTTCGAGTGAAGATGCTCATAAAAAGGAAGTCGGTAATTGGTGTGCAGTTATCGGGGTGAACAATGGCATAATTCTCCGCGAGCAATGAATCACAAGACATCCTTGATCTCCTTTGATAGGCACACTGAACCTCTTGCTGATTATCATCATTCCCTCGGCCTACCGAGGAGGATGTGGCTCGCCAAATAACCGTTCGAGATGTTATCGGAGACCAGTAATGCCTCCTCACCTAAACTGGTTCCGTTCTGGTTTCTAATCCTTATTATTATGTGAACACATTAATCTCAATCGATACTTAATAACCTGCATAATAAGTTTTTATGTGTGTAGGCATGGTGTTATCCTGTTATATGAGGTGCGTGATGTCGCCAAAAGATGTTCGGGATAGCGAATAAAATGGAGATTAGTAACAATTGGGCAGAGATTCGCGGTTTGGTATTTAAACTGCATTATTATTTATAAAGGATTCGTAATTTAAAGCTTTTAGATTGGATTCACGAAAGGGATGTCTACTGAATATAACTTCAATGAATACTTGTGTGTGTGTGTGTGTATGTAACGAAAGGGTAGGGAAGATTTCCATTTGAAATCAAATGATTATTTGAATGAGCTAGAATAGCTGATGATTCTAATATTTCTGTGACTATGGAACAGGGTCAATATTCTTGTACTAATATCATGAATGCTTTATGGATTGGCTGTGATTATTTCACTATGCCTTATATAATTTAACTTATAATTATTTAACTAGGCCTTTATATAATTTGATTGATAGTTAAATTATATAAGCTATAGTTATAATTATTTAATTGATAGTTAAATAAACATAGCCCTTGCAGATGCAAATGCCTTGGCAAAATCTAAAATAATTTCTTTTAAGACTAAAAACAAAACACCAAATTACAGAACTAAATGTCGACAGAAAAACAACTACTACTCTCACAAAATTAAAGATGGAGTACCCCAAAAATATGAACATTTCTGCTGATGGCGTAAAAAAATATCAAAAATTGGCCAACTGCTTTGATGTCAGGCTTACTCCTCATCATGTCTTTGATTGTCCTGCTGTTGCATCCGCCATGCATTGTCTGGACCATCGCTCGAAAGAGAATTTATACTCCTTATAATTTCCTTTTATTATTATATGAGAGAAAATCCAAGAAACTCTCAACTGATTATCAATGATCACCATCGAGTTTAATGTTATCTGAAAACATGGACTACAACAGCGGTTTCGAACCCATGCACTACTTTCGTGCGTTACCGCTTTGCGATGAGGTAGCCTTGATTACTATTTGTAATATGAGGCGTATAATTTAAAACAAATTTTTTATTGACCTTAAATTCCTCGAGACTGAATGGCCTAATTGCATTTCAGACCTATGTCCTGATATATGGGAAGTGGGTTTCCTTTTATTCACTGTTAGCAGGCTTTGCTATCAAAGTAAGAAGTGTTAATGAATGCTGCCACTCTCCCATGATACCGTCACCCGATGAAGTCATTCATTTCAGAAGTGTCGCATTTTGTGCATTGTCGTCACGCCGCAGGTGATGAGAAGGGTCATAAGTAGCGTGAGTCACCCCTGTCTGAATCACCCTCGCTCTTGTCTTCCCCCTCCCTCCCACCCCGAATGCCTGTTGACGAAACATCGAATGGCCAAAGAGCCACTTGTCCTTGGATTAAACAATAACAATGATAAAAAAAAAAATTGTATTTATTGAATAATTTATCTTGAAGTTAGATTGTTCAGTAGAATATTTTGAGAGGTTGGTAGAAAAAATGGCATCGAATACCAGGAAATATTTCATTCAGTAATATATTTAATTTGAACATTTTATATTTTAATAATGGCACAAGTGAAGCAGAATTATAAAAAAACTAAATAAAGTTTGAAGCTCTTGGGGTTTAAGTGGGAATTTATTTGAAATTCATTTTGAAAATTCGTGTAATTCATTTTGAAAATTCTTGTAATTCATTTTGAAAATTTTATATTGTAATGGCATAAGTGAAGCAGAATTATAAAAAGCTAAATGAGGTTTGAAGCTCTTGGGGTTTAAGTCGGGAATTCATTTGAAATTCATTTTAAAATTTCATATAATTCATTTTGAAAATTCTTGTAATTCATTTTGAAAATTTTATATTGTAGTAATGGCATAAGTGAAGCAGAATTATAAAAAGCTAAATGAGGTTTGAAGCTCTTGGGGTTTAAGTCGGGAATTCATTTGAAATTCATTTTAAAATTTCATATAATTCATTTTGAAAATTCGTGTAATTCATTTTGAAAATTTTATATTGTAATAATGGCATAAGCGAAGCAGAATTATAAAAAGCTAAATGAGGTTTGAAGCTCTTGGGGTTTAAGTCGGGAATTCATTTGAAATTCATTTTAAAATTTCATATAATTCATTTTGAAAATTTTGATATATTAATAATGGCATAAGTGAAGCAGAATTATAAAAAACGTAATGAAGTTTGAAGCTCTTGGGAATTGGCAGGAAGGCAAGAAAGTCTTCAAATGCGACTTTCACCAATCCCTGGGATTATTCGCGTTAAATTAGATGGCATAATATGGGTGCAGTGTAACGGGTCTTTATGTAGTGTACCCTGGAAAACATCGAGTCTGCTACGTAACTGCCTAGTCTTAACTTTTTAACCTCTTGATGCCCTTAGCCACATATGTGGACATTAAGTTTTTTTTTTATAATTATAATTACTATCATTAATAAAAAAAATTATAATAAATTATTCACTGCAGAATCTGTCAAGAAAAATACAAATTTTATGGTTTGGCTGCACTGATAACGGTATTCATGGTGTACAGTTCTTCATTGGCGCCACAGGCTTTAGGTCCGAATCTTGGCGCGGCATAGATGTTTGTTAGTGGTTCGGAATCCACGTTAAACTGATTTGGCTAGAGGGTGCATAATATGACTATAGAGCGGCAAACCAAACCAACCAATTTTCATTGGCGCAACAACCCTATGATGGGTCAAGGCCAGATTGCCTACTGGCAATTTTCGAGACAGAAGGGTTAGGTTGTCAGCCCAACCCTCTACAGTCGTATTAGACCGTTGACCGAGGGTTTAAAGTGGATTCCGAGCCATTACAGACACGCCAGGACTCGAGTCCGAAACATGTGGCACAGAGCGCTAGTCACTTGGCCATCAGGCCCTGTGGTGTACAGTTAAGAATATGAAAATAGCGTAAAGTAATATTTCGACCGTTAGTATTATTGAATTATTTGAACAATTCGTTAACATTTGATTAAAAAATAATACTAGATATATTAAATAAATATAATTTTAATAATTAATGGAAGGAATAATTTATGCACGCAATATATGAAATCATTTCACTTATAAATTACTATTAACACTCAAGGACTTAATAGTTTTCTTTGTACGTTGTTATTGTTTTCCCCTTTTTTTCTTCTTTTTGAATTCCTATCAAAATAAAATGAATAAATCATAATAAAACAAAAACAAAACAAAAAAATTAAGTCATTTTTTTTCTCATTTTAAACAAATCGTCTCTGAATAGGTTAATAACCTAAGCTTTCGATGAGTCAAGCAAAGATTATCACTACTCAACTATGATGTCAATAGCTTGTGTGAGAACTTTTAAAGTTTATAATCAATTGAGGTTATCTTTTTTTATATGGTAAACTGAATTAACTTTTATTTTTTCCTTTAAATTTCTCCGGGATTGGTAAATCCACTTTCTGTTTTATCCACCCATGAACGATATAGGTGAAAAATATCACGTTGTTGTCAAGCATATCTGATCAACTATTTGTGTTAATCCAAAGTGAAAAAACATTCACACGAACGAAAAACACGTACGCTGCGTTAAAATTGTGGGTCGTATTTCCTTCCTCTGTGGAAAATACTACTGTGTCCAAAAGTTAAGACTAATTTTCAATTTAAAATTCCCGAGGCTGGTGGAATTTCAATTTGTTTTTCTTTCAATTTGTTTTTTTCTAGGTTACTGGCACTGTCTCGACATTTGCGTGAAATTTGGCGTCAAAATATTCATTGGTGTTTGAGATACGCTTGGCTTTGTGAGACGCTAAAACTGATTCCGGTGATTTTTGAAATGTCTGAATTAATTGAGCAAAGAACTTACATTCAATTTTGTTCACGGAAACATATAGAATGTTGCAGATGGCATTCGGGGAGCATTCCTATATCGGAAAGAAATGTTTACAAATGGTATAAACAGTTCAAAGAAGGCAGAGAAGGCGTTGAAGACGAAGAGCCCTCTGGTCGACCACCAACCTCAACCGACAAAGCTCACGTCCATAAAAAATTAAAGATTTGATCCTTGGAAACCGTCGACTTACATTTAGAGACCTTGCTAATGATGTTTGAACTTCAAAAAGGTCGGTCAATTCCATTGGGCCTCAAACGCATCAAATCTCGATTGAGCATTGATTCTTCGTGACCTTTTTCGCCAAAAATGAAACCCATATCGTTCCACAACCACCGTGCGACTTCTGGCAATTCCCTAAACTCAAAAGACCACTCTGGGGACACCGTTTTGAGTCGATTGAAGAGATTCAACATGAATCGCTGCACACATTGAAGGCCATCCCTGCCGATGACTTTTTAGCATGCATTGAGGATTAGAAAAAAAAAATTGGCATAAGTGCTTTGTGCCGGAGAGTATTACTTTGAAGGCGATGAAATAAATTTGGAAGAATAAATGAATAATTTTTGAAGAAAAAAAAATAATAATTGGTCATTTTTTGAGCACAGTAGTATGATAAACTGAATTAATTTTTTTTTCCTACAAAATTATTCCCCGTATGGTAAATCCACTTTCTCCGTTTATCCATCCGTGAAAGGTATGGATGGAAAACACCACGTATCTGATAAAGTATTTGTCACATAATCGCTATCTATGTTAATCCTAAGTGAAAAAACGTTCACACGCACGAGAAACACGTACGCTGCGCTAAAATTACGAGTCGTATTTCCTTCCTCTACGGGAAAATAAGCGTGATTTTCTCCGTTTTCTCGCGGGCTCTCGTTTTCAAAATAATCCTTATCACGAGACTGGTTCGTTAGCGGAGAGACAAAGGCGACTAACGAGTGTCTTGTGAAAGTCGCTTTCCCATTGAAGAGGGAGAGTTTCCTTCCGCTCCTTTGACCAGCTGTCGTTCTTGCGTCATGACCACGTGTGGTCTTTTTTTTTTTTTCTTCCCTGATAATGCTGTGTTTTGATACCGTTGATGTTGTTGTCGATTTTGATTGTTTAAAAAGATTAATTGGAAATGAGTTGGTGGACGACATGTTATCACTGTTTTTTTTTTTTTTTTTTTTTTTTTTTTTTTTTTTTTTGTAAGTTTTTATATCTGTTATTGCTTTCAAATTCCAGTCACTTTAATCTGAGGTTATTTATCATTAGAATGATAGATGCAGCAAATTCGGCGTTGTCCAGGGTGTACCACAAAATGCCTGCTACGCATTTCGTCTCAACAATTTTTAATGCTCGACTCGTGGCTCATTGGCAACGTGCGCCGCTGGTGAGCATTAGGGCTAAGGTTCCATCCGCTGGCGGTTTTTGTTTTGCCTGTGAGTGACATGTGCTATTGGCCCGAAGAGAAAATATTTTACTATCATATAACAATTTTTAAAACAAATAGTTCATTTTTTTTTTTTTAGATGTAAATAAATATAAATTTAATTTTTCTATATATTTGACATTTATATTCTATTAAGAAATTACCTTGTATATTTTTTTCCTTCCAAAAGGATTTTAAAATAAAATATTCATTTGTATGAACTTTTTGTAATGTTTTATTATATTCCATACTAAATGATCAGAATTGCAAACAAAATAACGCTTTTTAATCTATTTATCTTTAGTAAGCGCATAGTTTAACAGGCGCACTACTTGAGAAGAATTTCAAGCATTTCTAGGAATTCCCAGAATCGCTTCGTGACATGTTTACTTTTTCGAAATAAATACTCGCAGCAAAAAAGAAGCCAAGTGGCGATACGATGCCAGCTCTAGTACGAAAAAGACGAAAGATGGTTGTCCAAACTTTCTGTTCCTTAAGAATATGAAGACGAACTCTATTTTATATTACTACTTATTCCATGATTATAGTTCTCTAATCGCTCTGATAATTTGCTGAGAAAAAGAAAAAGATAAAAGTCTGTGTATTCATCGAGAAAAGTTTAATTTGAATTCCGAAGGAAAAAAAAAAAAAAAAAAAAAAAAAAAGTAGCACAGCTATGCTGACTTTGGGATGTGTTTTATTTAATTTGCAACAAATGTTTTGAATAGCCACTGTTCAGTTGACAGTTCTTTTCGTGCGCATTGAAGGAGGGGTTTTGGAGTGTTTTTTCTTTTTCCTTTTTGAACTGAGAGGCGAAAATAGCTTCTTGGTTGAGATCCAGTTGACACTTTCCATCTGAATCAGCTGCTGCTTTTTTACGTCTACAGCTTCCCCCCTTTTTTACATTCGATTCCCGATTCAAAAATGTTTTTTTGCGTCTGTATCAAGCCTGTGCAATCTGCAATCTAAAACCGTTTAAGAAGGCATGAAATCGTAAATGTCTTTGAAACATTAAAATCTTTATGAAACTATTTATTTATTGAAATTCTAATTGCATCAAAAATAGCCAGCAAATATAAAATTTTTATTTTTATTTAATATTATCGGTACGTATTTAATATTTTTATTTCCTTGAATATTTCTTATTTTCAATAAATATAACTTTTTGATTAGCTTAAAGAATTAAAAGAAAGGAATAAAAAAATAATTCTGTATTTTTTACCCGAAAGGAAGGAAAAAAAAAGATAAAAGATTAAATTCTCACTTTTAAGAATTCTTTGGGGTTTTTTTTAAATTTTTTTTTAACATTCAGTAATAAGGAAACGATTGCAAAATATGATAGAAAGATAGAAATTGGATAACAGAGCTTTGCAATCACGTTCTTAAATGTGATATGGCACAGTTCAGTCGTGCGGTTATTCAAAAATTGAAATATTGTGTTGCTCATAAAATATCACCATCCGTGTAACCCTGTCACGCACTTTATTAATTACTAAAAAAATTAGATTTTAACATTCCTTCAATAGAATTATTTGCAAGAAATAGTGAGGATGTCACTATCAATGTACTGGCAAAGAAGATCAGGGATCTTCACTGTATTGATAAAAAGGATCTAGGACTTTCACTGTATTGTCAAAAAGGATCTATGGCTTTCACTATACTGTCATAAATGGATCCATGGCTTTCCAGTATTATCAAATAAGTTCCATGACCTTCACTGTAATGGGAAAAAAAAGATCAGTGGCCTTCACTGTACTGTTAAAAAAGGATACATGGCTTTCCAGTATTATCAAATAAGATCCATGACCTTCACTGTAATGGAAAAAAAAGATCAGTGGCCTTCACTGTACTGTCAAAAGGGATTCATGGCCTTCACTGCACTGGCCAAAAAAGATTCATGGCTTTCATTACACTCAAAAGGATTCGTAGCTTTCACAGTACTGGCAAAAAAAAGATCCGTGGACTTCATTACACTGTCAAAAAGAATCAGTGACCTGCACTGTATTGTCAGAAAGGATCCAATGTCTTCATTGCACTGGCAAAAAAAGGTCAGAAGTCTTCATTGTATTGGCAAAAAGGATCCGTGGCTTTCACTGTACTGGCAAAAAAAGTTCCGTGGCCTTCACTGCATTTGCAAAGAGAGTCCGTGTGCTTTTACCTTATTAGCAAAAAGGGCATCCTTAAAAGCAGGATCTGTACCTTATTAGCAAAAAGGGGTCCAGGAACCTGTTAGGCATAATCAGTCAATTAACTTTGAATGCAGAAACAATAAATGCCTGTTGCAAAAGCAATAAAGTTGCTGCAGAAATGAAAATACAAATGCATCTTTACTTTCACAGATAGGTTCAAATGACAATCGGTTGCTGATCTTCGCTGAAAGGACGATTTGAACAGCCGCTCCGTTGTGACGTGCGCAGCTATTGACACAAGCATTCAGAAATGGATGCTTTCCATTAATCAGATGCATTCGTGATATATTTCGAAGTTCAGGAGGAGGGAGGGAGGATTTTCTTTCACTTTCAATCACGAAGCGTGCGCTGCTAGCGTTTCGAGATTTTTCTGACTGAATCAGTGTAGAATGAAATGAATGTAGGCGTAGGGAAGGAGATAACGCTTGCGGTGTTCTTTCTATATTAGGGATCGCCAAACTTCTTCGATTGTTTAATTGTAAATAAAGGTAGCAATAGAGTGTCAGAATTTTTTTTACAAGAATATCAACTTTTTTTTGTTATTCATGTCAAAAAAATTATCATGTGTTGATCAAAACAACTTGCGCGTTTTATTGTATTACCTAGCAACAAAACAATCTCAAATGCTTACTTTAATACAAATTTAAAATGCAACTCGTATTTAATTAAAAGTACCGTAAATAATAAAAGTATCTCAATAAATAAATGTTGTAGAATCGGGATTCTGCATTGTGATTAGCGCGCTATTGGCAATAAATGTGATCGGGTACAGTGCAATATGGTACAGTGTAAATGGCCTTTGAGTAACGCTGAATTTACTATATCTGTGGCCCAGGTCAAAGTCCGGCATTCGAAAATAATTACTGTGATATATTGTAATTATTTAAGTATATATGTTTATTGGCTTAGCGTCAAATGAATGCATTTTTGTTTTGTGTTCTAATGGATAAGATATAAACAATAAGTGAATCATAATATTTAATTTATACAATACGATCTCACACACATAAAGGCGTATATATATATATATATATATATAATGCCTTTGTGTGTATTATACACACAAAGTGTATTATATTATATATATATACACACAAAGTATACATATATATATATATATATATATATATATATAAAATACAGGTGGTTATCAAAATAATGGAAACACCTATGAATAAAAGTCAAATTTAAGAATGCGCTTCATAAGCATTAAAAGCGACCTGATGGCCAGTTGGCCAGCGCTCTGGCCACTGGTACCATAGGCTCCAGGTTCGAATCCTGGCGGTAGCATGGATGTTAGTTAGTGGTACGGAATCCACTTATTGTAGATCCCAGTCTAAAGTTAGCTTAGAAGCATGAAGTGTGCGCAAGATGACCGTAGAGTGACAAACCAAACCAAATCAATCGTAAGCATTAAAATGTAATCTTAGCTACCAGTTTTTTAATATAAAAAATATCATGGTAGCACGACGTAGCCTTAGTGAAATTGTATACTCCTTGAAATTTTGTCAAAAGCGTCAAATGTCAGACCTCACAGACTTTCAAAGAAGCCCGAATCGTAAGAACCGGAGTGTGCTGGATCAACTGTGACCGAAACAGCCCAGCTTTTAGGCTTTTCTAGAGATAGAGTGTCTGGAAATCATAGAGTGCACACAGTGCGGCAAGACAAGCTCGGCAAAGCAAAACAGTGGACGGAAGGAGAAGCCGAGTGAAAAAGACCTACGGGTATTGAAACGGAATGTAATGTCTAAGAAGAAAACAACTGCAGCCAAAGTAACCACAGGGCTCAGTCCGATTAATCAATCAAACCGTTATGGTCTATTTTACAACCATCAATTCGGGATCGATACCCTCCACCGGCATCTCTCCCGGAACTTTCACAATAACTCCATGAATAATGGTTCAATATTCCTCTAAACACTATCCACCATTTGTATGATTTGATTCCCAGGCGAATCCAAGCTGTATTACATGCCAAAAGGCGATCTTACGCTTTATTAGTAAAGGTTTCTTTATAACTCTACGGTGTTTCCATTATTTTGATAACCACCTGTATAAATATGTTTTCAGGGAAACTTTTACCGTTTATACACATTTGTACAATGCGTTACACATAATCTTTTTTTCATTTTCATCGTAGAAAGTTCATTTCCATTTTCCACTTCACTAGTTCTGTTGTGCTCTTCTGGGAAATTCGCCCCACCACCAGGAAGTGGCCTCCTTCCCTCGGAAGTGTCGCGCGCTCCTGAAGGGTGGCATCGCTCTCGTGCTCGTCTCCGAATCGGACGAGCTCTAATTCCTGCAGACGATTCTCCCAGGGTCTTTCGGGACCGATTACGGACAGCCGTTTTGCATTAAGATGTAGTACGGTGGCTAAGTGTTAAAAATAAATAAATAAATAAAAGTCATTGAACTATTAGGATGACTCGTTTAGGTAAGGTGTGCAGCTAGACTACTACTGCACCACACCACACCACACCACACCACACCACATTACTGTGCCTAGAGCTGAGTTGCCCCTGTATAGTTTGGGAATGATGTGGGTGAGAAGTCTGATTGGCCTCTGTGATGCTCTACGGTCATATGAGACCGGGACATATGGCTTAAAGTGGATTTCGTACAATTACAAACATCCATGGCACTGCCGGGACTCAAACCCGAAACCTGCGGCACCGGGCGCCAGAGCGCTAGACACTCGGCTATTCAGGCCCTTGTGTAGCTAGACTGCTAGCACCCCTTTCACAGACGAGGAGATTCGCGGTTGAATACGATAACGTGTGTGAAGAATATGTGTATAGATATGAATGTGTGTGTATAGATATAGATATAGATATATGTGTGTATATGAACGTGTGTGTGTGTAGATATAGATATATGTGTGTATATGAACATGTGTGTGTGTATGTATGTGTATGTATGTATATGAATGTGTGTGTGTGTATATATATATGTGTGTTTGTATGTATTAGAATTGACAGTTCCGTTTTTGAAAACCATTAGAACAAATATTTTATTATATTAAATTATTATCCTATGAATCTTCTGTAAAAATGTTTTAGTTTTAACGCTAACAATATGGTTTGTAACTACCAGGTTGTATTCTGTTTTGGAAACCGTTTAAAAAGTAAATTAATATAATGAAATTAAGGCCTTCCGTATGCAATTTTTGCGATATATATATAATTTTATTTATTTTGGAAAACATTCAGGTCCTACAAGACACTATGCATGTGTCACATTATGTTTATACTAAAAGAGTAGACATTCGAAAAAGATAAGGGGGGTAAAGAAAAAAAAAAAGCATTTTTCAAAGGTGCTACCGAAGTTCTGTACTCATGATAAGCCGAATTGAAATGCGAGAGAGAGGCGAAAACCGGATTCTTCCAAGATGGGAGAGAGCGAAAAAAGAACTTCGCGCGTTCCCTCGAGAATGAAAAAAGGGTACCGTGGGAATGCGAAGCGGTACTGCCGTTGACCCCCTCCCCTTTCACCTCTCAAGGACTCGTCCTCCAGGCGAACGCGCTCTGCACTGACAAATTAAAAGGATGACAGAAATCGTCTGCGAGAAGAACGCGCGCCTTTTTTTTAAGAACCCATGCATCTGGCAATAAATATTACTCGAGAATAGAACGAATTATATTTAATTTATCTCGTTTTGCCTACGAAATTAAATTATTTTATTCTTCCTGTTATATACAGAATAAACATTTTTCCTGCAGTTTTCTAATTATAATATTATTAATTGACCATAGAAATTTCTAGTTTAATATGAAAAGATGTGAACTTAACTGTATATTTTATATTCGTATCAATGTGTACAAACGTATGCACAAAATAATTAAATAATAATAATAAATAAAACAAAACCACATAAAATAAAATAAAACCAAATAAAATAAAATAAAATAAAACCAAATAAAATGAAATAAAATAAATAAATAAAACCAAATAAAATGAAATAAAATAAAACCAAATAAAAGGAAATAAATAAACAAAACTAAATAAATCAATGAATTTTTTAAAAAGCAATAAATGTATGCTTCAATTGTATAATTTCTTCCTTTAATTTTTGTATATAAAGCATTTTTTCTAGCAATTTTATTTAATATTCCACATCTTTCATGCTATAGAACTTTTAATGCTTATTGTTATTATTACTATAGTACTATTTTATTATTACTTTTGACTGTTTTTGTATTGTTGTTTTTTTCCTAGCTATAGTTTACTAACAGCTGTAATAATCTCCTGTCTCACATTACACAAGGAATAGTTTTATTTTTATTATTATTTTTGTTTGTTTGTTTGTTTCGTGTGATACATTCAGTTTTTAACTAGTGTTGCGTTGCGTTCCGGTTACAATTAACCAGCATTGCGTTAATAATGTTCGTGACTATTTTTTTTTTTTTTCTCTTCCTTTAAATCTTATACTCGGAATCCTTATGGGGTTTGGGTGTCAGATTAAAATTAAATTATCGATGCCTAATATTCTGTTTATTGAATACCAGATTTTTATTTAAATCTCGTTGATTAAATTGTCTTAAAAGAAGCATGCTCCTTTATTAAAACGCATCCGCAAAGTAAAAAAAGTGGAAGGTCACATTTCCGAAATCTCATTTTGTAAATTTTGAAGCTCCACTCGTAATAGTGTAACACAACAGGTCATTTTAAATGTCTTACTTTCGAAATGAGTTCAAACATAAGTTCAATTGAGCATTTCTTATATAAATACAGGTACAGTACAGTCAAAATAATTCAAGTTCATCGATATTATCACCCATTCATGTGAATGATAACTCCGACTAATCGAATTTCCCAGTATCTAAAAAATACACCAAAACTCCAGGGCTAGTTCAAATTTACCAATATAAATAATGAGCATACAGAATTGGGAATCAAATAACACTTTTATAGCATTTAATGGAAAAAAGAAGAAAAATCTATACTTGTTTGTTTTTGTGCAGATTTTTTTTTTTTTTTTTTTTTTTTTTTTTTTTTTTCCTTTCATCTTTGTCTTGCAAGTTTTTTAAAAGAAATTTCCATGGTAAAGCCATGTAGTGAATAGCAGTGTTTCCTTTTTTTTTTATTCTTCGGTTGCGCCAATTTCCTTAATTTTAAAGTCTAAATCAGCATATTTCTGGTTTTCTCTTTTCGCTCACAAATACATCGTCTTATTTCTGAAAATTCTACGACTTTTTAAACATTCGTTGCACAGAATTAAAATAATAAAATTAAACTACAGCAATCCAAACGATTTTATAAAAAAAGTAAATGAAAGAAATTTAAAAAATAATAAAATAAATCTATAGAAAATCAATTGATTTTATAAAAAAAGCAAATGGAAATTTAAAAAAAAAAAAAAATAAATTAAATGTATAGAAATCCAAACGGATTTTATGAAAAAGCAAATGAAAGAAATTTTAAAAAATAATAATAAAATAAATCTATAGAAATCCAAATGATTTTACAAAAAAAAAAACTAATGAAACAAATTTAAAAAATAATTAAATAAATCTATAGACATTCAAACGATTTTACAAAAAAACAAAAGAAAGAAATTTAAAATAATAATTAAATAAATCTACAGAAATCCAAACGATTTTATAAAAAAAAAAAAGCAAATGAAAGGAATTTTAAGAAATAATAATAAAATAAATCTATAGAAATCCAAACGATTTTATAAAAAAAAAAGCAAATGAAAGAAATTTGAAAAAATTATAAAAAATTAAATCATGCTAATCTTAACAGTTTTATCAAAAAACAAATAAAAGAAATTTGAAAAAAAAAATTATAATGAAACAAATCTATAGAAATCCAAAGGATTTTATAAAAAAACAAATGAAAGAAATTTTAAAAAATAATAATTAAACAAATCGATAAAACTCCAAACGATTTTATAAATAGAAATTTAATGAAAAAACACGTGAAAGAAATGTAAATAAGCCAACAAGACGCGAAAATAAATTTATAAAAATATAATAAACTTTGATAGTGATCAAGGACATGAAAAAAAAATGATTAAGGAAATGTTGCACCATTTGGTGAAAAAATCCCGACTCTAGTGTGCAAAAAACTACAAGAGTCTCTCGGGTGGTGCCGCACTGAGTGATTCACCGAAATGTTTCGCGTGCTGCAATTGCGTGACCTTGAAAAGTGCCGTCTCTCACTTACGTTACTTTCCGATTCCGCAAAAGAACAGTCACTGACCTTTTCCAGAAAGTCCCTCCTTCGTTTTTAGACCACTTTTAATGTCGAAAAAGCTCTTTGCAGACTGTCAGTCACTTTTTAAGCACTTAATCGAGGAATCTCGACGATTTTAACTCATTTTTATGATTAGTTAAAAGAAGAATTCAGAATTGTAAAATGAGATTTTGAAATAGAGTTACGGTTTTAGTGAACACAATTACAAATCTAGAATTTCTCTTGCCTACTGTATTTTAAACTTTATCTAAAGTTAATTAATACTATACTTATTAACATTAAAAAATGTTATTAGCATTAAAAAGTTATTATAATATTAACTTAGTTATTAGCATTAAAAAAAAAATAGCAAAATATCTGAATGCACAATATAATTGGATTTAAAAAATGGAATTTAAGTCCCTTTTTGTAAATTTCATATCACTTATCTATTTTGAAATAATGTAAATAAATAATGCAAATTTTATATATCTGTTATCGATTTTATTTAATATTTCTTTTTCTTTAAATTTTTCAACCGTGTTAGATAGTTTATTTAAGAGTTAAAATTTGGTATGTGATGCTCATGCTAAGATAAAGAATTCAAAAAATTCAATTTGTTCACGGAAATGGTCATAGCTAAGAAACTTAGTAACACAAAAGTTTTTTAACCCTTTATCGGATTATCTTGAATGTATTCGTATCTCGGATTTGTATCTTTCTGAAACACCACGAGTTAACTCGTGCGAAAATTGATTTTTAATCCCGGATTAAAAGTTAATTAATGGTATTTCAGGGCACCTTGCATTATTCTTAGACAAACAAGATCGTACATCATCCATGTTGTTTTGCAGACGTTTCAATCGATCAACAATCGATTCAATCAACAGTTCAATCAATGTAGCTATTTTTTGGTTATGACTGTGTTATTTTCTTTTTCAAAATGAGTAACAATGAAGGCATTTTAAAAGTGAAAATCAATAGCAACATTGCATCGTTGGGTTATCATGAAAGCTCTAACGAGGAATGTCGTTCGTCATTCGTGTCAAGATCGTACATCATTCATGTTGTTTTGCAGACATTTCAATCGATATGTCCTTCAACAATCGTTTTTTTTTTTTTAATCAACATTTTTAAGATGAAAATGGTGGTTATTAAGCGGTGTATCGCTGGATGACTGTGCTATTTGTAATTCTTCTATCGTACATCGTTGTTTTTTGCATTTTTTTCGATTTAATCAAAAATGAGTAACACTTTCCTTTTTTTTTTTTTTTTTCTTCTAAAATGAGTAACAATGAAGACATTTTTAAAATGAAAATGAATAGTGATGATGATGATAGCAACAGTGCATCGTTGGGTGATCATGAAAGCTCTAACGAGGAATGTCGTTCATCATTCATGCTGTTTTACAGAGATTTCAATCGATGTCGTTATTTATTGGTTATAACTGTGTTATTTATTACTTTCCGCTTTTTTTTTTCTTTCGAAATAAACAGTTTAAAAAGGATAATAGCAGCGGTGTATAGCGGTGTATCGTTGGGTGATCTTGAAAGCTCTAGCGAGGAATACCATATATCATTCATATTGTAGTATATCGTTCATGTCAAGATCGTACATCGTGTTGTTTTGCAGACATTTCAATCGATGTCCTTCGATCAACAATCAATTTAATCGATGTGGTTATTGATTATGACTCTGTTATTTATAACTTTCGGCTTTTTTTTTTTTTTCTTCTAAAATGAGTAATAGTGAACACGTTTTTAAAATGAAAATGAATAGTCGTAATGATAATAGCAGCCGTGTATCGTCGGGTGATCATGAAAATTCTAGCGAGGAATTTATAGTTTTAATATTTAATCAGAACGCTTTAATCGGACTAATTTTATGCTGATGTTCTATCATAAGAAATAAATAAAAATAGGATAAACTGATTGATTATAGTTTGAACAAAAAAATATCATCCTGAACAAATATTTGAAGTATTTGAAAAATGAAAAAAAAAAAAATTTCATTAAATACATAATTTGTTATTTTGTTTTTAAATCAAAATAATCTTTTCACTAATTAAAATTGATTAATAGTCATCCGATATCAGTTCGAAAAAATTATCAGAAAATCTACAAAAATGACGCATACACATACCCCGACTGCTCAAATTATTAGTTAAACAAACTTGCATGTTATTTTTATGGAAAAAGTTGTATAGGAAATAGGCAATTTTAAGAGGACGCGTTAGTTTTATTTATTTATTTTATTATTTTTTTTTTTTTTTTTCATACAAAATAATTTTTGACGTTTGTAGAAATTTTTTTTACAAATTATTAATATTAAATGCAGAATCAAAGTCTTGGTAAATCAAAATGTAAAATCTTGCTAAGAAAGAAACATAATTTTTTGAAAATAATTAGGTTCTTTTCGTAGAATAAAAAACATCTTGCAAAGGGATGTTATTTCAAGAATTTTGAAAATTTATAATAATTATTAAATGAAATAAATAAAAATGAAAGCACGCTTTCTTGATCCTATTTAAAAAATTACTCGCGATCTAACTGAATCTCATTGTAATAGATCTAGATGAAATTGTTGTCTAAGATTAATCCTTTTTCAGGAATGTTAGGAATTTATCGTTAAGCTTTTATTTATTATAAGCTTATATGATTATTTTATACACGTAGTTAATTTACTACAATCTGAGAAAGAATTCGCATTTTATTTTTATGTAGAATACCTAATTTTTAGTTGTTTTTTTAATTTTTATTTTACAAAAACGTACATAAGGGTAATCCGAATTCGAATTTCGAATCCAGAATTTCTTTTTTGATAAGGAATTTACTAAATGGGCCACAGTGTGGTTTTAAATCAATAGGGAGACACTTTTTCTGGGAAAGGCGGATTTCCTAGGAAGAAAAATAGCTTTTTCTTATTTATCCATTTCTTGGAAAAGATGCACATAAACGCGGAAGGTCATCTTCCGGTGAGAACATCATTGTTTTCATATTCTTCTCTTTGTGATAACAGAGCAACAAGTTTCGGCTGACACGAAATCGTAATTGACCATAAATAGCCACGTAGCTTGAATAGCCCACGCATAGAATAGCCCGGAATGTGAGCCCTAGTACATTTCCGTTTGTGCCCTGTGGTATTCCAGGGAAATTGTGCACAGGTATAAAAATAAATATAATTACTCTTTTTCTTGTTAGTTTACCCGTTCAAAGTCAGTTTTCATTACAAACAACTCACCTTTCTATTTGCTCTCCCCCCTTCCTCTTCTTTGAGATAGGGGGGGAATCGCAAAACGGCGATAATGTGCCAAAAAAATGTTTCCGAGAAGTAAGGAACGGTAGCTTCAATGGTTGTGTAGCAGGTGTGCTAACGTATATGTGATTTTCAATGTTAAAAAAATTTCCATTTCAGCCTCTGAGACTCCGCCTTGAATGCCGCATTAAAAGAGAACTCTGGTTTAGCATTTTTTTTTTTTTTTTTATGTCAATATAACATCTAAGAGCCTGTCAAAAAATTTGTTTTGCTTTAAGTGAATCATTTTCGGCAACTGCATTGTATATGCGTTGTTAATGAATTCCATGTTCACTATTTTTTATTTGAATCTACTGTTGCATCAGTTTATTTTATCTTTACATCAAAGACAACAGGAGCGTGTTTTTCTTTTTCCGCTCTCAAATATATCATCTTATTCCTACGAGTTCTAAAACTTAAAGACACACTCGATGTAGGGAATCACCATACAAGCGCCATGCCCCTTATATTCAAAACCATCTAATCCAAACTGGGATGAGGAGCTGTGAAAATTGCCTGTAGTTTTTGAATGCCGGGTACTGTGACTTGAGGTCATTCATCACTAGAATAATAGATGTGCAGAAGATTTAGTGTTACCTAGGGTGCACCACGAGGATATTTGCTACTTTATACCCACAAGAATGGCACAGAATGAAATGTTGTATTAGCGCATTTAAAACAAGCACTTCCAAGGTTTGCTTCTGGAGTTCTTCTAGCCCTACGGTAGGAATTTCTAGTGTATAAATCAATGGTTCTCAAACTTGTTAAAGGCGGGGCTCATTTAAAAACTTACAAAAGTTTATAGAACCACTATATGAAAATTTCTGACAAATAACCATTTGCTACTAATGTCTCGCAGTTTTATGTATAGATGGGCAATTCCACGGACTACTATTTACAGACTGCAGAGGCACAGAGGCTGCAATGGAAATTTTTTCAACATGAAAATCACATAGACGTTAGCTCTACTAGTAGCCAGCCATTGAAGTTATCGTTCCTTGTTTCTTGGAAACATATTTTTTGGTGCATTATCGCTGTTTGGTGACTTTTTATCTCAAGGAAGAAGAAGAAAAAAAAAATTGAAAGGTTAATTATTTGCAATGAAAACTGTCTTTAAAATGGAAAACTAATAAGAAAAAGAGTAATTATATTTATTTATATATTTGGGCTCATATTTCTCTGAAATACCACAGGGTGCACCCGAAATTTGTACTAAGGCGTATATTTGTGTACCACTGATATAAGGCGTACATTTGAGTACTATTGGTACAGAATACATTCGCTTCCGATTTGGTTCCACTTGTATAAGATGGTATAGATATATTCTATATATGCCTGGTATATATTGAGTACCACTGGTATATAGTATGCCTGGTATAGAATACATTCGCTTCCTGTTCGGTTCCACTTATAGGTTTATGGACAATATCTGTCTATTCCAAAATATATCAGGCCACCCACACTATGTATGTAATGGGTAATATGTACTGGAACGAATCCTTTGAGTACTGAATTCGTTCATCTCTATCATCTGTCGTTCACAGATAGTGAATGTTTTTATTTATAAATACTAATAATAAAATGTTTGGCTCCCATACAAGAGAAATACAAGGACAGATTAAAAAAAGAAAGAATGAGTGGATAAAGTTTATACATCATTTAAATGATACAAAGATGAAACCCATTGTGTTATTTAACAGATAAATTATTAAATTTTTCCAGAAAACCACGTGACGGCCATAAAAGATAAAATTGTTTGCACTAACATTGATAGCGAGTGCTAATTTAAAACAGATAGTGGGAGAAACAACGCTGGAAACTTTGTGATATTTTTTTTTCTGTCTATAAGTTTAAAAATTGAATAAATTACTCATGAAAAAGATACACATTTATAAATAAATCTGGTATACGTACTATGTGTATTTATTAATGTTTATGTAAATAAATAGATCGGGTATTTATACTAATGCTTATCTATTAATGTATATGTAAATAAATAAATCGGATATACATACTAATGTATAAATTAAATCGGATATATGTAAATAAATAAATAAATCGGGTATACATACTAATGCGTATCTAATAATGTATGCGTAAACAAATAATTCGGGTGTATACATTAATAAATAAATGCTGCAAATATTACATGCATATCAATGCATCGTCTAATAATTATGCCTTGTTTACATGTGCCATGTTGATAATATTAACGAAGGCATATTTTAGACATGGTTTCATTAACTAAAGATCCGTAGATCCGTAATGGGAGAGGAGGGTTCGGAAGTCTATGGACTTAATACTGAAGTCCATAGACTAGATTAGAGATCTATAGACTTAATTCATGAGGTCCGGGGTCTTTGATAAGGGGAAAAAATCATTATCTTTTACACTAAATTTTAATTATATCTACCATTCATCATGTTAACCATAAATAATAGCTTATTTATTAATATTAATAAAAATGTATTTTTTCTATCGCTTACCAATTCCGTTTAAAATAAATAACATCATTATCTGCATTGACATGTTTTTAACAGTAAAATTTGAAGCATCATTCATGGCCATGTCACTGTCCTTGATCTTCAAAGGGCTTCTGCGCTAGAAAAAAAAAGGGTTAAGTGAAAATATAAGAATAAAATAAATAATGGAAATGAAACAGAAAAGTGACATAATAACTATCCGCTGATTATAAAATTGTTATTTTGTATTTTATGTTGCATTATGTTAAAACAGTCGCCTCGGCCTCTTTCTATACCTATTTTTTTTTTCAGGCGACTGTTTTCGTTTGAACGTAAAAACATCATTAAACAATGAATAGAAATCTTGTTGTTCACCTTCGTTTTCAATAGCACATTCTTTATTATTGTACGTTAAATTAAAGTTATTCCATTCGATTTATCAAGGGTAGATTTTTTTCAACTAATTACGAAAAATTAGGCAAATAGTAACTGACAGCATTTATTATTATGGCCTTTTAACTTGTTGACGAATTTTTCTTTTATTTTTATCCAGTCAACATATTATCTCAGCTATTCAGAAGCTAATAAAAAATAGCAATTATGTTTTACTATGCTAGTGTAGACTGTTATGTGAATATGAGAATTATTGTAGAATGCTGTGTCAAGTATAAGAATTAATTATGTGTGGAGTATGAGAACTAATGATGTGTGAAGTATGAGAACTAATGATGTGTGAAGTATGAGAACTAATGATGTGTGAAGTATGAGAACTAATGATGTGTGAAGTATGAGAACTAATGATGTGTGAAGTATGAGAACTAATGATGTGTGAAGTATGAGAACTAATGATGTGTGAAGTATGAGAACTAATGATGTGTGAAGTATGAGAACTAATGATGTGTGAAGTATGAGAACTAATGATGTGTGAAGTATGAGAACTAATGATGTGTGAAGTATGAGAAGTACTGTAGAATGTTGTGTGAAGTATGAGAAGTACTGTAGAATGTTGTGTGAAGTATGAGAAGTACTGTAGAATGTTGTGTGAAGTATGAGAAGTACTGTAGAATGTTGTGTGAAGTATGAGAACTACTGTAGAATGTTGTGGGAAGTATGAGAAGTACTGTAGAGTGTTGTGGGAAGTATGAGAAGTACTGTAGAGTGTTGTGGAAGTATGAGAAGTACTGTAGAGTGTTGTGGGAAGTATGAGAAGTACTGTAGAGTGTTGTGTGAAGTATGAGAACTACTGTAGAGTGTTGTGTGAAGTATGAGAAGTACTGTAGAGTGTTGTGTGAAGTATGAGAACTACTGTAGAGTGTTGTGTGTGAAGTATGAGAAGTACTGTAGAGTGTTGTGTGAAGTATGAGAACTACTGTAGAGTGTTGTGTGAAGTATGAGAAGTACTGTAGAGTGTTGTGTGAAGTATGAGAAGTACTGTAGAGTGTTGTGTGAAGTATGAGAAGTACTGTAGAATGTGTTGTGTGAAGTTATGAGAAGTACTGTAGAATGTTGTGTGAAGTATGAGAAGTACTGCAGAGTGTTGTGTGAAGTATGAGAACTACTGTAGAGTGTTGTGTGAAGTATGAGAAGTACTGTAGAATGTTGTGTGAAGTATGAGAACTACTGTAGAGTGTTGTGTGAAGTATGAGAACTACTGTAGAGTGTTGTGTGAAGTATGAGAAGTACTGTAGAGTGTTGTGTGAAGTATGAGAAGTACTGTAGAATGTTGTGTGAAGTATGAGAAGTACTGTAGAATGTTGTGTGAAGTATGAGAAGTACTGTAGAATGTTGTGTGAAGTATGAGAAGTACTGTAGAATGTTGTGTGAAGTATGAGAAGTACTGTAGAATGTTGTGTGAAGTATGAGAAGTACTGTAGAATGTTGTGTGAAGTATGAGAAGTACTGTAGAATGTTGTGTGAAGTAGGAGAAGTACTGCAGAATGTTGAAGTATGAGAACAAGAAGTATTAGAGCTATTGTATAAAAGTATTAGAAAATGCTGTGTGTTTCACAAAAACATACCATTTCACGGTGGACTTGCAGATGTTGGCATTAGACCTCCACACATTTCTAGGCTACGACCTCATATTTCATTAGTTGTCTAGTTCCTTTCCGGTTCGATCCTCTGTCAGCACACTGCTATAGGATTCGTTATGACCTGTGACGCAGTGCAGGTGTCGTTGTCGTGGGGAATGATGCAATGTTTGGAGATGGAAAGAATTTGATGGCATTGGATGTTGTCATTCAAATTAGAGCAGGGTTTCTTAACTGATTATGCTTCAGGTGTTTCTTGTTAATTAGATGAAGGCCAACTACCCCCTTTTCGCAATATCATTAAATTCTTACAATATAGTCGCTTTTTGCTTTTAATGCAATTGATTTAATACATTCCATTAAAATGCATATACTTCTTCCTAAGCATATTAAAAAAAATATTGAATACATTATAAAGTACAATATTGTTCACATTTTATCATTAAATGATTGCTGATGTTGTTTATCTCAATAAAACTATTATCTAATAGAAAATATCTTTAGACATATACATAATTTTGTTAGAATCACATAAATCCTTTTGGCTGCTTATTTTTATTTGCTCATTGGAGTGTATTTTTTAAATATCTTCAACGATTAAATGGCTATCTACTTTTAATAACTCTTTATTTTATATGTGTATCGAATATGCATTAAGTTTGGGAAAAAAGGCAAGTATTATACATAATATTATACATATTTTATTTAAGGTGTCATAATATATATGACTCATATGATAAAATATGCAGTACTCATTGTCTTCATAGCGATATTTCACTTCAGAGCTGTCATCAACTGTTTGTCTTTTTGACTCTCACAAGACCTTTCACGATTCTGACAATGATTCACATATTTGCAATAACGCCGAAGTGCGATGAAACTCATCCTGAGCAATAAAGCTTCGGCGCCTGCTCTTCGCCATTACGTAGAAAAGTCAAATGTTTTAAAGCACTGATAACAAACACACAAAAAAAAAAAAAAAAAATTTTTTTTTTTTTTTTTCATCATTCTGAAAAGGTTAATTTCTGATAAGAACTGGAAAATGTGTTCCAAAAGCCAGGTCAAAAGTTCTTTTCCGCCAGTTTAACGATAAAGGGTTTTTGTCGCATATTTTGCAACCCCATGGATTGGACGACGGACATCTCGGGTCACGTTTCCATGCTGTCTCTTAATTGACCAGTTAATTTGTATATTCTTTACCTGTATAATTAAGAAACTGAAATGGATTTTATCATAGAATATTGTAATGGGGTTGATATAGGACACATATCGATACCGATAGACACATATTGATCGATTGATATGTGTATAATCAATACATAAATTACATATTAATCCGCCCAATTCATGGCTCAGCGGTAACGCGCCGCTGGTGAGCATTAAGGTTGAGGTTCAATCCGCTGGCGGCATTGTTGTAGATACTTTTTCAAAAACGAAAAAGGGCCTGAATGGCCCTTTTTGCCAATCTTTTGGTTACTGAAAGACATCGAGTCAGTGTCTATAAAACAACATGAAATCGCGATAGAATGACTGATTTCTGATGTACAGTTCGTATTTACTATAGACTATTACAAAGTAGCTCAAAATACCGGTTTGAATGCGGAATTAAAAATTAATTTTTGCATAAGATCTACTGGTGTTTTGAAAAGATACGAATATGAGATAATGGATCGATCTATCAACATATTTTATGGAAGGGATCACCAAAAATTTTTAACCATCAATCCTTTTGACTATTTCTTGGGTTTTTTTTTAACGAATCATAGTATGATTGGTTTATAAAAGATAATGCGACATAATTGTTAACGTAACACAAAATAGTTGACTTTCATGAATGAATCATTCCGGGTATGATTCATTCAATTGTTGTTGATACCTAACTTAAATTTGTTATTTTGATTAGTTATTTAGATTTTTTATTTAAATTATTATTTTGACAATACCTAAAAATCGTTATTTTGATACCTAACTTACATTTTGTGTATTATTTAATCTCTCCTATCTTATTCATTGGGCTGTTGCGCCAATGCAGAAGAATGTATACTGTACACACACATGAAATAAATATTAACTATCAGAACTAGAAATCTAAAGATTCGTATAAGAGTCTTTTATTGCTTATGATTTTATGATTATCTAATTGTAAAATGTAGAAAATAGTAGATAAAAAAAAACAAGAAATGGTCAAAAAGCATTCAAAAACAAATTTGGTCTATTTATTGATAAAAATAACTTGTTATGGTAAAACATTTAAAATTCAAAATCATTATTTAAATGTGAGAATAAGAAGTCTTTTTGTAAACTGCATTATTATTCTACAATATATACACAGCCAAAAATTGGGCTAATTAGTTCTGCTTTTAATTAAATGTAAACTTTATGAAACTTTGAAATTATATCAGTTCAACAATCGTCTGGCTGTAACTTACATTTCCATATTCCGGGAAAGAATGTAGATGTCTATCAAACTAGATTCTGGTGTAACCGTAACTTAAGAATGATTAATCGGATTTTTTCTTCTTCTGAATTCCTTAGATTTTTTTCTCCGTCTGGTGCATATCAACACGTCACGGAAGAATTCCAATTACTCACTTTTCAGTTCAATTCAATTAAAAATTTCATTTTTTAAACTAATTTATAAATAAGCAATAATGCCTAAATACCATATATTTCCATTTCTGAACTGTACTATTTTAGCTTTTTAAATTTCTAAATTGGACTATCCACTAATTCGTTATTTGTGAAACTCTGCATGTTATGAATGTTTATTTTAAACTGTACAAATGCAATTAAACCCTTGGCGCAATTTCGAAAATCACCAACTTGGAAGAATGTAGACATTAGCCAAGTTTCTTTCACTTTTGGAATATGAATCAATTGAAAATATTAGATTTGGTCCATAATCCTCAAAAAATTCCGCCGCCAAGTATCGATTTAACTATTTTTCCAACCATTTTATACATTTTGACTACATTTATACATTCAATACTATCATATTTTATATTTTCAACCACATATAGTGGTTTGTCTAAAGATATATTTGTTAGGAAAATTTTCATTTTTATTTTATTCTAACATGATTAGGTGTGAAGAGAGAAAGATAAAAATAAAGGTTAATGTATAACTGAAATTGTAGGTTGTTATATCTTAGTCATTGAATTCAACTTGAAATAATTCTATTTCTCAATATGATGCCATGTAGCATTTTTTGAATTAATGTAATGGCCAATCAGATTTCAGGATACTAACCCTGATCAGGATGTTGTTCAGTTTGGAATTGATTAAATCAGTGGTTTGAATTTGTAGAATTATTAGAATCAGAATTATTTTTTTATCGTATGGTAAGTGCTTAAAATTAAACGTGTTATAAAAAATCTTTTGTTCGTAGATCATATCATCCAAATATCTATTTTCTGTGTTAGTCACAAGATATTTTAATTATCAATTTTTTAATAAAAATTACGTAAATTCAACGCAACATAGTTTCTTTCTAAAAATGCGTAAGAAATAATGTTCTATAAATATTTTATCTAAAGTAAATATTTGTATCAATAGTATTGCACACATACACGAAATGCTTAAATTGTTAGACATACTTGCATGTCATTTTTTTCAATTCCTTCTATTAGCTCACACTCTCCCTATAAATATCTTGTTCAAATTTTCAATCGTTCATTAAATACTTTTTATTCATCCACTCAAGTTCAAATACATTTTTTGTGAACTTGTAATGGAGGACACTTGATGTTACTACAGTTTTTTCTAATATTAATTTATTCAATAAATTTAATTAATTAATTTTTTTTTTTTTTTAGATTTAAGTTGCATATATCTACCAATAGATGGCGCCAGATAAACTTTTAAAAAATGAATGAAAATTATTTATAAAGGACTTTCTGCAATATAGTGAAACAAAAAATAGGAATTTAGGAAATAGGAATAGGAATTTTTTTTTTTTATATTTGCTATTGTAAATGTTACAGTTGTACCTCCAGATTTTCAGTAAATGACCTTGAATAAAAAGGTGACATTTAAATTTTAGGCTTACTTTCTTTTTGTAAAAAAAAATGTGCAAGTTTTGAAGGAAATATCAGTATCCGTTTTGATTGAGAAATCAGTCTTTTTATACGTATCTGCATGTCGATTTATCGAGAAGAGAAATTCTGTTGATTATACTCACACATAATATTGTTTTGAGGATTTAAAAAATCGATACTAAAACTTAAATCAATATTAAAAATTGCTAGTTCACTTTTTTTATTTTGATACTAAATGAATCATTTATCATTGTTTACATTTATCTCGAAGAAATATCACCGAACATTGCACATTTTCAGAAAGACTATCTTTAAAAATGTGATAATTGTCTGCACATAGTTCATTTTCCACAATCTAAAAGGATTTGATAAGAATAAAATCTGAGTGTATTTTATAATGTTAAGCTGCGAAGAAGTTATATTTATGAAACTCCAAACTTGCAAAATAGTTATAAAAATCTACCAAACTGTTTTTAACTAAAATAGTTATTTATTTATTATTATAAACTATTTATTTGTCTACAAAAAATAGTTATTATAAAATCTACAAAAATTTATTTGTTTTTATCTACAAAAAGTATTTATGTTAAAACTATTTATTTATTTATTTATTATTATAAACTATTTATTTGTCTACAAAAGTATTTATTTGTTATTATAAACTATTTATCTACAAAAGTATTTATACGTTATTATAAACTATTTATTTATCTACAAAACTATTTATTTGTTATTATAAACTATTTATTTATTTATCTACAAAAGTATTACGTTATTTATTAACTATCTATTTGTCTACAAAACTACAAGTATTTATTTGTTATTATAAACTATTTGTCTACAACATTATTTATTTGCTATTATAAACTATTTATTTGTCTACAAAACTATTTGTTTGTCTATAAAAATATGTATTTGTTATTATTAATGTACTTTATTTTAAATCAACGTTGATTATGTGTAGGACATTGTTTTATTCGATTATTGAAATAATTTTCTAAATATAATAAACATCTTATAAAGTAAAAACAACATAAAAGTTATCGAACAGTTTGCAATTCGAAATTTTCCTTCAATAAACTTTGCAACTTCCTTATTTTCAACTCGATTTTCAAGGAAACCAACTCGAAGGTCAAGGTCTTTTTCGTGGAAACCTACATGTGCTTCTTTATATTGGTTCTTTACTCGAAATTGAATTTCATTTACCCACTAACATTTTGAACTTGTTTATTCTTTTTCTGAGTTTCTCATCAGACACATAAGGAAATTCTAAGTGCCATTTTTTTTTTTTTTTATGTGTGTGTGTGTGTGTGTATTCTTCGTTCTATTGACCTTCAAATATATGTGTTCTATTAACTCTCTTTCGAATTCGTTTCTAGACATCTGCATTAACTGTTAACCGAGTCACCTGAGATGAAATAGTTCCGATTGAATGGAACTTTGTTCGGATCTTTGCCTTTTCGAATGACCCGCCAACCTTTTACGAGTTGAGTAGTCCCGGAACCGGATCAAAGCAGAGAAAATTTATCGTTTGATTTCCATCTTGCTTTATTTATTCTTTTTTTTTTAAATCCTACTGTAGCGAATGTAAGGGTTGTTGTTTGTCAGAGGAGGAAAAGAAGAAAAAGAAAAAAAAATGAGCATCCTGATTAGGAAGTGAAAAGACTCAATTGTGGTTTCATTTTATCTCACTGTGAAATCCGGGGGTTGATAAAAATAGACAGCAACTGATAAAAGATTTTTTTGTTCTAAATTGTGTCTGATATGAAATGCTGATTGTGATGATAAGGTTTATCCTTGTAGGGTATATCTGAAAAATGAAGTGTTGTTATTTTCAAATGCTAAAGACTTCTCCCTAAAGTTGTTCGTCACTAGAACGGCAGGTGTATAAAATATTTGGAAAATTCTCACCCTCTTCTCCTCGAACCGAACCTAAGTACATTCCGACCTACAGCTTTTAGTGACTGTCTCCGGCAGAGACATGAAAGGCATTTCTTTCAACTTCCTTTGTGGAGCTTCGTACCCAGCTTGCAGCTTTTCTGGTGGTGGGGGCCGGAATGGCCTAGTGTTCAACGCTCTGGTGCTCGGTGACACAGGTTTTAGGTTCGAATTCCAGCGGTGCCATGGATGTTTGTAGTGATTCGGAATCCTCTTTAAGCCGTAGGTCCCAGTCTCATATGATTGAAGAACGTTGTTCAGCGCCCAGTCAGACTTCTCACCCACATCATTCCCAAACTGTGAAGGGGCAACTCAGCTCTAGGCACAGTGATGTGGTGTGGTGGTGGTGTAGTAGTAGTAGCTTTTCTGGTTGGGGCCTGATAGCCGGGTGTCTAGCGCACGCTCTGGCTGTTGCTACCACAGGCTTCGGGTTCGAGTCCCGGCGAGGCCATGTTTGTACGTTGTTTGTAATGATTCAGAATCCACTTTAAACCGTAGGTTCCTGTGTAATATTGTCGTAGAGCGTTGTTCGGAGCCCAGTTAGACTTCTCACCCACATCATTCCCAAACTGTAAAGGGCAACTCAGCTCTAGGCGGTGTGGAGTGGTATGGTGTGTTGTGGTGGTGGTGTAGTAGTAGTAGCTTTTCTGATATTTTTGATTATTGAGATTTTATTTTTCAGAACTATCATCGGTTTTTCCAAATGCGAATTTCTTAAAACTATAACAAATCTTTACCAGCTTTGTGATTTTATCACTGTAACACAAAACTCACATGTTGTTCCATTTATAAATTAAAATTCGTATTAGTATTTTTTTATTATTATTATTATTTCTTGTTGTTATTTATATTTATTATCATTATATGGTTTATGTTCTTCGTTTTGGATCAAAATGTTGTCTATTTAATTTTTAATCGATTGTTAATAATGTCGGTAAATTTTAAGTACCATTGTATTTAAATTATACTTTTAAAATGTGTTTAACTTTAAAATAATAGACAGTCTGTACTATTAACGTTATATCTTATGTTTCTGATATCCAAGTCTTAATCTTTTTAACTAAGTAACTGTCCTCCACTACAGTCCATGTTGGACGATGTCCTCCCTGACATTACGTATCCAAAGTCGTATTTTCAAACTTGGTTTTCCAATGTGTGATCTTTAGGTTCTTCAGATCTTTTCCACTTGATCAATCCATCTCTTTTTTGGCCTCAACCCCAGCCCTTTTGTATTTTATTTTATTTATTTTTTTTTTTTTTATCCTGGCACTTCCCCTTGAAAATCTTCTTTGTGGCTCTGCTATCTTCCGTTCTCTCTGCGTGTCCTAGCCATTGAATTCTCTTTGACTTTACTTATCTTAATCTTTTTACCACGGGTAAAAACAAACGCAATTTCACTACAATTGTTACACGTCAGTTTCGACAGGGGGAAAATATTTTTTGCAGAAGTTCGTAATCACAAAGAATTGTCCCTATTTTTTGGGGAAGGAAGTAATTAGTGAATTATATTCCCGAGAGTTTCCTCTATTCTGGAAATAAAATAGAATAAAAACAGCTATAAGTAATTGCACTCTTATCTAAATTGCATGGGAACTCACAATTAAACCCGATTTCTTTCCAAAATTGTATATTTCTAATCTGTGGGAAAAGATACAAATCCGTTACAAGGCGTGATTACTCGATAACGGATCATATGTCGCGGATTTCGCCCTTTCCTTATTTACTTTTATATATTCTTTTGTTAGAACAATACTCGCAACCGTACAATACTAAAAGCAGTATCACAACAAAAGGAGTCTTGCAAGATACAATTGAAATATAGATGCAGTGCCAAACTAAATTCAAAATTATAACCATGCTTCCTTCTACCCACTGGCAGCTGTGTGGTGGTCATTTGGCTAGCGCTCTGGCCGTTGGTATCACAGACTTTAGGTTCGAATGGTGGCGGTGGCATGGATGTTTGTGAGTGGTTCGGAATCCACATTAAACTGTAAGTATCGATCTAATTAATATAAAGTACGCACAAAATGACCGTAGAGAGACAAACCAAACCTACCCACTGGTTCAGGAGAAATGGGCAGTTGGCCTACAGACTCTCCCCTAGAGGGAAAATATATTTCGCACACCCTGCTCCCGTGTTTTCGGCTTAGAAGTGGAGTCTTTCCATGAAACTATAATTGTCTGCCTTCAAATGTGTTACATACAATTAGAGACATATAATGTGTGGTGTTTGTGCTTGTGTAAATGTAGCTGGGAGTACTCCAACCTGTGCCTCAAGTATCTCAACCAACCACACCCAGTTACAATCTGGTTGGTCAACCCGCACACTGCAACATTCTTCTTCATTGGCGCCACAACCCCAGGGTGGGCCAAGGACGTTTGATTACCGGCAGATTTATAGGCAGGAAATGTTATCTTTTTACGGGGTAGGGTTGTCAACTCTCAACAGTCATGTTAGAACGTTACTCAAACCCGAAACCTACCACGGAACCACCGAACGCTAGTCAACATTAATAATATATATGTACAAAAACTTAAAACCTCTTGCAAATTTCAATTTAATCATATTCCGCCCTAAATTCTTTTCAATTTTTTTAAACAAATTATTGAAAATTGGTATTGTATTGATTTTTAGAGCGGGAAAAGTTATTAAAAAGATAGTATTAGTGATTGAACTTGACAAGATGGACAATTGTCCTCATTGTTTCTTAAGTCATTAAGAGGTTATGTTAGCCATTACATTACAAAACACAGGACCTGAATGGCCAAGTGGCTAGCGCTCGGTGCCAAAGGTTTCGGGTTCGAGTCCCGGTGGTGCCATGGATGTTTGTAGTGGTTCGGAATCCACTTTAAACTGTAAGTCCCGGTCTAATGTGATCGTAGAGCTTTGCGGGGACATTGTTACTCCGCGTCCGTGGCTTATCTTCAAGTTACACGCACCCCTTGGGTAATGCAAAGTGAGTAACGTCTGTGCAGCGCTTGCCTTAAGGCATCCAAGACAGCTGTCTAAGTTTTTGCCAGCTGCATTAGGGGGAAAAAAAAACATTTCAAAACACCAATCTATTCAGACAATACTGAAATCGCTAATAAAAAAAATGAAATATGTCACAATTTTTAATTAAGTAAGCTTTCATCTATTGTACTCGATCAGTATTCAATGTTATTCAACTACCAACTTTATTTGACTTGCGCAATTATATTTTATTTCCTAAGTATTTTTGGCAATAGCAGTTTCATAAAATTTATTTAAAATGCTTCTTGAAATCGTGAGTTTCCTAAAATTTTTACTAATATTCAGTTTAAAAAAATTATTTTTAGTTCTGCATCACAAATCTTTATCAACATTTTACAAATATTGGTTTTATATTAGCCATCACATTTATGTGGCCTTTCCTCGTGGTCGTCATTAATATCTGCAGCCTGCTGGCCAATTGGCTAGCGTTCTGGTCTTTGGAACAACGGGCTTCAAGTACGAATCCTGCCGGTGGCATGGATGTTTGTGAGTGGTTCGGAATCCACGTTAAGCTGTAGATTCCGGTCTAATTAGCCTGAAGTGTGCACAAAATGGCCATAAAGCGACAAATCAAAATTTGTTGCATTCGATCAATATTCAAGGTTATTCAGTTACCAACTTCATTTGACTGCGCAATTATATTTTATTTCCAGGTATTTTTTGATAATAAGAAATTTATTGACATACATGTTGTTCTCAAACATTTTTACTAATATTCACGCCTTTTTTTTTAATCATTTTAAGTTCTGCATCACAAATCTTTATCAACATTTTACAAATATTGGTTTTATATTATGCCATCACATTTATGTGGCCTTCCCTTATGGCCCTCATATCTGCGACCTGATGGTCAATTGGCTAGCGCTCTGGTCTTTGGAATCAGTGACTTCAGCTTAGAATCCTGGCTGTGGCATAGATGTTTGTTGGTGGTGCAGAATCCACGTTAAACTGTTGGTTTCGGTTTGATTAGCCCAAAGTGTGCAAAAAATGACCGTAGTGCGATAAATCAAAATCTGTTACCTTTGATCAATATTCAAGGTTATTTAACTACCAGCTTCATCTGAGCTAGGAAATTCTATTTTATTTCCCTGGTATTTTTTGGTAATAACAGTATCATGAAATATATTAAAATACATCTCGAAATCATGAGTTCTCTAAAATGTTTACTAATATTCACTCCTTTTTTTTTAAATAATTTTTTTAAGTTCTGGATCTCAAATCTTTGTCAACATTTTACAAATGTTGGTTTTATATTTTGCCATCACATTTATTGGCCTTCCATAATGGTCCTCGTATCTGAGAATCTTTATTTAAAAAACGGAATTGAATCTTATAAGAAATAATACATATAAAAATATACAATAAAAGTAGTAATAATAATAATAAGTACTGTAATAAATAATTCCATGTAGCGAGGAACATTTAACAAAGTTGTTAAAAAGATACTTTTACAAAAAAGAAAAAGACACTTTCTCTTTCCTCGTCGTCGTTTTTCTTTCGAATAGAATGCGAAAATTGGTCATGCTGCCGAACAAAAGATTCCGTTCGGCAGATGGTTTTCTATCTAAAGAACCGTGTCATCGCCGCTACCGCCCAGCCTCATTAGAATACAAGGTTCCGAATCGTCTGCGACGCCGCTGTATTTGTTTTTTGTTTTTCGAATGCGAACTTTTGCTTCGATATTTTGCAACCTACGCTACCCATAACTCAGCCGGGAACTTTCATAGTGTCGCGCGTCCGAGGTCGTTGACATTGAAGAGATGAAAATAAAATCGTCCACCTATTCAGTCATTCACTGCATAATTGTCTGCATTTTAACATTCCGCCGCTGTTTTCTCTACTCGCGGGAATTTTGAACCGTTCAGGTTTCTAGGGTGAATTCTTTTTTAATACTTTGCAATTGAACGAGATAAACTGCAAGCTCTTCTTGTTCCTGGATTGAACGAATGTCTAGGAAGTGAACTTTGAATAACGTGTCCTTTTTCTTTATTTTTTTTATCCCCATTATATAGAGAGTATATTTCATCGATCCGTTCATACATATTAAGTCGAATGCCATTCTGTTATTTAATACGCATTTGCATCTGTTTACATTGCGGGAAAAAAAATTATTTTCGTTTAAAAATATTTACGAGAAAGTGTCGTGTCGATATGGGTATATACCGTGTCAATATGTATTTGTAAATATTTTTTGATTACGGTAAAATGTTCATGAATTATATAATAATTATAGAAAATTGTACCTTAATCAAAAAATATTTGCAAATACATATTGCCCATATTGGCATGTCAATATGGGCAATATGTATTTTTAATTATTTTTTGATTAAGGTACAATTTTCTTGAATTGTATAAAATTTATAGAAAATTTTACCTTAATCAAAAAATATTTAAAAATGCATATTGTCCATATTGACATGATATATACCGATACTGACACAATAAATATTCAACCGCCCGAGGTAAAAAAAAAAAAAAAAAAAAAAAAAAATTTGATTAAATTTCCCAAGGAGGCAATCATAAATACAATATTTGTCGTGTCAATATGGGCAATATGTATTTCTAAATTTTTTTGATTGAGATCAGATTTTCTACAATTATTATATGATCATCATCATCAATAGCACGACAGCCCAGAATGGGCCAAGACTTTCCCTTGAAGAGATTTTCCCCTGGGTGACAATGGTCCTCCAATTTTTAAATTTCTGTACAGCAAAATCTTTTTCAACTACGTCTATCTATCGCACTTTTGGGTCGCCCTCTTCCTCTTTGTCCCTGTGGCTTTGCCAAAACGTGCCTTTTTACGTGGTTTAAATCATTCATTCGCAATATATGAGCAACCCAGTTTAATCTATTGATCTTATTTAATTTTATAATATCTGGGTCTTTATAGCATTTATAAATTTCTGCGTTGTACCGTCTTCTGCAACAATCACTTTCCTTAATACCTCCAAGAATAGCCCTTAAAATCTTTCGCTCAAATATACCAAAAGGAGCCTCATCGATTCTTACCAAAGTCCAAATTTCAGAGCCATAGACCAAAATAGTTCTAATAAGGGTTTTATATAACAAGAATTTAGTTTTTCTGCTTATGAACTGTGAACAATTATTATATAATACCTTAATCAAAAAATATTTACACTGATCTCTAATAAAATCTAGCATTTCTCATATCTACGAAACCAAAAATCATTTAATAAACATGAAAATTTAAAGGTAAAACAGCAAAACTGCTTTGATAGATAAAATAAAATAAAAAAATGAACCCCAAAAATTGTACTAAATATACAATGGCAAGTTGTGAAAAGATGTTGTCCAGTAAATCCACAAAACACCGTATAAAATTAGAAAACTTTAAGAAAAGTGATTATAACATCCTGCTTTATCAAGAAATACATGCTCTCAAGTTACTATAAATCATGTTATTTCTGCTCGCTAGATGTCTGGATCCAAGTCAAAAACTCATTAGCCGATGTATTCCGATAATATGGAGTAGACAAAATAACTTTCCAATATAATTGTAATAATAATTATGTTCGTTTACAAATATTGTGTTCGTATTGATCCTAACAAGTTTGCGCATTGTTGTTATTGTTGTCGTTTCCCTCATGAAAGGAGGGAAGAGGGGGACAGTTTCTGTTATGATGGAGCACCCGCAGGTAGAAATCTAAGTTCTGATAGGTGTCACTGAAAGAGGGCAGTACCTTTCGGGAGGATTTTTAGGGGCAACTACCCCGCATTTGCGTATCGTATGGGAAAAAGCTCGAAAAACTCCCACCAGGTGAGTCCAGGTAACAAGGCAAAATGCTGTACATCACAAACGTCCTCGAGTGCCCTCGTTTTTTGAAACAGTGTCTACTTTGAAAGCCGCCAGTGGATTGAACCTCTGCCCTGATGCTCACCAGCGGTGCACGGCCACTGAGCCACGAGTCAGGCAATTTGCTCATTTTACAATACCATATTTATTTTATTTAGCGCACTTTTAAAAAGGAACAGATTTTGAGAAATAAATATAGTACAGATATAAACTATTCTGTAGATGGTGATCCTGCATCCTAGCGACCACATTGTTGACATTGTTCTGCATTGTTTACGTCTTCTAGTCTGCGATAAAATGGAAAACACTGAATAAAATATTTTTCCATTGTTTAAATGTTTTCTTTCTTTTTATTAAACTAAAGCCGGATCATATTTCCTGTTTTCTATTCATTAAAATCTGATTTTTTTTTTAAATTAAGATTACTTTTTAAGTAAAACAGACTACGGTCTGTGCTTCCAACCATAACAGTTTCATTTCTTCAAGATAAACGACATTAGTGTATTCCCAATGGCAAATTTTTGATAGTGAAATTTAAAAAAAAACACCATGCTGTTTTGATGCATTTCATTTTTCATTTTATTGTACTGAGTGAAATGCATAGAATTGTTTACTGTTTTGGTTAAAAAAAAAATTTTTTTTTTTTTTTTAAAGTTGATTTACTTGGAATTTTATGACTTTGAAAACATATTTTTGAGTTGGGGTTCTTGACTCTGACTTCACTTGCAAAACGGGTACATAAAAAAGTGTAAAGGTTCCTGTATGTATTCGAGAATGTGGAGGTTTTTTTTACCCTCGGACATACTACTTGCTAATTTAGTGTTGAAGAATTGAATTTAAATTTTGTAAGGAATGGTTTGGTTTGATTAGTATAAAATATAAAAAAAAAAATTATCGCACTTTTAATTGATGCAAAAAGGCTGAAAATGGATTTACTTAAGTATTCAAACACTTTAAATTTTGAATTAATATTTCGTATTAACTACTGTATGCAATAGAACATATAATATTTGCGTTGATATATTTTAGCAAGAATGACTCTTTCATTGCTTTTAGATATGTATCAATAGCATAAATGCCGTATGAATTTTTAGTGGATTGTTAAAATTAAATATGATTAATTATAAATTAAGTTATTACTTTTATTGATTATGGATAAAATTTAAAAAAATGTTGTCTTTCTTTTGGTATGAAATATATTTAAGGAAGCTTTGAAAGTGTTGATAAAATTGTACGAATGATGAAAAAAACTTGTGTGATGTATACGTGTATAATTGCGCGCCTGCGTTTCTTCGACGAATTCGAGAATCTAGAGTAGTATTAATTTCGTTATTAATCATAAGCCAATGCAGAGTTTGAAAGTATGAATGTAATTCCATTATTAGATATAAACCACCTTATGCATTATTAAATATGTAATAAATGTTGTTAAATATAAACCAAAGAGTAATATTAATTCCATTATTAAATATAAACCACCGAATGCACCGCCATAAATTATTCAATATAAATCACAGTAATTTTATTATTATATATAAACTACATTAATAATTTCATTATTAAATAAAAACCACTGTGTATAATTTCATTATTAAATATGCACTATAGAGCCAATTTCATTTTTAAATTCTGTAGAATAGTAACAATTTCATTATTAAATATAAACCACTGTAGAATAGTAACAATTTCATTATTAAATATAAAGCACTGTAGAGTAGTAACAATTTCATTATTAAATAAAAACCACTGTAGAGTAGTAACAATTTCATTATTAAATATAAAGCACTGTAGAGTAGTAACATAGAGTAGTAATAATTTCATTATTAAATAAAAACCACTGTAGAATGTAACAATTTCATTATTAAATATAAATCAATTTCATTATTAAATATAAACCACTGTAGAATAGTAACAAAAGTTTATTATTATTAAATACTGTAAACACTGTAGAATAGTAGTAATTCCATTATTAGATATAAACCACCTTAGAATAGTAATAATTCCATTATTAAATATAAACCAAAGAGTAATAATAATTCCATTATTAAATATAAACCAAAGAGTAATAATAATTCCATTATTAAATATAAACCACCGTAGAGTAGTAATAATTTCATTATTAAATATAAACCACAGTAGAAATAATAATTTCATTATTAAATATAAACCAAAGAGTAATAATAATTTCATTATTAAATATAAACCACTGTAGAGTAATAAATATAAACCACTGTAGAATTCCATTATTAAATATAAACCACACTGTAAAGTAGTAACAATTTCATTATTAAATATAAACCACTGTAAGTAGAGTAATAATAATTCCATTATTAAATATAAACCACCGTAAAGTAGTAACAATTTCATTATTAAATATAGTAAAATTTCATTATTAAAAAAACCACTGTAGAGTAGTAACAATTTCATTATTAAAATAATAATTCCATTATTAAATATAAACCACTGTAAGTAGTAACAATTTCATTATTATTAAATATAAACCACTGTAGAGTAGTAATTTCATTATTAAATATAAACCAAAGAGTAATAATAATTCCATTATTAAATATAAACCACCGTAAAGTAGTAATTTCAATATTAAATATAAACCAAAGAGTAATAATAATTCCATTATTAAATATAAACCACCGTAAAGTAGTAACAATTTCAATATTAAATATAAAGCACTGTAGATAGTAACAATTTCATTATTAAATAAAATAAGTAGTAGTAACAATTTCAATATTAAATATAAAACCACTGTAGAGTAGTAACAATTTCAATTAAATTAAACCACTTATTCAATTTCATTATTAAAATCACAGTAATTTTATTATTACAATTTCATAAAGTAGTAACAATTTCATTATTAAATATAAACCACTGTAGAGTAGTAACAATTTCATTATTAAATAAAAACCACTGTAGAGTAGTAACAATTTCATTATTAAATATAAACCACTGTAGAGTAGTAACAATTTCATTATTAAATATAAACCACTGTAGAATAGTAACAATTTCATTATTAAATATAAACCACTGTAGAATAGTAGTAATTCCATTATTAAATATAAAGCACCACAGAATAGTAGTAATTCCATTATTAAATATAAACCATCGTAATTCCATTATTGAATATAAACCACCGTAGAATAGTACTAATTTAATTATTAAGTATAAAGCACCGTAGAGTAGTACTGATTTCATTATTAAATATAAACCACCATAAAGTTGTAATAATTTTATAACATTGATATATATGTTTATCTATATCGAAATATTTATGATATATCGTTTTATAACATTGAATTGGGCATCATTAAATGTAAAAAATGTTTCTTGTTAGATGAAATTGTTTAAAAATAAATCTTGAACCTTTGATATTTTTTCGCCATCAAGTTTGTTTACACTCCTCTGGTAAACATCATTTTCTGATAAAATACAAGCTTCAGATAATCACTGCAATCAAACGATGAAACAATGTTTATTTTTTTTAACAAGATAGCACACACAAAAATTGCCTGGTAATTGAAATGTAATATATCTTTCTAATAACGAATATCAATAATAGTTTGAGTGACGATGATTAATTAGTAAGGGGATTTCTCTACTTTTGAAAATACTCCTTATTTTTTAATTGATAAAGAAAACAAGGCGTGAATTTATTCAAGAATAATAAAATTATTTTTAATTCCTAACTTTCTTTTATTTTAACGTACTTCTTTTATTATCAACTTATAAGTTTACACATTTTTTTAAAGTAAATTTAGTACAGAACATTGATAACCACATCTAATTTATAATGTAATAGTAAATTACTAATTTTAAATTTTATTTAGAAAAATGTACTTGTTTTCCCAAAGAGAGAATCTTTAAAGGAGCATTATTTCTTGTGGATATTTAGCAAAATAAAATAACATTTCTATGTATTCATACACTTGTATTTATGATGTATTATGTATGATGCACGTTGTAATTTCCGTGTGTTTACGATGCATATTACTAAAAGTTAATCAAATTGTATAAGTTGAGATTTTGAAAAAAAAATTTTATATTAAAGTGTATGGAATATTAATATGTTTTATTGATTTCGACCTTTATTAAACAGCAAATTGCTTTTAGATTATTATGATTTTTTTTTTTTTTTTCCCATTTGGATAAAATTGGATAATAAAAAATGAAATCGCTTATAAAAATTTATTATAAAAGCTGAATAGATATTTTTATGTCAAAAAAAAAAATAATAATAATAATAATAATTTAGTAAATTGCGTTTCATTATTAATACATTGTTTAGATTTGGTTTTCTGCTGAATGGAATTGGATTTTTGTCGTGCTGCCATCTAGTGAGAAAAGTTAAAAACATTTTTCTATATAACCTCGATTACAGTTCGTTCTTTTAATTTACTGATTGATGATTTATAACCGACTGTTGTATACATATAAATAATGTAAGAGATAAACAGCATACCGAAAGACAAGAAAGGAAGGATACTATCTTCTTGAAGGATTATTTTAAGGGGTAGTTGTCCTGAATTCACGCTTCGCAGTGGAGCCAGTTAACTACAGTTTTACGTGGATTGGTTTAACGTTTACCATTGAAGTGGTCTAGAAGTTTATATACTCTTCCACAATCATCATAGAATCACTTCATTTATGAAAGCAATGACTGCAACAGACATTGGTTCATCTTTAGCTTCGGATGTTTCCACTGAGCCATGTTGATTCAGGCAACATGAAAATTTCATTCAGAAATTGAATGATAATAATTGGAAAGGAGAGCTTGTCAAATGTGTGCTTCGAAGATTAAATTCTTAAAAGCCATCCATACATTTATTCTGTTCATAATGCTCTATGATTTTGTTGTGATGCATGTGCTATGTTAATAAATGAGTGCGTTTTTTGTCTTTTACAGGGGTGACCGGAGTGGCGTGCTCAGCAATGAGCTGAATGCTGCCGAGAAGCGGGTGGACCTGATCAAGGAGAGCTGCTGCGCGGCCGGGAAGAAGCTGCAGGCCTGCATGCACCGCCTCACCCCCGATGCAGACAGGAGGAACTCCTCGGTAGGTCCTTCTTTTTCTCTCATACACTAAAGGCTCGTGCTCACCAAGGCGACAAGATGCAAGCGACCAAAATTTAAAACGTCAGCATAAAAATGGTTGCTTAAAAAATGAATAATAATGATTTGATAAAAGTTCGCCGCGTGGAAAACATCTCCAACTTTCAACAATTAAAGCAGGAGTTTTCACTATGCGTAATGCTATTTCCGTTGACGTTTCGCTGTGAAAGGGTAAAACAAAATTTAAGATATAAAAAATTTGGTCGCTTGCCTCTTGCATCTTCACGTCTCTCGCCTCGGTGGGAACACTAAGTCACATGCTTTCATTAATTACTTCACAGTGAAGGTTCTAACGGTTTCACTTACTGGAAATGGTTAATTTATCGACGTTGTGTGGGTGGTCTGGTAGAGAAAATGTCAGCTGTCGAACCAATTTACTAGCATCTGATACGAATTAACACATTTAGCGGCATAAATGGACGTAGGGATTCATATAATGGACGATAGTCTTTTGGACAGTAGGGATTTATATAATGGACGATAGTGATAAAATGGCGGATTGTGATAGTATTTTTGACAACAGTGATGTTCATGGCTTAGACGCCGTAGGTGGGCGACTGTCTTATCTGAATAATCTAATTTCCAGTGATTTTAAACACACTTACGAGATGTCCATGGCTTAAAGCACTCTCGTCTATACACAGACTTTCGGGGTAATGATGCCCTTACGAGAATTCTCACTCTTTCTCTACTAATCGGAAACAATCCCGCGCAATAGTGTGGCTGATCTGAAAGAAAAGAAAAAAAAAAGAAGAAAGTGTAGGATAGTTGGGAAAACTTTGCAACTGTAGAGACTTATATAATGGACGATAGTGATAAAATGGCGGATTGTGATAGTATTTTTGACAACAGTGATGTTCATGGCATAGACGCCGCAGGTGGGCGACTGTCTTATCTGAATAATTGAATTTCCAGTGTTTTTAAACACACTTACGAGATGTCCATGGCTTAAAGCACTCTCGTCTATACACAGACTTTCGGGGTAATGATGCCCTTACGAGAATTCTCACTCTTTCTCTACTAATCGGAAACAATCCCGCGCAATAGTGGGGCACATCTGAAAAAAAAAAAAAAAAAAAGAAGAAAGTGTAGGATAGTTGGGAAAACTTTGCAACTGTAGAGACTTATATAATGGACGATAGTGATAAAATGGCGGATTGTGATAGTATTTTTGACAACAGTGATGTTCATGGCTTAGACGCCGCAGGTGGGCGACTGTCTTATCTGAATAATTGAATTTCCAGTGTTTTTAAACACACTTACGAGATGTCCATGGCTTAAAGCACTCTCGTCTATACACAGACTTTCGGGGTAATGATGCCCTTACGAGAATTCTCACTCTTTCTCTACTAATCGGAAACAATCCCGCGCAATAGTGGGGCACATCTGAAAAAAAAAAAAAAAAGAAGAAAGTGTAGGATAGTTGGGAAAACTTTGCAACTGTAGAGACTTATATAATGGACGATAGTGATAAAATGGCGGATTGTGATAGTATTTTTGACAACAGTGATGTTCATGGCTTAGACGCCGCAGGTGGGCGACTGTCTTATCTGAATAATTGAATTTCCAGTGTTTTTAAACACACTTACGAGATGTCCATGGCTTAAAGCACTCTCGTCTATACACAGACTTTCGGGGTAATGATGCCCTTACGAGAATTCGCACTCTTTCTCTACTAATCGGAAACAATCCCGCGCTATAGTGTGGCTGATCTGAAAGAAAAAAGGAAAGTGTAGGATAGTTGGGAAAACTTTACAACTGTAGAATGGATTAAAGCACATATGGACAACTTTTGTCCGTCTATAACGGATAATATACTAAAAAAACCTCAAAAATTTGATCTGATTACCCTTAAGTAATACCAATGTAAAAATGAATTGTTTCATAGTTCAAGTGTGATCTTCACGCTAAATTGTAATATCGTTCATTTTTGTTGAGACTTATACCAAAGCATTTCCATATAAATGAATGAAATAGGAAGTAACAACTTGTTTCAATTCATTTATTTATTTATTTTATTATTATTATTACGGCGCCTGACTGAAAAACAAAATAATTTGGAACCCAAACTAGGATAAGTATTGACCATGTTTGGTTAAAGCATCAAATTATAATTCAAAAAAAAAAAAATAATAATAATAATAATTTTAATTTATAAATTCTTACGCCTTACGTACAAATGTGTTTTTTTTATTGTAATAGTTCATTACTTAGTATTTCATTATTTACCTGATAGTTCATTACTTACACGGCAAATGTTTAATATGGTACATCCATTTTATAACTCCAAATTCATCATCATCATTATTGGGGATCATTGTTCCGGTACTTACTTTTCTTTTGTTAATACTATTACACTTTTAAATTCCCGTTTTATCCTCTTAAATGTGTAATATGTTAATTTATTCCATTATTAGGACATCAGAGATGCTTCTAAAAATTAAAAATTATTATGCAATATTGGAACTTAAACAGCAGGTTATAATACTTTATTAATGCACGAACATCCTACATAAAACAAATGAGAGGTATATATATATATATATATATACACTGAAGTGACAAAAGTCATGGGATACCTCTTAATATCGTGTCGGTCCTCCTTTCGCCCGGCGAAGTGCAGCAACTCGACGTGGCATGGACTCAACAAGTCGTTGGAAGTCTTCTGCAGGAATATTGAGACATGCTGTCTCGATAGATGTCCATAATTGTGAAAGCGTTGATGGTGCAGGATTTTGGGCACGAACAGACCTCTCGATGATGTCCCATAAATGCTCGATGGGATTCATGTCGGGCGATCTAGGTGGCCAGATCATTCGTTGGAATTGTCCAGAATGTTCTTCAAACCAATCGCGAACAGTTGTGGCCCGGTGACATGGCGCATTGTCATCCATAAAAATCCCATCGTTGTTTGGGTACATGAAGTCCTTGAATGACTGCAAGGGATCTCCAAGTAGCTGAACATAAGCATTTCCAGTCAATGTTCGGTCCAGTCGCACCAGAGGACCAAGTCCATGCCATCAAAAAACAGCCCACACCATTACGGAGCCACCACCAGCTTGAACAGTGCCTTGCTGACAGTTTGGGTCCATGGCTTCGTGGGGTCTGCGCCACACTCGAACCCTACCATCAGCTCTTACCAACTGAAATCGTGACTCATCGGACCAGGCCACGGTTTTCCATTCATCTAGGGACCAACCAATATGCTCACGTGCCCACGAGAGTCGCTGCAAGCGATGTCGTTCTGTCAGTAAAGGCACTCGAGTCGGTCTTCTGCTGGAATAGCCCAAGAAAGCCAAATTTCTCCGCACAGTTCTAACAGACAAGTCCCTTGTACGTCCCACATTGATTTCTGCGGTTATTTGACGCAGTGTTGCTTGTCTGTTAGAATTTATGACCCTTTGCAGACGTCGCCGGTCTCGGTCGTTAAGTGCAGGCGGTCGACCACTGGGATGTTATGCCTGAAATTTCCTACTCTCGGCACACTCTTGACACAGTGGATCTGGGAATGTTGAATTCCCTAACGATTTCCGAAATGGCATGACCCATGCGTCTAGCTCCAACTAACATTCCGCGTTCAAAGTCTGTTAATTCCCGTCGTGCGGTCATCATCACGTCAAAACCTCTTCACATGAATAACTTGAACAGAAATGAAAGCACTGCGCATTTATACCTGTTCTACGCGATGCTACTGCCATCTGAAAATTTGCATATTGCTATCCCATGATTTTTGTCACTTCAGTGTATATTTACAGCCGAAATGAGATTCTACGCTGTTGCTAGTTATAAGTTGGAAATTACATTACTTGAAATGTTTGATTATCAGCTAGCATGGCTCCAGATACATGGAAGATACTTTATTTTATTAAATGGAAATGCTGTTTGTTATATAATTCTTGCTGCGATGAAAATATTTATGATTTTAAATATTTTTGGTTATTAAATTTCTTTCTCTCCCAGCAGAAGAAGATACCCGAAGCAGCCCTGGCCCAGTGCATGGAAGAGTGGGGGCTGTCCCTGGGGGAAAACTCCATACTGGGGTAAGTTCTCCTTTTCGGTCATCAGTTTGCACTTTCCTCTCCCATAAGTACAGAGTAAACCAAGAATTAGATGGCAAATTCATGAAAGATAAACGAGTTATCGTATGAGTATGCGATCTGTTCCGAAATTCATTTCATGAATTGAGAATTTCAAATTTTAAACTACTTCAAATTTTTGTCACTAGTTCTTTGCTGTTGAAAAACACTGATATGCATAACCTCAATAAGGATTCTGTCTGTTAATCAACTTAAATTGTTTTGTACTTATTGAGGAGAACAAGGCCCGGTCGTAGTACAGATTCACGACATTTGTCATCATTAATTCATTCTTTTTAGAAGAGTTGTGCAAGAGGGGACTAAAAATCGTGTTTGCAGGAACGGAATTTCCTTAAATTTTTACGGTTTATTCAATGTAATGCTACTCCGCATAATTTGAAGTTATAATTCACGACATTTTCACAGCATATTTTTTATATGTAACATGACCTCCGTTTTTGCATCAAAAAAAAAAATCACATGCAATTGTGTAATTTAATTACAATTGATTACTGCAATTATTTACTGAGTTATTCTGTAAGATGTCGAGAATCGAAAAATTTGGAAAGAATTATTCTCGTAACAGATGTTTCCACAATTGAGAAGTGTTTATTATGACTAAAGTATGATTTCGAAGAAGCCGTGATATAAGGCCTTAACATAAATTTCTCGCTGCAGCCTCACTCTGGTGGACTACGCCCGCATCCAGGAGACCTTAGCCAATGACCTACTCGCCTACAAACAGCAAGTGGAGGAGAACGTGGTCGACCCTCTGCAGACAATCCTCAATGTAAGTGTGCTTTCGCAGGACTCATTTAAAATAATAATAATTAATAAACAAAGTTAAAACTTATTACTGTTTGTACGTAAAAAGTAACGCGTACACAGAAATTAATCATGTATAAATTCAGGGGGTTGTAAAATTGATCATATAAAAACCACTTACAGATTATTGCGTGCCTTTTTCCATAAACTTCCAATGAGAATTAAATTAAAGCTTATTATTGTTAAAAATTTTGTTGGTATGTGTTGCCTTGTTGAAAAGTTCATCTCCAGGAATGGCACTATATTATGTTAAAAGATGAGAACAAGAGCAAAAAATGTCATTGAAACCAATGCATCTTAAAAAATGTCATTGAAACGAGCACATCCTACAAATGCATCCTACTAACATAATCCATAGACGGTATTCTGTTTGGTCCCTATGCTGTGGACTATCTTTACTTTGTTTTTTAGCTTCCAAGTTTCAGAAAAGGAAGCATTTGTTTCGTGACGAGTTTCGGATTCGAATCCCGATGGATGTTTGTCGTGGTTTGGAATTCACTTTAAATCGTAGGTACCGGTCTAATATGGCTGTAGTGTGTAAGGCTGACTAACAGCCCTACCCTTTTGAAAGAAAACACCTCCTGTTTCGTAATCTGCCATGGATTGAAGCGCCGGGGAGTTAGTTAATTATTATGACATTTTTGATTGAATCATTATTAATATATGTTGACCTTTGTTATCTATTAAAAAAATGCTTCGAGTCCCAAGAAAATCTGTCACATATATTTTTAAAGTGAATTGTTAATTTTTACAGTCATTGTCTTTCAAACAATAATTGTTATTTTAATATACATCCATTTTGTTCTGCTTATAAATTTTATTTTGGTTCTATTTTTTGTTATTTTTTTCTCGCAAATTGTTTTAAATTCATTTTATGTGTAAATAAATACTTGAAGCTGTCTTGTTTTAAATACTGTATATATTTTATGTACTCTTTCCGTAATTCTGTCAACAGGTCGATGTCGAGAAGATCCTCAAGTACAGGAAACAGCTTTTCAAACTTACCTCAGAAATGGAAGCTGCCAGAACCAGGTATTTGCAGTGTGTTTTATTTCATAAAATTGCAATTCATTTACTCTAGATAGTATGCCTATTGAAAGATGTACTACTTCTAGAAGTAAGATGATAATGTATGGAATCAAAAAGTACCAGTTAGCTATGAGGTGCCTTTTTTTTAAAAGGCATTTTGATTATAAAGAGAAACAAAAGTATATAAACAAAATTTTGTTAATGTCAAGATATGCAAACATGCATTAATAATGTTCCCACTTAATCATCATTCACCTATAAGCACCTTTAATCATTTTCCTTCACTTTTGGTCATTTTTCCCATTAGCATATTTACCTATTAGCCTTTTACCTATTAGCATATTTAATCAATAAGAATTGTATATCGTAGAATGTTACTAATAGTAACACTTATAATATCGCAAAACAAAACTTCTTAGATCTTGTGCAGGGAATTCATTTGCTTTGAATATCAATCATTATAGATAATTTAAATAATGTAGTGTCGGCAAAATGTAGATGGAAGATTAGGTCGTAAAGTGATTAAGCACTTTCCCATCAGAAATTTTGAATCTTCTAGACCAGGGGTCTCCAAACTTTTTAATTTAAGGGTCACACTGACTCCTCCGTTAAGTCCCAGGGACCAAGACCTAACTAGCTCATCATACCAACATACTGTAGTTTTGAATTACGCGCAAATTTACGGAAGTAGCCTGCGAGTATCTATTACGCGAAAGTGCAATTTTGGTTGATACTTACGAGCCAGGACAAGTCATTGCAGCAGAAATACCATCTTGCACTATAGTAGTACAGCGCCATCTTCTAGGAAGTGGGCGGAATTACGCAAAAGCGTCAATTATAATTGGTTTGTCGAAATATACAATGTTTTGTAGCGAGTAGAAGAGCTGGAACATATTCTGGAAAGTGTTCTGTTATCTGGGAAGTTTGCACATGTATTCCATTTCTTCAAACACAATGGAGGTATTTTTCTCTTTACAAATTTAACATTTCAATATCCGTTGTAGACTCAGGAATTATCGATACGATTCTTTTGTTTATAGCTGTGCTAACTTGGGTCTAGAGATGTTAATCCCCAGGCCATTCTTGAAAAACTTTGAATCTACTATAAAGTGTCCTCCTTTCCAGGTACCAAAGTGCCCAGCGCTCCAGCCAGCAGGCCTCAGGTAATGGTGCTGCGGCGGCCGCCGCCAAGGCACAACTACTCAAGGAAGAGACCGAAGATATCGTCAGCAGGGTGGACCAGTGCAGGGTAAATGATTTCTGTAATCTTGCATTTTCAATTTAAGAATTTGATGGTAATGCTTAACAGGTTTTAAGATGCATTTTAAAAATCCTATCAGACAGCACTATAGTCATATTCAGAGTATTTCATCCTAAACACACACAAAAATGCATGGATAATCTCGTCGTTGCTTTTTATTGGAAATCTGCCCTTGAGAAGAAATTTCCGTTTGACTTAAAATAACGAGTTCTTTCCTTTTCTTTTAAGATAATATTGTGTTAGCTTGGGAAACACTACTTTCAAATACAGCACAAGCAATGAACGTACAAATACAGTTACAGAATATTTGTGGGATAAAGTGATTCGCAGATATTTCCGCATCTAAAAGTGGATCTTATGGTTTAATCTTCAAGTACATCAAATGTAGTGAACATGCCAGTTTCAGAATATCCCACAGATATTCTGAAACTGGCATGTTCACTACCTTTGATGTACTTGAAGATTAAACCATAAATTAAAGTGATTTGTAGACATCTAAAAGTGGATCTTATGATCTAATCTTCAAATTCATCAAAGGCAGTGAACGTACCAGTTTCAGAATACCTGTGGGATAAAATGATTCTCAGATATCACCACATCTCAAAAAATATTTAAAAAGTAGTTTCTTAAAATTAAAAATCCTCAAAAATTAAAGTTAAAAGTATAGAATAAACAGTAAGATAAATGATTAAAATTTAAAATAACTTTGCAATTTAAAGAGAATCGAAAGAATTTAAAATCTTTTTAAAAATTGCAGTTTCTCCGTTTTGATTGGCTGGATTAAGGATGAGGATTCAATGATAAAGGAGTTTATTACATAATGTCTAATATTGATTGCAACTATCGATAACTGGAAATTTGGAGCAAAGATCAATAATCAAAAAATTATCCGAAAATATGGGAACCAACATTTTTTGTTTAATTGCAATGTGATATAAAAAAAATAATGGGTTCTGTTGATGCTTTTTCAGGATTCTCTGACAGCTGAAATGTTCAACTTGATCAGCCGAGAACCTGAAATGTCTCAAATGTTTGTAAAGTTATGCCAACTGCAACTAGAATACCACAGAAAAGCCTTTTACATGCTGGAATCTGCATTGCCCGAATTAGAAGCTCAAATTAGTAAATATATTATTTGAATATATGGGTATTATTTGCATATTAGTAAGCATATTGTTATATTAGTATATTATTTGCAGCCAAATTACTTTCATACGTTTCCAATTTCAAGATGGGGTTTTTCATGCAATTGAAATTTTTAAGTGATTTTTCTTCATCAATAGACGTCAGCTGTTTTAATAAAAACATATTTATCAATTATGATTGCTATAATTTCCTGTGGTTTGGGATATAATTGGTATATTGTTTAAATTCGAATTTTTTGAAATTCCAACATATTTTTTTTGAATTTCTTCAATGCTATTGAAATAATATACTGTAGAAAACATAGTATTTTGTAGGTACCTAATTTAGTGATTACTGTTTTCTTGACTATAAACTGTTGGATGAGATTCGAATTGTGTAAAAAAATTTCGTTTTCATGCCGCTTTCGAATCTTTGGCATCAAAAATTGACTGGATAAAAGCGAATGATTAATTGGAAATAAATTTCTTCGTCAAAGCAAAAAATTTGAGATGTCATCATAACGAATGTTGTCGATTACTGTTTGTCAGGTCTTCTGAAGGTGATTTTTAAAAAATCATTCCTAGAGCTTTGTGTAATAAGTTCGTGAAATGTTAGCAGAAATTTCAGGGATCCTTGCCCACTAGAACCCAGATGTCACCACCATGAAAACACAAATTTGAGGCCGTTTATTTCGTTACGTTACGTTACGTTTACGTTTTGTTAAAGTGAATAAACATCTATAGAGCGATTAAAAAAAATTGAGTAATTATATACATATGATTCGAAAGCTTACTGATTTTGAAAGCATAAAATCTGATCATGAAATACGTTGTTCACTCTATAGTTGTTTAAAAGCTCAGATTGCACCATATATCACCATTTATTTTTGAAGAATGAAATGAAAGAGCAGACAACAGACACTGAATAGATTATTTATGCCATTATCAACATAACCATAATAATGACTATTATCATATCAATACAACAATAACAGCTATTATCATATCAATACAAAAATAACAGTTTTTACAATTACAATAGCATATACTACATTTACTATACCAGATACTACAATAACAGATACTATCTTAGCAATAACACACATTGCATTAGTACTATCAGACATTACAATAACAGCCAGTAATAACTACTATTATAACATTAGCTATAATATGAAAAACTCATCTACCAAAAGCAATTTCGAATAAATAATTTTAAACAATAGGATAAATAACAGTTATACACCGAAAAAGTGTTTTCGTTGCTAATTTTTAAAAAGCTTATAATTAAAATTTTTTACCCTGTTAAAAGTGAACTCTTGTGAGATTGGAGTGAACAGCGGAAAGAACTATTTTTTTTCATCAGCGCAGTTTATACCAAAGGATAAATTTTCCAACCACCTTAGAACAAATCCAGGTTTGTTTTTAAACAAAGAATTATCTTTCTGGAAACCTTACTTCAGAAATTGGATGCGATTCAAACTAAATGCTACCTTGTAAGATTGGAACAGAGGAATAGTTTACAAATTGGTTGATGTTTTACGTCTTGAGATTTTAGTATACACTGCCAAGTTTTAGTGGAAACTCACCGTTAAGAGCTAAATGCATATACGAGATTAGAGAGCATATATTTATTTTAAATCGTTTATAGTGATTCCATTTAAGTTCTTTTTTAATGGAACCATGTTATTAGTGTAAATGGAGTAGTTACTGTATTTGCTGACATATTCCAAATTGCAATTGCAGGGTGCTGTGCCTACCAGCCCGTGTTCGGGATTCCCCTGGAAGAGCACCTGAAGGTGACCAAGAGAGAGATCGCCGTCGTTCTGGAGACCTGCATCTGTTGGATCTTCGAGTCTGCCATGGAGGAAGAGGTTTGTCACACATTACGGTCAATTTTTTCAAAATTATATTCTGTTATATAATATGTTGTGCAGTATTTTGTTATTGCACATTTATTATTATATATATAGTATATGCCTGATCACTGATAGGGTGGAATGTAAACATATCTATACATCACAAAACCATCCAAATATGGAATGCCATTAATATATACCCATAATACTGTACTACTCAAAACACTTTTAATTAAAAATTTATCACTTTTTCAGTTAATATATACAACATTTTATTATGTCTCTCTTAGAGATATTAGTAACCTCATGGCAAAATATGGTGTAGTGAATTCCGTGGTGAAGAATAATGCTAAATCTAATACATGTATGGCATTTTAGTGGTTAAGGTTAAAATGCCCATCAGTTAAAAACATTATTTATGAGTTTATTAATATGTAGATGTTAACTTCTTTTCCTAAATTTAAAAAATATATACAATGATGCATTTAAATATGAAATTTAATTTTAAAAAAACCTTTAGCTTTAAATTTTTCTTACAGAATTATTGAAAATAAAAATTAATTATTAATAATTTTTGTTTTGAAAACTATACATAATTAGATACCAAGCATTTTAACACTGGATTCAATCATTTTATTATCTGTTCGTAATGTGAAAAAAATTGTCTTTTATATTTTTGAAATCATGCTGGTTTTTCTTAGTACTAAAAAATTGTTGTTTATACAAAGAATATTTATTTAACAAAAACTACTGCTAAGGTAAATTATGCTAATGTATGTTCCTTACAGTGAATGGTTAATTAATATTCACTACTGCAATGGTATGTATGTTTTCCGTAGAATGACTATTTAGTTAATAATTGCTGATGCTAAGATAAATTATAGTAAATTTGAAATTAAACTCATTATGTTTATTCTTATTTATAGGGTTTATTCAGGATAGGAGGGAGTATGATCAAAATCAAGAAAATGAAGGTAAATTTGCTTTCATTTGTTGTTTTTATTTATTTATTTGTTTTCATTTGAGTAAAAATTATTTTCATGGAAAATATGATTGAACATGCTTTTATTTCAGAGTGCTTTTGATGCTGGTTTTCATCATCTGATAGAAGAAGAAAGGGATCCACACAATGTAGCAGGTGAGATTCTTCTCTTTCTTAAATAAAATTTTTAATTATGTTCTTGTTCTATTTTACTCTACAAGCAACGGACACTACAATATAACACATACCACTAATGAGAAATTTTAAACCAAAATAAGAAAATTAAGGATAATTTTATACTTTGACACTCTAGTGAAAATTTGATTATGCAGGTAGTGCAGCCATACTTTAATGACTGTTTGTTCTAATACGTTTAACGTATGTTCTAGTATGTTACATCCTATAACAAATGCATTAACTCCTTTTTGTCTTAAAACTTGTTTTCAGTCTGAAAATTAAAACATATCGGAAGCATTTTTTTTTTAAGTTGATGTTTTGACAACTTTTGTATACATTCTTATTCTACACATAGATTTTTCTTAGCTTGCCTTTAATTTTTTTATTTCAATGGTATTTATCTTTTTAATTCTAAGTTGGAAAAAAAATTGCTGTTCAACAAAAAGAAACTTACTTTAGAAATCATTTCAAAATAAAGCATAAAATTGTTTTAAAATCTTTCTATACAAGTATATGCATAAACTGCTGTTGAGTTTGATTTTTATATCTATATATATGCCTAAAATACTTGAATGTAAGTTGAATTGGCTGATTTAATTATAAATTTACTATTAAAAATATGTTCAAAATTCATAATATTTTTAATGAAATACATTTTGTAAGTATTGGGTTCAATTTAGTTACTTATCAAAGAATTCCTATATATTTTATAGATAAATCCATGTGAGTTTTTTTGCAGGTATTTTGAAATTATATTTGAGAACATTGCCAGAGCCTCTACTTACCTATCAACTGTATGATCAATGGATGGAGGCTGCTGCGTAAGTATCCCTCACATTGACTTTATAATTGTTTCTCATGTGCATTTATAATTATTTTTTTAAAAAAATTTAACAAAATGAATAATTGGTAAAAGTTCTAAAATTTTAAAAATTTAACAATTTATTGATTAAGTTAAATTTAAATATCATACATGCAATACACATATTATTAGACATCACCTCATGCTATTTCTTTGAGAAAACATTACATTTTCTTCTCCAAAATTTTATTTAATATTCTTGGCAAGGATATAAGCATTTAAATTTTAAACCCACTTTTTGTCTGTGTCAAAAAATATGCAAAGTTTAAACCAAACAATGATTAAAAAATATTAATGTTGAATAGAAATTAGGGCTTTGATATTTCTCTACTTAACGAGTTATCAGAGTTATGTATTTTTAAATATAATTAGAGCATTTTTATAGAATAAAAAGCATCTTGTAGGGGAATATTTATTGAGGATTTTAAAAAAATTAAACATTATAAAATGCATCAAATTTTTTTGGGATCCTGCTTATTAAAATTCTCCAAAAATCTAAATTAATCACATTATTATCATTTATATAGAAAAATATCATCAATCATTGCACATTTTCATGTATTAGGTTAGGAATTTATCTTTAAAATAATATGGTAATTTTCTATAGATTATTGATTTTCCACATTCTGAGAAAGAATTTCTTTTGTTTTTCCTGAGATTAAAATGTGTATGTATCTAATAAACTATCCACTCAGGCCTACTGCAATTTTAATTTCAAAATACTGATGCATTAAAGCATTTTGTTTATCAATCCACTTTATATTATTTGTTTCTTATAGGGAACCTGATCATGACACAAGACTGACGTCACTGTGGAGCGTCGTCAATTCTCTTCCAGATACTCATTTGAAAAATCTCAGGTAAATATGGGTTTTCTTTTTAAAAAAACTAGTTTCAACATTAAGTCTCTTTAATAGAGATTTATAATGAATGCCTCATTCTAATAAGTTTTGTGTTTCAGGTACCTAATTAAGTTCCTGGCCAAACTGTGCCAAAATTCTGAGGTGAATAAGATGTCCATTCAGAATATCGCCATTGTGATTGGTCCCAACCTCCTCTGGCCTCCTGTGGAGGAAAGCGTCTTAGGGTTAGGGTGTTGTTTTTTTTTACCTTACTTGCATTTACAAAGGTTTTAATACTGAGGATTGATTTTTTTTTTTTCCTTAATTTGCTAAGTCACAACCCTCCTTTAATTCTTTGAAATATTGTTACAAAAAATTGCTGAATGCAAACAAATTAAGTACTTAGTTTGTGAACAAAAATTGCATATTACAAAATTGCTACTTAGTTTGTGAACAAAAATTGCATATATAGGGTATTCAAGAATTACTGGACATATAACAAAATTGTGTATAAAAAAACCTTATAGTCAGAGATTGAAACAAAGTCTTTACTAGCTCACAAATGTCTTTGTTAACTACTAAAATTTAATGAATTTAGATGCGAGATTCCTTGGTTACTCACAGTAAGTCTAAGCAATATTCAAATCTTGTATTTGAAAGCATTTGAAGAGTTATGGAATAAATACCAACCAAAATATACTGCTTTAATTCCTGCAAAGCCGTTTGTCTGAAACTCTTTCACATAACAAGTAGAAATACTAATACCACAATTCCTCATATATAAGCTAATACATGGCTGGAAATTAAATGTCACTTGGATCTACTCCTAACAACCAAGGAATCTTACTTCCACATGTATTTAATATAGTAATTGCATTGTAAATTAATAAAGACATTTTTTTAGTTTAATTTTGTAACATATTCAATAATTCTTTGATACTCTGTATAAGAATATGATCACAGAAGACTTCTTCCCTCATCAATTTCTTTCCTTTGTCATTGTATATTTAATTTGCATCATAATAATAAATGCAAATCAATAAAACTTTTATAATTCAAATACAAAGAACATCTATGTGCATTTAAATCATCCATTACAATAACCAAACAAAGACAAAAAATGCATTTTATATATTTCTAACAAAACAAAAGCCTTTTTTCATTGATAATAATTAATAATTTGAACTACCAATAATAATATTTTAAATATTAACTATTAAATTTGTAAATTTATTTACAATTTTAATGTATCATTTGTTTTAAATATTTAAATTAATATGTGTATTTTTAATTTAAATAAATTACAAAAAAAGCATAAGAAATAACTAGAAAATTTTGAATATAATTCTTTACTAATCAACACTATGTGGATGAGTGAAATTTCAATATCACAGTACCTTGAAAATGTGTGGAATTAAAGGAAAATGCATAAATGACAGACACATATATTTAGAAAAGACGTTTTCTTTATCCAGAGTGGCATGCATTTTTAAGCAATTAGATTATCTTTAATGAAATCAGTATAGAATTATTTGATTTTGATATAAACATGCTATGCTTTAATAAATGAGGCAAAGTAATTCCTTTTAGACAATAGAGTAAATAAATTTTACTCTAAAATTAAATATTCATATAACATTTCCCTAAATTATTTTAATACAAAAATATTTTTTGATATGTAAGTATTTTAGTTGATACCAACCATATCGAAAGATTAACTATACAATGAACAGACACTCATATTTAATTTAATTTTTTGCAATTAAAAAATATGAAATAAAAATATATGTAAAATGAATTAAAAATTTAGAATGTAAAAAGATAAATTGCAAAACTCATACACTAGCACAGCATTTGAGCTGTATGAGTTTTGCAATTTATCCAATAATACTAATTTATCAAATTTATCATTTAACTTCAAGAATATTTTTGTAACCAATTAAAAAAATTAATTTTAATCCTGTTCTCACAAATACATTACCTCACTAAAGTTTTTGTGCAGACTGCTGTTTATATAAATTATTAGAAAAAATTAAACCTAGCAACATGCTGTTGTAAATAGACGATGTTTGGGTAGAGTTTTTAGATATGCAACTTCACATGCAAATAATGTTTTTTTTTTATTTAATTAAAAATTATTAAAAGGTTTTTTTTTGTGATTTTCAGTTATAATTAGAAAAAGTAATAAATTTAGAGTTATAGAAATTAAACTTCTTATTTATATATTTATATAAATAAATGCCTTTTTATACCATTATTTGGAAAATTAAAGATTGATTTTTTTTTTCAGCATGAATATGACTGCAACTAATGTTCACAGCTCTATAGTAGACACTTTGATAACTTATGCTGATTGGTTCTTCCCTGGAGGTGAGTACATTACTGTGTATATAAGGAACTTCTGAAAAAATAAAATGATACTGTATCCTGTGTGCTAGAGGTTTTAAATTTTTTACTTATAATTTAATCAGTTTATTATATCCTCTATTTTTAATTATATAATATGTATTTCTTCTACAGTGCATTTCATAATAAGCAATTAAATTATAAATTATAAAAAGTTTCACATTTAATTAACTTTACATATTATTTAGTTTACCTTTATAATATTTAACTCTTTAATTGACGAGGCAACTGTCATGGCATATTAGACATCCATTAGATTTAATTCCATGCCTTTTGTTAAAATGTTGAAAATCCAAAATTGGCAAAAATAGAATAAAAGCTTAAAAAGAAAAACTCTTCCTGCAGTATACCAGATTCTTAACAATAATTGTTATCCTAACAAAATACTGATAACGGTAATAAGCGGTTTTTCACGGTATGAAACAAAAATTATGCGAGACAAAACTTTTATTTATATTTTTGATCACAAATAGGTAAATGAGCATCATAGACTTCTGAACCATTGAACCCTGTTAAGAACCTATGCTGTATGCTCTTTAAAAAAAAATTATTTTTTTATTCTTTTATTTTATTGCTTTAGAGGAAGATAGAGGAAGATTTTTAATTTAGAGGAACTTTAGAGGAAGAATAATGGTTTACTAAACTAAAGTAAACTATAATGTAGAAAAACTTCTCTTTTTTTAGCTACAAATTGCCTTAAAAAGACTGATGATTTATAAAAAAGAATAGTAAGCTAATGGTCAAGATTCTTGAAACAATTTCATTAGACTGGGCAGGAATTTAATTATATTAAATTATTTAATAAATTTATTTATTTATAATTATAAATAAGATTATTTAAATTGAAAATGTCTTGGGAATAATAACAGAAACTATTCTTTTATTGTTATTATTATTGCTTTTTGTAAATCATCAGTCATCTGCAGAACATCCTGCATGAAAGATTTGATGAGTTTGTGGAAGATTTTATTTAATTGTGCCACCATGTTGTCAGGTTTCAATAGTCCAGTCTTCTTAATCCTTATTAATTATCATTATTAATAGAACTGAATGGCCCTATATTTTGAAGTATATTCTAAAATTTTACAGTAGATGTTACTATGTTTGAAAAGAATTCTTTTTTTATATAACTCATTGAAAAGCACTATGAAATCCTGACATTTCCATCTTAATTATGTGAAACAAATAGATATGATTTATTAAGGCATCTTTGCTATTAAATCGAATTTGGGCAATTATTAAATATAGAAAAGCACTATTAAATCTACTTTAGTTTTTTTTTAAATAATTAAAATTATAGCTGTGTAAAAAAACCTCCTTATTTCTTCAAATATTTTAACACTATTTTATTAATTCATCAACTCTACTTAAAGGATTTAATGCATTCATATTATGCAAATGAAGTTATCTGCACAAAAAATTCCTAAATAGTTGCCAAAAAGATATGGATAATCAAGTTATCTATTTTATGTTAAATAATCACAAACATTATACTGTTCCTCATATGTAAAGAAAATAAATAAATCAGAATGTTTTTTGTTTTTTTTAAAAAATAAGGGATCACTTGCAAAATTAATTGCTTTGTTTTATTTGTGCCTATATAGTTTAGTTTTTGTATTGGATACAACTTGCTTAATATTTTTGACTTTTGATGCAAAAATAATATTTAAAAAATAATATATGGAACAAACACTGTCAATGTTATGTTAAACGTTGTAGCCTTTAATATTTGTAGCTTTTGTAATTACTTGCCTCTAATCCACATCTGTATATAATATACAATCTGGACCAATGAAGAGGAAGATGATTGCTGTTATTTGTTGTTTTCTTACTTTAAATTCTAAATTTTATGGGTAGCCTGTATATCGGCCCAGCCGATAATTATTATTATTTTACTTTTCAAATTTGGGGGGGGAGATTGCACGCTGCTTTCCTTCGTAATCCACGGTATTTATGTAACAAATTACTTTATTTATAAATTCTGGCAGTGTTTTAAAGTGAATAATGTTTTCCAGAGTGCGAATTCTACGTGAGCACTCCCACATCACCCCGGCACATGGATGGCTTCACCCAGCAGTCGCTGTATGGCTCACAGGTCAGCTTGTCCACGGCCAAGCTGTCCAACGGAGATTCCGCCTTGGACTCCATGTCCAGCAGCCCCACAAACAGGTACCTTCTTCATTCAACCTTATTAACATGCTGCGCCATATTCATAGCATACACATATAATTTGCTATTATTTGTGAAATAACAAATGAATGCGTAATCGAGAAAAAAATAAAGTGCAAAGCTAATTGCTGCGTTCTCAAAAGAAAAATTCAAATTATATAGCACACTTCAGCGTTATCTAATGTGCACCTACACTTTTCAACCAAAATTTGGAATGATACGTCCAAGGGAAGTATGCACTGAATTTATGTTACTGGTAACAATTTCCGTGACTACCGCTAGTGCTGAACGATATATTCTCGAAATTAAAATTGATAAAAAGCTATTTAAGAAATTCTATGGGACAAGACAGATTACGCAATTTGGCTATTTTATCCATCGAGCATTCTATGGCCCGAAACTTGCACTTTGATGCTGTCCTTAATACTTTTACTGAGCAGAAAAACCGAAAAAAGAAATTTTAATAAATGAAATTTTTACTAAAAATTACTGGAAATTTTTATTCAATACCCTCTTTAAATTAATTTATATTTAATTTTAGTTAAAAGTACTCTCTTTAATTTTAAATTATAGTATCAACCAAAAATAATACGTATTTTAGGTAGTATTCTATTAAAAAGAAAATACAGTTATGATACTTCGCATTGAGGACCACTTCCAAAAAATTGCCCTGCCCACAGATGGTATAATATAACTAAATATAGCTATAGTATAATATAACTAGATGCTAACAAACTAATTCCACCGAGTTCTGTTTTCTAGCAACTCAAAGTGTGCATACATAGAGTAATTATCCTGGGATGTTTATTTTGAGGTCCAAATTTTGTAATTAAAATTTGGAAAATCCCTGTTGTTATTCTAATGAAAATCACAATATTATTCGTAACATAATGAATTACCCTTAAAATCAAATGCAAATCTCTCCAAACTACTACTGTTGCTGAGTAAAATATTTAAAAAAAGTACCCGCTGTATTAGCTACAACAATTAATGTTCCAAATAACTTATATTAAACTTGTAAAACTTGTTTATTGTAAACTTATTATTTGAGTGGCAATAGTCCTGTGTTTGATTCTGTGTACGATAAAACTCATTTAATAAGGTCTTATTAAGGCAGAAGTTAAATGCATTAATAAGAAATGTGGCTCTAACTCTCTTTTTTTCTCCCTATTTTCCGCAGTAGCCCCAAGTCTCCGAGCCCTCGCGCCCCTCTGCGCCCCCGCAAGAAGGCCGCCCCGAAGGCGCCCCATCCTGGGCGGGGCCAGATCACGCGGTCAGTGTCGTATGGGGGCTTCCAAGCCCACGCCCTGGTGCGGGCGAACGAGATGCTGCTCTCCCAGAACACCCGTGGTGTCGCCCTCAGCGTATCGCACGAGAACCTTCTGAACGCAGCCTATAATGACGCAGGATTCCAGGAGGCGGAGCTTCCCAAAGGTAGGTTTCACCTTTCTCATTGTGCAGTACTGAAAACCTTTAACCTTTTTTGACTTGAAATACATTGTAAATTTATTTATAGATGGTCAGTCCTGGTTTAAAAAAGTAACCTAATGCTTTATATAAAAAGTAATGTTTAACGCTGTTTTTCAATGTAGAAACTTTTTACTTCAACAACGTTTATGGCGAAATTATGTTTCGCCATTAAGATTTGTATCTTAAACTACTCTCGTGGTTATTGAATGAAAGTTAACTGCAAAATAATAATAATAATAATAGTAATAATCACCGAAGGTAATGGAATAGGTGATATAATAGAATGGAATGGAATGGTGGTATAGATTTCGACTTCAATCTAAAATGCAAGTTTTCTTACGTACCTTATATATCTTATTTTTCATATTACCTACTGATGATCACTATAAATTTTATTAGTTGAAAGAATGTAGATAAACGCACTTGTAAAAAATGGAGATTTAATTTCATGAATTATGACAATAACATAATTAGTATCATGCCAAATGGCTACAGATTAGGTGAAAAAAAAAATCCAATTTTTGAAAACAAAATATTTTCAAAAATGAAATAAGACTTATATGCCTACCTTCCCTCAACACATCATGGTGTCTGTCGTTCTTCCGCATGAATAGTGGCGAAAGAAACATAATTATCTTTTAGATGGTGATCGCATATCTGTATTATGATGATATTTTTGGAAAAAAAGCAATGGATGTGGATAAAGATTGAGTATATTACAATATCATCGAAGTAAAAAAATTAGAGTTTCAGAACAATTGCAGTGTTTTTGACGGATTAAAGCAGAGCTTTCAAAACAACTAGTGACATTTAAAGTACCTTATTACATTCACATTTGTGATGGCATTGAAAAAAGCATGTATCTAGAATGTTTAGAGTAATAATAGTCGCCACTATCAATGTTCGAATCCTCATGCTTTATTGCCAATTTTGGCCTTGCATTGCATGGCATTTAGAAGATTACTCAAGACTTAATTTACTCTATACCTTGACTCTGGCTTCATAGGTGTTATGTAAGTATGTAAGCTATTTTATTATACATTTAAGATGAACTTAATTTATTTTAAAATAAGAACAAATATTAAAAAAAACAAGTTTTAGTTTTGTTAAACTATTGGAATCTTGCCACAGCTTTTGCTTTCGGTATTGATGAAGAGGAGGATTCCATAGTCGTGTATCTTGTATGTCGTTGTATATTATCATGCTAATATCATTTTGTTCATTTCAGATGAAAATACTCAGAAAAATGAACACTTCAACGGAGAGACCATCAGTGAGCCCATTGCTATGACTCACAGTCGCCCCAAACCACCTCGCCAAAGTCGGGGCGGGCTGCCACCTGTGGCTGAGCGGTCGCGGCGTACCATTGGCAGACCCTCTGTCCCTCCTCCAGAAAGACCCAATTCCATGTGCTCCACCAAATCCGGCTCAGTGAGCTCTGAAGGCACTGACAAAGCGTTGGACTTGGAAGACATTAGTATCTCTCTTGATAGCTCTGGTAGCGAGAGCTATAACGAGTGCCACATGTCTTTCGTTGATGACTCTGACAACGAAGAGAAGAAGTCCCCACAGATTCTCACGAGCGAAGATGTTCCTTTAAAGGACCTCGAGGAAAAAACAAAAGAGCCGGAGGGCAAGAAAGGTGGCAAGGGCCACATCAGCTGGGAGGACCAGAACAGCAACCATAACCCCCAAGAAGAGGTCTTGGACAACGGGTGTCATTTCACAGGTGGCACTCCTACTTGGTTTGACCACTACGGGGACGACAAGCGACAGTCCAACACTCTCTGGTTCGCCGATACCCAAACTAACGACGAGAACTCCACCTACCTGCAAAACGGAGGGTCGTCCAGTCCACCCGTGGATGAAACTAGTCCGAACGAGAACTTTCGTACCATCATAGAAGTCGGCAATGAAGACCTTAAACAGAGTTTAAACACATCCTCCTATAAATCCACTGTGTCGGGAATTGCAATCAAATTGAGAGTGAATAGTGAAAGTCAGAACACCAGACTGTGATCTTCAGTGTTTTTTACGATATACATGGAATGTCTCTTTTTTTTCTTTCTTTTTTTTAAGTTTTTTTCCTCATAGTTTTTTTTCCCCCGTTGTTGTTGGATTGAAACTTGTTACCTAGTCAAATGCCAAAGTTATGATTCACCAAGCTCTCAGTCTTCCGTTCTAAATTTGAAGAAAAAAAAATCGTCTTGGTATCCCCATGGTTCCGTTATGATTCATCCGAAACATACAAAATTTAGAATTATTTTATATGTATATAAATATAAATAAAATTAAAAAGTTTTGTTGTGTAAAAAATAATTTCCACAAAGGAATGGCAATGAGATTTGTAATAACGTTAAAAATTAACGTGTTTGTCAAGAAATTAGAAGTCTGTCAATGACTTTGACAATTACTTCTGGGCATTGCGATATAATTTGCTTTACTGTACAGATGATAAAAGTAATTTTATTTCTTTCAGATACAACTATAATTAATTCTTGAAAAAGCATTCTATTGATATAAATTGTATCTTTTTGTAATGGCTTAGTGAATAGTCCTAAATCACTAAAATCGTTTTATCAGTGCTACAAACATAGTTGGTTATAAAATTTTATTTTAAATTTGAACTAAATTCAGTTTTATAAAATTTTTGTTTTATATAACAATTTTATACTATATATATATATATATTTATATTAATTATTTGATTATCCTTTTTGGTGGTTAGAAATATATCACTTTCATGAAATCTGTGTCAAAAATAAATATTAAAAGTAAACAGAATTATTTTCGGCAAACCTCTATCCTGTGTGTAATATAAATAATTTTAAATGTGGAATTTTCTTTCATATTAAGTTTTTCGAAAAGAATTTGTCCTTTAAATAAACAGAACTATTTTCAGCAAACCTCTGTTCTGCGTTTAATTAAATAATTTTAAATTCAAAATTTTCTTTCATATTAAGTTTTAGTGAAAGAATTTGCTTGAAGTTTTTTTGAAAGAATGTTTTTGTTGTTAATATGGAACCACGGGAAACTCCATTGAATTTAGCCAAAATTATAAATCATAGATTCGCGTTGCCAACGTATAGAATGTTATATATTCATTATCCTGTGTGCAGAAATTATTTCCTAAGCATTCCATTGAATAAAAAATTAGATTCTTTATCCATTTTCCCTTCAAAAAAAGAAAAAAAAAAGTATTATAGTGTATATGCCTCTATGTGTATTGATATTCCTGTGTGTATCATATTTTACTACGATTTACACAAATAATGTATTTTTGTGATTGACGCTTTTTTTTTGAAAGAAACGCAGCTAAATACCGATGAGTATTTTCAACATCCAGTCGCTAGTCAGTTTTGTAACTGTGTATTGGAGATTTTTTTTTTTTTTTTAAACCTGCGAAAGTGTGATTTTTAAGCAATAGATTGTAAGTCTCAAAAGAAGGCTTTGTACAACTGATTTGTAAATAAAATGCATATTTATGTTACTTCCTTTTATGTCTTTCCTTTTATTCAAATTAACAGACATGACACAGCTTTGTATAAAGTGAAATATTTTTAGTTTTGGTAGGTTCTGTTATGCACAGATTTTTTTCCTAATTATTCTTATAATAATTCGGAAATTAAAAATATTATTAATTATAATATTTTTATAACGGAGAATATTAAAAATAATCTAAACATAATAATTCTTTAATCTATAAAGAATAGTCTGCATATTATTTAATCTTAATTATAAATGCATAATAATTCTTTAATTTATTAAGAATAGTCTATGCATATTCTTTAATCTATGCATAATTAATCTTGAATCTATTAAGAATAATCTAAGCATAATTAATTTTTAATCTATTAAGAATAATCTATGCAGAGTTAAAGGTTTGAGATATATAATAATTGACCTTAATCATATAAATTGCCCAAATAAAGTAATCATGCTGATCCAAAAATTTCAAATAATTTATTTTTCACCTTTAGTATGTTGTCATTTCTTTTTAAAAATATAATAGTGTTAGTTTGGAAAACAATTTGTAAACTAACACCATAAATTTCTACTTTTTATATTACAATAATTTAATTAATGGAGCCTGTCACCTATGGGTGGCGCCATCTGGTAACATGAAAATCTGACTGCAATAAAGTTTTGAAAGTAATCAAAAATATTTCGTGATTTTTGGATATGAATTTTTGCGACTATTAATTAATTCAGAGAAATAACATTCCATTTCTTTGTGTTATAATTTTTAAGTTTTGTCGTGAACATACACATATACATACACACATTCATCAAAACAAAGAATCATCAAGCATACATAAACATGCATTACATTAAGGGAAAAAACTGCTATTTCCTGATTAAAATAAGTAAATTTTCATAAAAATTAAGGCACTATGCCTCAAGTAATGCTGCATCTACATACATTATGCAAATAATAATAATTTTACTGTTATTATTTAGCATCATTGGATACGTCTAAAAAAAAGAGTCTACAGTTTTTCTACATCTTAAGAGTACAGCTTTTGCAAGTAGAAACTAAGTAATGAAAGTTTTAAGTTTTAGATAATATTGAACATCACTAATCTGAAGACTTCCGGTAGCAAGTCATTGTGCAAATCGAATAGTGCCAGATTCAATCCTATGTAACAAGATAAAATGAATGAAGTCCTTCTATAATTTCTAGAAACATACGCCACTCGCCCCCATAATTCATTAGCATTAGTTGTTGAATCATATTTTCTAAATGAAAAATTAAGCCATGGCATGCTAATGAAGTCGTAGTAATAATATTATATTTTATATGATTCATTATGTGCACTGGTCAATAAGATTAAATCAATATTAAAATTGATCCTTTTTTCTGATTTTGTTAATCAACTGTATTTAATAATCAAATCAATTAGGAAAATATAACACAAAAATCACTTTTTTAAATTCGCAATTTTTTTACCAACTTGTTCCAGTTTACGTTATTTTATTATATGCCATTCCATTTTAATCAAAGCTATTTTATAATTTTTTTTTATCAAAATCTATATCGTAAATTATTCATTATTTATTTTATTTTTATGTAGTTTTAAGGTAATTCAGTTGTTTAAAATATAGAAACATATAAAAATTAAATTTTATTCTTGCTTAATAGCACCAAAAAGAGGCCTGATGTTCGAGTGACTAACGCTCGGTGCCACAGGTTTCGGGTTCGATGAGACGGTACCATGAGTTTGTAGTGTTTCGTAATCAACTTTAAAGCGTAGGTCCCAGTCAAATATGACTAGAAGTCATAGGATAGACAACCCTACCCCGTAAAAAGAAAACATCTCCTATTTTGGAATCTGCCAATAGGCAGATGGCCATGGTCCAATATGGATCGTAGTGCCAGGGATTTAGTTAACTAATAACAGCAAATCCAAAATAAGAATAAACCATTCTATAAAAAGAAAATACAATTAAAATAATTTCTAGAGTTATTTTCTTGCAAGAAATTTCAGATTTCATATAGTTTTATTAAGCATTTAAAAACACATAAAAAAGCAATAAAATAATATGTAAGTGGAAAATAAAAAGGTGAATTAGACAGTTAATAAGCTATATCTCAGTAAAAAAAAAAAAAAGGGTACAATGCTCCAGAATGTGAACAAAATCTCCAGAAAAAGCATGCATATAAAGAAATTGTTAAAAAATATTTTGCTATAACAAAACGAAAATGTTTAATAAAAAAAAAAAAAGTTTACTTAAAGTAAGATAAAAATAATAAATAAATGATAGAAAAAATATCTCAATATAATTTTTACAATTCTGGTAGTTTTTTAACTTTATTTTTAAAAATTGAAAAAAAAAAAAGAAGTAAGGAATTTAACTTGCGCCCATGCTAGATCATGTATTTAGCCGTTAAGTCATTGTGCCTTTGGACAATGCGGATCTTTAACCATATAAAAGAATTTAAAAATATCAAAATCAGTTTTTTTTAGAAAATGATTGAGTGATATGCTCTACTACATAAACTAGTTAACCTAGTTAAGACTTACATGTAACATAAATTTCAATCAATTTGGTCTCAATCCGTTAGTAATCTTTCCCTAGTTAGAAAAATCTCAAATTTTTTTTTAAAAAAACATTTTTTTTTATCTTTTCTTTTGTCGGCATTTTACATTGCTGCGCAAAGTTGCAAAGGTGATACTTTTTCAATCCAAAGATAAGTTCTTATCTTTGACCCTTCACCAAGAGATAAGAAAACAGTTAATAGGTGAAATATACACTCTTCACAATCTGACTTACGACTCAAAGATGAAATATCCACCATCTTATCTGTCTTATCTAAACACCTCGTTATCAAAAGAAAAACATGAAACTCGGATAATTCTACCTAGCGAGGCATTAATATTTTCTTAAAGTAGTGATTCCTAACTTTTTTTTTTAACACTTTTTCTCACATTAAAAGGGGAAAATTTTGTCTTTTTCCCTTCAACTTTTTGTATGGTTATAATACCTTTCAATGGTTAATTCAGCTTTATTAACCGTTTATGGATAGCAATGATTTTTTTTAATATATTAATTTATGTATTGAGAATAATTATTAATTGCAATTAACATTGTAGCATTTTTTTTCCACGGGAAGAGATATAACATTTCTGTTCCCAGGGGAAAGGAATGTATATTCTTTAATAAGTGCATAATAACAACCTATCACTCAGATCTGACAGTAGATAAGCAGTGTCGTGGATATTTATACTAAATGCTATTAGTGTTTTATCCTAATGAGAACAAGTTGTCACTCAAATCTGACAGCAGATAATCAGTGTCATGAATAATGATACATCATGAAATTAGCGATTGTCTGTTCAACTTTCACAGATCGAAACAATTGCAGATGAGATATGGACAACATTATGAGTTGCTGCATCGTGATTGGTAATAGGCCATGGGCTGAGGAAGTGTCACTACAATGAGAAGTGAGGAAAGCTATGTTCCCATGTTGACCGATTTTCTTAAAGGGAAGTTTATGGAGAAGATGAGGAAGGGTGTTCTGCGACGAGTCGACAAGAAGTTTTTTTTTTTTTTTCAGTAAAATGACTGAACAGGCCGGACATTCCGCCTGTTTACAAAGTGATCCCCTTGTGGTTTCGTTTACCACGCCGTGTGATAGTTAAGGTCTGCGGCAGACCTGATGCATCAGATGCGTCTGCAGATTTCCAACTTTGGAGTAAGCTGCACTTGTAAGCCAAACCTATATCTTTAATTTTCATTTTTTTTTTTTTTTTTTTGTAAATAATATATTAACCCAGAGTTCTATATATATATATATAATACTTATAAATAAAATTTAAAGTGTTCCCATGAACCTGAAAGTGGCTCTCTTCTGGGAGTCATTATAGGCCTAATATAGGCCGAGACCTTATAACATATATGGAAATGTAAAGATAACTTTTTAATTTCTTATTACAAAAATAATCAAATGGTTTAATAATATGTATAAAACGGGTACCCTATAGACAGGGCCGGATTTAGATGAAAAGAGGCCCTAGGCTATTCCACTTATGAGGTCCTTTCACCACCCATTTTTAAGTTTGTAAATTACACGAGAGATAATAAAATACCTCATTACTGTAATATGTATCAATATGTTAAATGAAACATGTTGTGATGGGTACTAATCTTTATAAAAAAATGTGGCACGGATAATAGATTAAAAAAAAAGTCGAGAACACTTATTTGGACATTTATTCTCAGCACGCGTTGGTCTTTACCAATACATTTTTATGTTTGTTTATTAGTCATATGTGTAGAATGTCTCCTTATTTTCGACTCAGTGTTTTAGCGTTAACTGTTTTTAAAATAGTGTAATTCTAATTTTTCTAACAATTTGAATGTAGGCCCATCTTGATCTTGAGGCCCTAGGTGAAGCCTAGTTAGCCTATAGGAAAATCCGGGCCATGTCTATAGAGTATTTCTTTACATCAGTGTAGTTCAAGTTCCTTTATACATATTACGAGCTGATCACTGATGGGTGCGGAATTGAGAGCATAACCTTCCGGGACGATATTTATGAAGATATTGTTAGCAGCAACATCCAAGAGAAGTCTTTTACCCGATTCGCTATGATAATGGACGATCGAATAGACTGGTATGGGATTACAACAAGCTGCTGCTTCTAGTCATTTTAATGGTCTCTCAATGTCTAAAGAGTCAGGTATCAGTTCTTAATCAAGAAATTAATGCTTAATGCTAATTAGTTCTTGAAAAATAACAACATTGTATGCTTCTTTCTTAACAAACGAAAGAAAAACACTCGTTTACAATGAGCAAGAGGGCATGATACCTGCAACAGTGAACTTCTGTAATTTTTGTAAATGAGTACAAGTTTACTGTGAAAAGCAAACATTAATATTGCTATCACTGTCTGTAAGAATTTTGAATAGGGCTACATTAAATATAATCGGTGACATGTTTCTTTGCCCTGGGACCTCATTAATTTAACAATGTATATAGGATATATCCATGAGTATATATATATATATATATATATATATATAACTAAGTATATAAAAATTTAACTAAGTATTCATATTTTTATTCATGTGTAATTTCTTATCGTCAAGTGAATCTGTAGCTACGATTCTTTAGTAAAGTTTAATAAAAAAAAAATATTTAAGAAGCTATATTGCGGCCATACAAAAAAGGAATTAAAATTAAGAATTGCTGTTCTCGATTTGCTGCATTGGTTAATACTTTTCAGATAGAGTAGCAAAACACTAAAACAGGTTTCTGCTTTAACTTCTTCTCTGAGGTTTTTAAATGAACTGCAATGAAGTTTATCCAAATATGGCATTTGCTTTTAATTCAGATATCCATCAATTTAATTGGCAATATATAAAATCTATGCCACCAATGCGTTGCTGCTAGGGGTAGACACATTCTTTATTAAAACCCATTTATTCATTTCTTTTTCAAAACAATGTCATTTATTTTTTTATTTATTTCCCCTCACATGATAGATTTTCGTATAAAATTATGTATTTGTAAATCATATTTGACATTAAAATGTTACTAAAATAAATTGTTTAATGTGCAGTTCTTCTCTATTCTATGTTTTTATGTTCATTTGCTTGCAAACTAAACACAAAACACATCTCGTACCTTAATTATTGGAGGTTAGTGTATTAAAGTTTGTTATGATCAAAACGTTCAACGATATTACTTTTTGTTAATTTTTCACATAATGTAGTTAAATATAGTTTTCATCTTTTGGGAATTGATTGCATATTACTATTTGTGGTCAAGTGCCCTAGAGCCCTTGCAGCTATTTTCACATTTAAAAAAAGTATATTATGATGTCTCATATGTCCTCTTTTGTTGCATTATCAATACTTTAGATGGGGACGGGTACGATCAATTTTTAGATTTATATTTCTTACCATTAGATTCGGGAGGGAAATAAGAAGAGCGGGAACTCCTCTATATTCCACCTTTGTGGATGTTCATTCAAAATTACAATGGCATATTTTGACCCACATCATTGCCTAAAACTGTGAAGGAGCTTATCAGCTCTAAACACAGTGGTATGATGCAGAAGAAGTACTTATGTTGTTGGGGAGGAATATTTTTTTTTTTTTTTTTTTTTTTTTTTTTGTAACTGGCAATGATTAGAAAAATCTGCTGATTGAATAACAATAGCTAATCAATTAACAGAATACAAAAGATGTTATGATGATAGATATTTACATTAAATTTTCTAAATGTAAATGTTTTACATTTCTTAAATGTAAAATCTTATAGTGAGGTGTTCTCCAAGATTGGAAAGGCAATTAAGGATCTCTGGAATGTCCCTCCAGCACATGATTGGTACTCTAGAAATGGCCCTGGGGGTGTCTTATTTTTTGGGGGGGCCATAGAAGCCAACAAAGTTGCCTATCACGTTTTGTCAGTAGGCACTTGAGGGGTCTCACCTATGCACAAGGGCAGAAGAATTTTTTTAGATCTGCACCAAGTCTAGGACTGCTAAAACATTGCCCGCTCATATTTTAAACTATCTTGATTTTACATTGGACGAGGTTTTTATAAGCTTCTATTCTTGTACTTTTAAGAGGTTTATGGGCTTATGGATTTGATGTAATAGCTAGACCCTATCGGAGATCAGAAACAATTACAACAGCAAATGTTAAATCAGGAATACCTTGGTTATTAAATAATAATTATTAGAAATTGTGAAATTAAAATTTATGTTCATCTAATTGTTCTTCCAAATTATTATTATTTAACATTTTTTTGTGTACTTATGATGATTTAATTTTTATTTGTATCAAATGCATCGTGTCCTACAGACTGAGAATCACGAATCTAAATAATTAAAATGTTTTTTTTTTTTAATATTTTCTAACTTTATATTACTTTCTGATATTTTCTAACTTTAAATAATTGCTTAAAATTCAAATAATGCACTAACTGGTTTTAAATTTTTCTATTAAGTTTCAAAATTTTATTCAGTTTTCATGTTTAAGTTAAGTTTTAAGTTATTGTAAAATTTCTTAAATTGGAAAGATTAATTTTGTATTAATTTCCCTTTCTATTATGTCATTCTTAATAATAGAGTTCATAACAAGCAGATTATAGAGCGGGTAGTGATTGCTTCGATAGATTAAATAGAGAAAAAATTGAAATGATGTAGGTTACGTCTTAACTTGTATAGGCATTACTAATCAATAAAAGTTTGTTAGATAAAAGATGATTCCTCCCATGAGTATGAAACATTAAGTGCTCAAGTACTCTTGTGAATTGGATAATTCAATTATTCCTGTAAGCTGTTAAATTTTTAATTTATCTATTAAATAGAAAAATTAATTTTTTCAATATGAAACTATCACTTATTACTATCTTAATTAATGTCCTTGCACTAAACTATTGTTTCTTAATTTTAAATTAATTTGTATACATGTCCTATAGTATTAAAAATTAAAAACACCATTTTCATAATAAATAACTTTTATTTAATAAATATAGTCATGAATATAATTTCAGAATTTTAAAAATTCGACCTGCTGCTTTTACGATGTGATCCGCGATACACCAAGTTTCTTTGAGTTCAGCTGCAATATTACAGTTTTTTTTTTTTTTTTTTTTTAATTTAATTAAAAAAAAAAAATAGTTAATTTTTTTTTTCAAACCAATCAATGAATGTCCAGGTGGAACCGTCTTCCGAAGGCTATCAAGGAACAACAAATCGCTGAGCTCACCGAAGCCATTGTTTGGAAAAGGGGAGGGGAAGGATTATCAAAAATAAAAAAGCAATCCCCCTCCGCGAAGAAATGGGATAACCTTTGGAAGATGGACCAGCCCCACCGCTCGTAAAATAACTTCCTGCTCTTTGACGGCTCATTTAAATAGACTTTATTGTACAGCAGTTTATAAAGGACAATGTTCTCATATAGACAGCAAGAAAACACTCAGCAGTGGGTGGTGTCAGGCTGGAGTCGCTTAGAAGCACTTGCGGTGGACAATGGATGGTCCAGACTCATCGTATTCCTGCTTGGAGATCCACATCTGCTGGAAGGTGGACAGAGAGGCCAAGATGGATCCACCGATCCATACGGAGTACTTCCTCTCAGGGGGAGCGATGATCTTGATCTTCATGGTGCTGGGAGCCAAGGCAGTGATTTCCTTCTGCATCCTGTCAGCAATACCAGGGTACATGGTGGTACCACCTGTAACGGGTACAAGCACAACGTTAACACACGCTCGTCTCATCTAAAAATGCACAGTACTTGAATGCTACCTCATCACGCAACATTAATAAAAGATCTAATATGTTCCACAAATATATAAACAAGGTTTATATGCTTTTATCTCATAATAAGGATTTAATAATATTTTTAGAAACCCCTAAATATCAGAGTACATAGAACTAAAAGGTATTGTAATGTAAGAACTATCTCCTAAAAAGTATCAAATGTACATTCTTATAACTTAGTGACAGAAATAAAAATTTATATCCTTTTTAACTTTCTAGTATAAAAATTGTGAAGTGCCAAACAGGGTAACAATGACAAAATCTCTGGATTGGTTTCGAATGTTAAGTGTAAGTGTAAGTGTAAGTTAAGTGTAAGTGTAAGTTCTTCGATCATGTGTCTGACAGATAAAATAGTATCTTTAAAATGATCGGTTTATGATATTAATGAATTGATCGAAAGCTAAGTTAAATTAGATGGAATTTAATTTAAGTACAATATATAGAATTACTTCTGAATGAGAATGCATTTTATATTTTGAAGTTTTGTTATAATATCAACTAATACATTGTGTTGTTTAAGAAAAATTATTTTTAAGATTAGAAAATTAGCTAAATGTCTAATGGGCTTGATTGCGATTGAGATTGCAAAATGATTTTCCAACTCACCGGAGAGGACAGTGTTGGCGTACAAGTCCTTACGGATATCAATGTCGCACTTCATGATGGAATTGAAGGTGGTCTCATGGATACCGCAAGATTCCATACCCAAGAAGGAAGGCTGGAAGAGGGCCTCTGGGCAACGGAACCTCTCGTTACCGATGGTGATAACTTGACCATCAGGCAACTCGTAGGACTTCTCCAGGGAGGAGGTGGAGGCGGCGGTGGCCATCTCCTGTTCAAAGTCCAGAGCTACATAGCAGAGCTTCTCCTTGATGTCACGAACGATTTCCCGCTCAGCTGTCAGTGGGCAAAAAAGAACACGGACGTCAGTAACGCAGTGAGGGGGCAAGGAAACGTGGACGTTAGTAACGCGGTCATGGTGTAAGAACACATGGACGTCAGTAACGCGGTCATGGTGTAAGAACACTTGGACATCAGTAACACAGTGAGGGGGACAAAAAAACGTGGACGTTACTAACGCACTGTGGGGGCAAATAAACAAGTAACGCAAACGTTAGTACTTCAAATATTAATTTTTAAGAACTGTTCTCATAACTCGAATTGGGCATAAAATTACTTTAACAAAACTATTATTGAAGAACACATAATTGCTTCAATTCATTCTCTAGCTCTTAAGCTTTAACTTTTCACTTAATTTAACTTTCACGATGTTAAAATTTTCAAATTTTGTCAAGTGATAAGCGTAGTTTAATTCTTTAATAAGTCAAAGAAATAAACAAATGGTGGTTTTTTATTATATTTATATTCCAGTTTTAAATAAAACAGAAATTATGAATTTAAATTGATTCTTGGGAGAAATCTTTGCCCTAATTTTTGAAATTATCTGTTGAAGTTAACTGATTATATCTTTAAAATGATATTTGTTCATTGGAAAATCGAATTCAAATTGGTTGGGTAAAAAGCCTCACCAATATGAAAATAAAAAATAGTAACGGCCAAGCAAAAAATGATGCTTCAAGAGTAAGATCAGTACATATTCTGGACTATACAGCCATTGAGAAAATCTTTTTTCATAAAAGTCCTATTTTGTAATCTGGTTAAATTCCAAACAATTTGAATCTCTATGTTTCTATTGTTAATTTGTAATTTGTGTGATACGTACCGGTTGTGACGAAAGAGTAACCACGTTCAGTGAGGATCTTCATGAGATAATCTGTGAGATCTCGTCCAGCCAAGTCCAGACGGAGGATGGCATGAGGAAGGGCGTAACCTTCATAGATGGGGACGGTGTGGGATACACCATCTCCAGAGTCCAATACGATACCGGTGGTCCTACCGGAAGCGTACAGGGACAGGACGGCCTAGGAACACAGAACATCGACAGTCAATAATACTCCCTCACTCGAAACGGGCTTAGATTTTTGTGATAGTCCAACACACAGGGATTAATGGGCATTAAAATGTGTATTCAGTGTCTTAAAAAATGCCACAGTCTCTCCTTCACATTCATGGCAAACAATAATTAAGTGTGACTTTAATCAAAAATGTGTTTGTTTCCAATACTTTTTTTGCCATGAGGAGGGTGGTTTATAGATTAATTATTGTTTTCCATTTCAAATTAATATTTAAGAAATGGATAAGGAATTTTACAGTTAAGTATCTTTAGGTTTGTTATTTCATTTTCAGAAAAGAAGGGGGTTTTCTTTCTTTTTGTTAGAGGATAAAAGTATTCCATGTTTTAATAATATTAAACAATCTGTTGAGTCTAATCTTGGGATGTTTATGAATATGATTTTAGAACATGTATTAAAGGTGGAAAATATAAAATTGTCTGAATTAACTGTAGGATGTATTTCGTTAGTACTGATTGTGGACTATCATATTTATTGCTGTTTCCAATATCTGAAGGATTTCTTAATTTGAAATTAAACCTAGGAGGACAATGATTTTTTGACTTAGGGGAGTAAGTGATGTAAGAGAAACCAGAGGGGTCGTCTTCTCACCTGGATGGCTACATACATAGCGGGGGTGTTAAAGGTCTCAAACATGATCTGAGTCATCTTTTCCCTGTTGGCCTTGGGGTTCAGTGGGGCTTCGGTGAGCAGGACGGGGTGCTCCTCGGGGGCGACTCGGAGCTCATTGTAGAAGGTGTGATGCCAGATCTTCTCCATGTCATCCCAGTTGGTGATGATGCCGTGCTCAATGGGGTACTTCAGTGTGAGGATACCTCTCTTGCTCTGGGCTTCATCTCCTACGTAGCTGTCCTTTTGACCCATGCCCACCATGACACCCTGGGGGATGGACGAAAACAACACGGATTAGCCTCGCTTAATCGACGCTGCATCAGATCCATACTCCAAAAGGGGTTCACGTTAAATAGGAAGACGTCGTGGATTGAGCAGGAATCCTTAAATTATTTCGTTCACACTACCATTGAACGAGCGGAATGATGCTGATTATGCTTAAATAATTGATTAATTATCCTTTCTTTTTAAGTACTCAAGGGTGCGAAGAAGGTTTTTTAAGAAGACTTAGATGTTGAGTAAGAGAGTATACAGTATAAAAAAACCTAAATAATTACTCAACTATTTTTGTTTATATCAAACTTTTGAAGACTTTTTTAAAATTTCTTTCACATCTTATGGATTTTGTGCAGATTTTTGTGCTAAATTCTAATATTCTATTGCGAAATTCAAAAAATTTAAAGGAAAATATAGTTTTGATTAATATTTTCTCTGTCTATTTTGGAATCGCTTAATATATTTTCAAATCCTTTTAATAGAGTGTTGTTTTACAGCATATCTAATTATTCTGACTTTCAACTCAAATCTTGTTAAAGTAATTTTTATCGCAGTAAAATTATGAAAGAGGCTGAATAAAAGTTCGTTGAAGTTTTGAAAAAGGATTATTGATCTTAAATTTTTTTTTCATTATAATTTAATCGTAACTTGCTCTACTATGAATTCCTTTGTTTTTAATCATCTTTTCTTTTTTTTACTTTTACTTTTTTTTGCCTTCATATTTTCTTTAATAATATAATTAATCCTTTTGGACTATAGTTCTCTTAATGAATATTAAAATAAAAACAAAGATTTATTTCTATACATTAATCCTAGAAGGTGATTTTATTAATGGATATTAATCTAAAATCTAAGAGATATTCATTTAAATTAACTAAAAGCGTTCTCTTAATGGATATTAATCTAAAAACTAAGCGATATTCATTTAAAGTAACTAAAATTCTCTTAAGGGATATTAATCTAAAATTTAAGAGCTATTAATTTAAATTAATTAAAAGAGTTCTTTTAATGGATATTAATCTAAAATGTATGAAATATTCATATAAATTAACTAAGTTATCATAATAGATATTAATTTATAAACTAAGAGATATTCATTTAAAGTAACTAAAAGAGTTCTCTTATATTAATTTAAAATATAAGAGATAATCCAGTTAAATTAACTAAAAGAGTTCCCTTAATGGTTATTGATCTAAAATCTAAGAGATATTCATTTAAATTAACTAAAAGAGTTCTCTTAATGGATATTAATCTAAAAACTAAGATTTATATCTATAGATTCTGTAAAAGATTTCTTGAGAGCTAATTAATGTAGGAAAGAGGGATTCTCACCTGATGCCTGGGCCTTCCTACGATGGAGGGGAAGACAGCCCTGGGGGCATCATCTCCGGCAAACCCGGCCTTGCACATGCCGGATCCGTTGTCAACAACGAGAGCAGCAACATCGTCGTCACACATGGTGGCTGATCTGCGAAAGAGACGAGAACACGGTCAATCGGCGGGAAAGAATCAGTCTGTTGCGAGAGAGACAGACAGAGAGAGAGAGAAAGATTTCCGGGACGATTGCCTAATTTAGAACAGGGAGGGAGTCCTTCCGGAGACGCAGACGAGATCCAGGAATAGCTCATCGTCTGCGCGCTCAACCCTTAAATGGCTCTGAACTTGAACTGCCGGATCCTGGGATGTACCCTCCAGAAGTTGGGGTGACTCGTTCTCAATTTTTTAAGGGATACTCAGTCGTATTTAAATTTTAGTTAATTTTTAGACTAATTATGGGGGTCGTTTAATGCTATTTATAACTTGAATTATGCTAATCATTCTTAAGGGCTTTAAACAATTAAATTCAGTTTTCTCGATAGTTTGTATTAGGGAGATTACTTTTCTTAAACTTGTAGTTATTTTTATTAAGAGAAGATGATGAACACTCTGTTCAATCTCATTTATAGTATTAATTAATATTAAAAAGGTTAAATGATTTTTAAATAATTTACAGTCGAAAAACATTAAGATTTGCTGTTATAGATTTAGTATTTTGAAAATTATAATTGATTAATGTCGTTTTAGTTCTTCCAATGAAAGAAAAAATATTATTAATATACAATTCATAATAAAATTAGAGAAATTAAGCCCAGTTGTTTATTTTACCATTATTTTAAATTGGATTTAATTTTAAAATTTAAGCTAACCAGTTTATTTTGGATGAATTTCAATATAAATTTTTAAAACCGATTTTCAAAATGTAAACAACTCTAAGAATAAACAGTAGTATACTGCACCTGTTTCTATTTTAATTATAAGTCATTTGAAATTCGCACAGTATTAAGCTTAAATATCTCAACAGATCAACGTTAATTTATCATATCGCTAATTTAATCCTACATAAATATTATATTATGAAACATTTAATTTAATCAGAAAATTGGGAAATACTTTTATAGTAATTACAGAATGACAGCAAATACCGTAAACTAGAAGAAATATTAATTTTTAAGAGAATGCCCTATCTTATTTAATTATCTATTTCGCAGAGAACTTACTACACAATCCTCTACTATCGGATAGGTCGAGTCTTTACTAGTTGTTTTAAGTTTGCTAATTGTCTGTTTAAACGCAAGTTTTTTAAGCTGAATCCATTTGAAATGCTTCTTAAAAATTGCCAAAACTGATTTTTATTGAATGGTTATACACTAATAGAAAAATTTAAAGATTTTCAATTATTTTACGTTTTGGATTACCTTCCATATTGATGAAATTATATACACAACAGAGAATTCGTTTCTTATACATTAATTGATTATCTATTAAAATGATTGAATGTTGATCCATAAGCCGAATAATCATTTAACTTCATAACTGTTAAATTAAATAAAGTATATTCTTGCTATTTAAATAATAAACGAATTGAAAGCAAATACTGAATAAGCAAGATAATTATCTAGTTCCTAACAAAATTATAGAACATTAAAAAGTTTAATATTAATTTTAAATATGCTGATAAAACCTTAAACTGAATCTATAAGTTAATTTAATTTTGATCTTAATTTTTAAAGCATCCGTTATCAGAGAAGGTTAAAATTTGATTTTAAATTTTAAATTTTATTTTCAATGTTATAGAAAAAAACTACAATAAATTGTCTATGCCATAAATTGATTCTATTAATAAACTAAGTTGGATAATCTAATGCACGATTATTTTTTACACGGGAATAACTAACAGAAAATTTTTTAAATCTTTTCTTCTATAGATACGGAAATAGAAGTTGAAATTAGAGTATGAAATAATTAACCATGTTCTACTATGGCAAGGGCTTATTACTTACGGAGTATCAATAGGATTTTAATAACCTCTGAACTTCATAAGAAGTTAAATATGACTATAGGGGGTTGCTGCTGAATTAAATGTTAGTAATTAAAAGAATTAATAACTTTAAAAGTAATCAGAAAAATGAAAATTACTTAAAATTGATGGGTTTGTGAAGTATTGAATTTTAATGTTAAATATTTTTTTAAATATTAAGGGACTTTTTACATGAGGGGCAACGGACGTACCAGTTACGGAATACTTTAGTTAAAATATTCACAAAATATCATTACAATTAATATTTAAAAACCTAGTTGCTTAGTTGAATTGATAAGGGAATTAAAATTAAAGTTAAAAAGTTTTAAAATTATTGAAAGTTATACAAATTTTAAACTTTAATAAAAGAAATATTTAAAAAAAATATTACGGGAGTGGCAATGGACGTACCAGTTTCAGTACTCCTGGGAGGTTTAAACAATTATATTAAAATTAATGTTAAAAAATGTTTTTAAGTTAATTCGCTTAATTGATTTTTACAGATATTAAAATTTAAAACAAAAGGGAATACGACGATGTCCCGTAGGAGATTTCATCTTACCACAGTTGACAACTTATCCAATAGTTAGTAATCCTGTTGGGAGGAGAGATAGAGATAGAGATAGAAGCACAAATCCGCAAGATGTGATTTTTTACCTTGTGTTTTAGGGTCTGTGAGCACGAGAGAGCGAGAGCACTGGTGGCTGCTGCTGCGAACACTGCGAGTGAAGTGAGGATGAGAGCGGGATGCGAGGGATTTAAGAATCGGGCCTTAGGCCATATAGGGCCAAGCCGTTCGGTTGTGCGGCGTGCTATTTCGGGCCGCGCCAAATATGAAAAGGGGGGGAAGCCGCGTGGGAGACTTGGGGGGCTATTTTTGGGGAAGGGAGGGGCCTCGGCGCGCGGAGACATCGCCTACTTTAGGCACCCGGCATACTGAGGGGGAGGACGCGGGACAAGACAGAGAGAGAGGAAAAATAAAAAAAAAGCTCACGCGTTTACTCTATTTTGAAATGGTTCGTTTTCTGTCACCGTAAACAATGATAGGTGTCTCTCGTTTTTTCTTCTTTCGCTGCTGGCAATGCGTGCCTGCAGGAAAATAGGAATGACCGATACCAATGTCCCCGTTCGGTGAACGGTGATACAAAATTTTAACTTAATGTTAGAAAATGTACCAGATTACTTTTCAGTTTTGTTATAAAATTTATTCTGACAATTAGGGATTGAAAACACGTAACTTGTCAGTGGACCTCGCGGAAAATTTTTTAAATATGAACTTTCGATAAATTATAAAATATATTATTATATCCTAAATTGCAAAATTCCAATCACAATGTAACTTTCGATAAATTAGTTCCTATTAATTGATTTTTTTAGTACATATGATTGAAAATTATTCAGCAATTTAGAAATTGAAGACACATTTTGAAGTAACTTGTCAGTGGACTTCGCGGAAAATTTCTTTAATATGCACGCATAATGGAAAATATAGCATGATAAAAAGATGCATATTGTTAAATTGATTTAACATATTCGATATCGTTCGAATTTTTATAAAAACCGAATGAATTCGATAGATTAGTTCCTATTAATTGATTTTTTTTTTTTTTTTAATGCATGGGATTGAAAATTATTCTGCAATTTGAAAATTATTCTGGGATTGAAAACACATTTTTGGAGTAACTTGTCAGTGGACAGCGCCGGAAATTTCTTTAATATGCACGCAAAACGGAAAATAATTAATATAGCATGATAAGAAGTAAAGAAAAAAAAAGATGCGAGTTATTACATTGATTTAATGCATTCGATATCTTTCAAATTTTTATAAAAACTGAATGTTATCGAACGAATAAGAACCGATATACTAATTCCTATTAATTGATTTTTTAAATATATATGACTGAAAATTTTTCTGCAATTCAGGGGCATTACTACATTTCTAAAGTAGCTTATCAGTGGATCACGCAGGAAATTACATATGATTGAAAATTATTCTTTAATATGCACATAATAGTAATTCAGGGATAGAAAACACATTTTTGAAGTAGCTTATCAGTGGAACGCGGAGAAATATAGCATGATAAATAATGCATTTCATTGAAATACGTTTGATAAAAAAATTAGTTCGATAGATTAGTTCCTATTAATTGATTTTTTAAAACATATGATTGAAAATTATTCTGTAATTCAGGGATTGAAAACACATTTCTGAAGTAAATTGTCAGTGGACGACGTAGAAAATTTCTTTAATATGCCCACATAATAGAAAATAATTAATATAGCATGATAATGCATTCGAAATACTGATAAAAAATGAATTCGACGGATTAGTTCCTATTAATTGATAACATAACTTGTCAGTGGTACGGACTTGTCAGTGGACCGGAAAAAGAAATCAGAAATTGTCAGAAATTTCTTTAATATGTATGATAACGGAAAATAATTAATATAGCATGATAAAAAATAAATAAAAAAGTGCTTTTTATTACATATTGTTACATTGTTTTAACGTATTCGATATAGTTCAAATTTTTATAAAAACCGTATGATTTCGATAGATTAGTTCCTATTAATTGATTTTTTTAATACAAATGATTGAAAATTATTCTGCAATTCAGTGATTGAAAAAACACATTTCTAAAGTAAATTGTCCGTGGACCTCTCGGAAAATTTCTTTAATATGCACGCATAACGGAAAATAATTAATATAGCATGGTAAAAAGTAAATAAAAAAAGTTGCTTATTATTTATTAGATTGATTTAATGTATTCGATCTCGTTCGGAATTTTATAAAAACCGAATGAATTCGATAGATTAGTTTCTATTAATTGATTTTTTTAATACATGCGATTGAAAAAGTTTTAGTGACAATTTTTTATTTTGATTCAATAGTTTTGCTCGTTTAATGCACTCTCTAGTAACAATCACTGCTAGTACTTTATAAAGAGCAATTTTAAAATGGAACATGTTTTAGTTGTGCTATAAAATACGACATTAATTCTTGAAGAAAAAATTCATCGATGGCTTATGTCTTGATAATTAATGGAGTGGAACACTCTTCTGTAAGAAGGACAGAAATAAAAATAAAGTATATAGAGACATCCTGGTTAGCACGGGATTGTCGAAATATTTTATCCTTTGATTTACAATACGTCAGAAAACATTGGATAAAATATATTTAATATTTAAACGTTTATTTTTTATTTAACTTGAATTGTATCATGTTCCATATTTTAATACTTTCCTAAGACCTAAATTGTTTTATGATAAATAAATGTATTTTAAAAATAAAATTGGCTTATAATGAGGCAATCGAAGGTCTGTGTATCAATAATATAAAGAAACTACAAATATAAAAGATTTTGTGCGAGTTTCCCTTAAAAAGTTATTTTTAAAGTTGGTTTGACTTTGGAATTCATGGACACCTTTGGATAAAGAATGCAATTTTTTTTTTGTCTGAGGTGTCTTTCGAGTTTCAACTCATCTTATGGCGGCCTGGTAGCCAATTGGCTAGAGCCTATGGTGCTTCAGGTGGAATCCTGGTTGTGGCATGGATGCTTGTTAATGGTTCGGAAACCACGTTAAACTGTAGGGCCCGATTTAATAAGTCTATAGTGTGCACAAAATGGATTGTAGAGCGACAAACCAAATACTGATCTTGTTTGTTTATTAAGTTTTATACTTGAGCAGATGACAATGAGAAAAAGATTAATTATTATCACTTATCTATTATAAATGCTATCAAAAGCCGCATATTTTTATGTTTAAAATGGTACAAAGATTTTCTACAACTAGTTTATTTCTAATTTGTTTCCTTCTTCTTAAAAAATAAAATGAAGATATATTTAATATATCGACCCTAATGTTCACCAGCGACGTACGGTATACTTTTTTTCCTGGTTCTTGCATGCATATTTCTGGATTTCCTCTGGATATTATTTTATTTAAATGTATGATATGTTAATTTATCATACCCAAATGGCATCAAAAACCCTTTTACAAATTGAGAAATGTTTTAACTTAAAATCTTAAATACTGGTACAAAAACGGAAAAATATTAAACAAAATACTGGTACAAAAATGGAACATGCTCACACTCTCCCCATATATATCTTGTTCAAATTTTCAATCGAATTATATAAGTTCAAATAAACAATTGTATTAAATTTAATTGCAAATTTTTGCCTATTTGAAGTTGCATATATATATATATAAAAAATGAATATATATATCTGCGGATCATCAATTTGAACTCTTTTTTTTTAATGAGAAAACTTTTATACAGGTGGAATAGGAAATAATCTATAATTGCTATAAAAATTAAGTAACCAAGATTTTCTGTTCCTTAAGAAGATTGTCTCTTTAATATTTATGCATTTATTTGGCCTGCCCGATCCCCAGAGTTGTCACCGATTAAAAATTTGTGAGATGACCTGGGGTGAACAAATTGGATAGCGTAGAAATTTGATTGAATTTGAAACATGCCTTCATCAATATGGGAATGGGATGTCAAGGGCAGCACTCTAAGAAATATGTATCATCATCATCATGGTTGGTACAACAGTCCCATGGTGGGTCAAGGCCGTCTGCCAACTGGCAGATTTACGAAAAAAAGAAATATGTATACCTGTTTAAATACCCTAATATTGCCTTGTGCATTCACGCCAGAAGTGGCTCAGCTAGGCACTAGGCTTTGTGAATTTCCCTGCGATAAATGACTATTTTGCTTTCATTTATTGAACACTTATATAAACATTCAATTCTCCAGTCGGTTCTGACAATTTCTTCTTGTTACACTAATTTTTATGGTAGTGAGTGTACATTATCTATCTTTTATTGTTAGTAGGTTTCTTAATTTATCAAGGCATTGAATATATGATCTTTAAAAAGGATATCTTACGTCTTTATAATTTAATTGCATCTTATGATCAAAATAATTTCCTTTCAAAAAAACATAATGCAGAGAAACGTGTCTAATTTTTTATATAATAGAATAACAAATTGAAAATTATTTCTTTTTTTCAATTCCTATTATTAGTTCACACTCTCCCTATATATATCTTGTTCAAATTTTCAATCGTTCATAAAATACTTTTTATTCATCCACTCAAGTTCAAATAAATTTTTTTTGAACTTGTAGTGGATGACACTTAATGTTAATACAGTTTTTTTTTCAAATATTAATTCATTAATTAAATTTAATTAATTAATTATATTTTTTTTAGATTTAAATTGCATATATCTACCAATAGATGGCGCCAGATAAACTTAAAAAAATGAATGAAAATTATGTATAAAGGACTTTCTGCAATAGAGTGAAAAAAATGTAGGAATTGACTGAAAAAAATTTTTTTTTTTATATTACTTGTGTTTTTTCAGTTATCAATTTTTGAAGAAATTAGTGAAAATAAATTAAAAAGATCCCAAGATCCCGCCTGAAGAAAATGTTGAATCCTAAAGATTAACATCATTTCTTTACCTATAAATTAATTTAATCCACAAGTTACAGTTCGGAATGATGTAGATTATGAATAACTAGCAGAAATTATCTTCCCAATAAAACTATACTTTGAATGAGAAATAATATGTAATAATCTTAATCATTATCATCAGTGACGCAACAGCCGCATGGTCGTCTGCCTATTAGCAGATTTCGAGACAGGAGACGTTTTCTTTTTACGGGGCAGAATTGTCAGCCCTACGCTCTACAGCCCTACTAGACTGGTACATACGATTTAAAGTGGTTTCCGGAACACTGCAAACATCCATGGCACCTGCTGGGATTCGAACTCGAAACCTGTGTCATCGAGCGCCAGAGCTCTAGTCATTCGACCATTAAGACCCCCAATAAAATTTTACAAAGCTAAAATTTAGAATTTATTAAATTATGCAGTTCAAGATAACTGATTATTTCAATATTGCATAAATAACTAAAATTGTATCAATGTATTGATACCGTCATAATGTATTAATTTTGTTTTAAAAATACAGCTTTTGTTTTAGTGAATAATAACTAACAAATATTTTTTCGGAATTTATGGTTATGAGCCATATTAAAAAATTTGAAATTCGACTATATTTGGACCTCTAATCATTATCTCGCATTTGCAAGAACTGTCTATTTGAAGTTATAAGAAATATTTAAACATACACACATAATTCGATTTCTATATATATATAGAGAGAGAAATATAAATATATTCATTTATTTAAGTTAATATTGAATTTGAACACTTGAATTTTGCTCCATGTATTTTGTGTGGTTGTATGAATAGCATATTGAAAATCAATTATCTTTAAAACCAAAAAAATATATATCATTATCTTTAAAACATTAAAAATTTTATTATTTTTCAAACGTTATAACACATTTAATACATACTTTAATACAATCAATCAGTTTGCTGCCAAATAACAATCTAATTTCTCAAGTGGCCAATGGAACAGGACACAAAACATTGATCAAAAGTCGTTTATTTACTACCTATAAAAAATTGCCGCATTTACAAGAACTGTTTATTGGGTTTTTACGAGTTTTTCGCACGCAGAGGCGGAACCTCCTTATTCCCCTGTCTCTAGATAAAACATAAAGTCCTTGATGTATAAAAAAATTATAAAGAAATTAATCATGGAAATTAATTTTTGAAATTCATGAATCTCAAACTGTTTAACTTTTAAGCTACAGGAGAAAGGTCTGAGCGACGCATAAAAAACCGGTTCTATCAGGTTTCGGCGAAACTCTCGATGCAAGTACCAACACATTTCGTGAATCGGGGTAGGCGAAAAATCGTTCGGGCGACGTTTGGTTTTGTGTACCTCTTCAAATGATATTCACGATAATAAAATGACGGTCAAATAACTAGGTTTATTTTTCGGCATCAAACAGTAGAAGAGGGTTTCCATCGAATACTAAATTCTCACACCAAAGAACACCAGACAATTAGAAGCCTGGTTTTCTACCTATTCAAGTTGCTGATTGGCTGGTATAATTTGATGCGAAATTTTGTCATACAATGGGAAAGCGTGCGAGCAGACGAACGTTCGCTATTCATTTTGATATCTGGGTTTGGTTTGGTTTGTCGCTCTACGGTCATTTTTTGCTCACTTTGGGCTAATAAGACCGGGATCTGCAGTTTAACGTGGATTACGAACCACTCACAAACATCCATGCCACCGCCAGGATTCGAAACTGAAGCATCTGGTACCAAAGGCCAGGGCGCTAGCTAATTGGCCATCAGGCCACCTTGATTTCTAAGTGCAACTTAAGTATCAAACGATAATTGCAAAACTTTTTTCCATGTAATAAAAAAGCATAAAAATTATTAAAATAAAAAATTATTCATTCTCGTTTGTACAACATTTAGGGAGAAGGGACAAAAGATAAAAATAAACAGGTAGGAGGAGTATAGACACCTTGAAATCGGACATCAGACATCGAATAAAACACTCAAACACGTCTGGTATTCTCATTAGATGTCAAAGAATCTCAAGTAGATCTAACTCTAAGTGTTCGCCATTCCGTGAGGCATCCAAAAAAAAGAAGAGAAAGAAAAGAAGAACGAAGGAAAACCCCCTCCCGAAATAGCGAACAATTAACAGCAACGGATTCTGATTGCGACATTGTGTCGTAACAGCCATCTTTTTCTATTGTCTAGCAAGTCCCTACATCTTCCAAGCAATTGAAAAAAAGGTTAAGTAAGACATTGCATGATAAGATAACATTGACATTCTAAAACCACACACATTGAATGTTACGAGTCAGTGGCGGAAGTATATCTCTAAAGAGTTTGTTATTTTCCAGTGCATTATTTGCATTTTAACCTAAAATTATTTACCACTCCAAACTCAAATTCGTAACAGATTAGGCATAACTGCCAGAAAAAATCTGGCGAAAAGGCTGCAGAACAGACATGAAATCAACAATCCTAAGTGTGGTATCTGGCTCATTCGTATCAATTTCCCTAGCTCCTAGAGCTCAATTGAAGAACTTTCCAGAGAGGCCTTGATTGGTTTGGTCGATTGGTTGTCTCTCTACGGTCATTTTGTGCACACTTTGGGCTAATTAGACCGGGAACTACAGTTTAAAGTGGATTTTACGAACCACTCAGAAACATCCATACCATCGACAACATTCGAACCTGAAGCCTGTGGTACGAAAGGCCAGAGCTCTAGCCAATTGGCCATCAGGTCGCAGAGAGGCCTTGAAGACAACACATTGGTTTTCAAGCCAAGGATATTTAATTCAAAATTATCTATGCTTTGGGTGGACACTATAAATCTATAGGGGAAATGTTCTGAAGTTGCACTCGAAGAAGTGAAAAGGATGTTGTGTACCCCCAATGTAACCCGACCCCAACCCTTGGGAATGTACGTTCAAAATTGTGGAGGAACTTCACTCACATCATACGCAAAATTGTTAAGGAACATGTGTTCTAGCCCCGGTGATGTAGTATGGTATAGTCGCAGTAGCAATAATTCCCAACCATAAGCCGAACAAACTACAAACCATTCCCCCCCCACCCCCACCCTACTTAGGGGCCAATAAAAGAAATTCTAACATACATTTCCTTTTAACTTAAACGATCATATTTACACACAGAGAGAGAAAGGTGATGATGATGTTGAAGCAATAGTCGAGTAGTATTCATTTTTTAGAAGAGAGGTTGTCGTTGCTTTCAGAAATTGGGTGGCTATTATGATTCTACAGATGCACTTTATATCTGATCAGCAGAGTAAATTATTAGAAGTATTTAAGTTTACGATTATATAAGACTTTTGCTTCTGCAAAACATTTTTGTTTGTCTTAATTTTATTCTTCTAAGTAAATTTTTTATGTGTAGGAAATATACATTTACATTTATTTTTTGATAACTTTCGGGGGTACACTCCTTAGTTAACACAATTAATTTGTTTGTGGTAGGGGTTGTCCGACTAAATTTCTTAATAAAATAATATAAATGTATTAATTAATTTTGGCTGTGTGTTCTAAACTCTCTGGAGCTCGGTGCCACAGATTTCGGTTCGAGTTCCGGCGGTGTCTTGGATGTGTGTACTGATTCGGAATTCACTTTAAACTGTAGGTCCCAGTCTAATATGACTGTAAGAGCATCGCGCATGATAGGGCTGACAACCCTATCCCGTAAAAAGAAAACATCTCCTGTCTCGAAATCTGCAGGTAGCAGACGGCCTTGCCCACCATGGACCTATTGCGCCAATGATGATGATGACATGTAGTAAAGATATTGCTCACAGTGTAAAAGAGGACTAAAGTTCGAATACACGTTTCAAAAAAGTCGCAATTACTGCTGTCGGAAAATAATAGAATTGATGGTATTTATGTAAGCGCCTCGTATTGACAATCAAGTAGCTTGCAAAAAATATTCTGGCTAACTATTCATAAAAGTTCTCTTAGAAAGCAATGGCCTTCTTCATCATCAGTCGGTGAATTATTCATGTCGTTCATAATTGTAACACAGTCATTTAGATATAACAAAAAGTACCACGCCAACGTGTAATCCTTGAATGATTTAAATGTAGTCCCTTGTGTATTTTGACATACCCTTGGACCTAACCAGTAAAAGTCCCTTTTTTATATCTGTAGTTAATGTTGCATAACTTTCATAAATTCTTAATGATTTTTTTTATGTTAAAATAATATAAATAAATTTTAATTATAAACTTATGATAATGTAAAACGAAATAAATGTATATATCTATGATAAAAACAAATGAGAAATAGTTAAAAGGACATATTTTATGAAAGTAGAGCAAATAAAGATAAAGGAAAATCAAAAATCCTTTAACAAAAATTCTAAAAAAAAAAGAAATCTTTTTCCAAATATTTATGGAATTAAAATTTATTTTAATAAAAAACGAAATAAAAATATATGTCTACGATAAAAACAAATGAGACATAGTTACAGGTCATATTTTATGGAAGTAGAACAAGATAAATGAAAACAAAAAATCTTTCCCTAAATATGCAGCCAATTTCCAAAGATATGAAAGAACAAAACAATGTTATACCATTCTAGATGAAATGTATTTGAATATATTTTGAGCAATTTATAGCCACCATGTTTATTAAAAGAAAAAAAAAATCAACATCAATGTTATTATTAATTTGGTTTTCTATAAAGAGCCTCTATTTCTAATCTGTGATTTCATTCTTTTTTTTTAAAACCATTTACAGACATCAGCGCATATAGCGAATTGCACGCCAACTTCTTTCGTAAAAAGGCCACATGTCTCTCCCATCAACATCTTATAATTGTCTTTCGTTATGCTTAAACGATTGTTTATTTCTCTCGCGCGCTGTGTTTCTGTCTTAAAGTCTTCAACAAAAAACATTTTTAGGCAGCGGTTTCTTAGAATTTTTTTTACAAGAAATTCTAGGGGGAAAGATTAATAAGTACGCAACGGCATATAATCCACGACGAGAAATGTAACTTATAATCCAAAGATAACAGGCATAAAATTATAATATTAGAGAATAATACAGTTAACTTCAAGCTTCATCTGATGTTTAATAATCTGTTTTACATAAAATAAATGGCAAATGGTACATATTGTGTTGTTGTTTCTTATCCTATTTGGCAGTCATTAGACCAGCCTATGAACCATCTGAGGCAGGTACCTACTGCTTAAAGTAGATTCCGACAAACATCCATGGCACTGCCAGGACTCAAGCAGATAGGTGTGGCATCGAGCACCATTAAATGGTGCCCACCATCAATGGTCGAGTGTCTCGACCATTCCTGCCCGGTACATATTGTATAGCTGATAACATCAATTTATATTTGGTTAGCTCTCCATCTTATGCTACTGCTTATTACTGTCTGCCATATTTTAATTATTTAATATATTGTCAAACAAATATATTAAATAATTAAAATATTAAATAAATAAATAAAATATTTGTTTCAAATTTTTGTTTCCAACTAATATGTTCCAACAACATATACCCAAAAGAAAATTCCTCTCCTTGAAAAAATCCGTGTTGCATGTGCATCATAAAATTCGTAATCACTTCCGGTACAAAACAAAAGATCTAAATCATTGCCACCTGACTCGCAATTTCCAGGTAGTGACCAAGGCACGCCACAGACGACGAGTATTTATTTCGGACACTAAAAATCGTTTGCCAGACAGGTGGAATCCGACCTAGCCATAACTCAATTTCAGCTACCCGCCATCGTTTGTTTTTAAATCACAATTTTTGTTTACTTTGGGTCGGCGACACTGATTTCTGGTTCACTCACCTGCTGTTAATTCGAAATATATATCTACGCAAAATCGGCAGTTTTTCGATGGCATATAAGATAAATGTAATGTGGATATGAAGTTTCCCTTCCTGTGAAAAGACAATTTACCACTATTATATTTTAGACAAAAAGCTCACCAAAGTTGCCGTAACCTTTCATAGACTGTATATTTTGGTTTGGTTTGGTTTGTCGCTCTACAGTAATTTCTTGCACACTTCAGCTAATTTGACCGGGACCTACAGTTTAACGTGGTTTTCTAATCACTCACAAACATCCATACAACCACCAGGATTCGAAACTGAAGTACCAAAGGCCAGAGAGCTAGCCAATTGGCCATTAAGCCGGCCTCCATATTTTAATAAGGCGACCCAAAACAGTGTCTCATACTTATATTTTCCATTAATAGAAGTAAGTTGGGCCTGAATGGCAGAGTGGCTAGCGCTTTGGCGCTCGGTACCACAGGTTTCGGGTTCGAGTCTTGGCGATGCCGTGGACGTTTGTAGTGGTTTGGAATCATTTTAAGCAGTAGGTCCCGATCTCATATGACTTTGGGCGTAGAGCTGACAACCCTACCCCGTAAAAAAAGAAAAACATCTGTCATCTCGAAATCTACCAGTAGGTAGACGGCCTTGGCCCACATTGGGCTGTTGTGCCAATGAAGATGAGAAATAAGTTAGCAACAACAAACATTTTGATACTTTTAAAATCCGGCAACTTTAATCTGAAGTCATTTGAAACTAGAATGGAAGATATATAACAGTTTCAGCCGTACACAGAACAAGTAATATAAAAAAAATTTAAGTCAATTCCTACTTTTTTTCACTGTATTTCAGAAAGTCCTTTATAAATAATTTTTACTAATTTTTTTAAGTTTATCAGGCGCCATCTATTGGTAGATATATGCAACTTAAATCTAAAAAAAAACTAAATTAATTAATTTAATTTAATTACCGAATTAATCTTTGAAAAAACTGTATTGACATCAAGTGTCATCCATTACAAGTTCAAAAAAAAAAAAAAAAATTGTATTTGAACTTGAGTGGATGAATAAAAAGTATTTTATGAACGATTGAAAATTTGAACAAGATATATATAGGGAGAGTGTGAGCCAATAGAAGGAATTGAATAACAGCTTGGAAGGGGAATTGCTGCACTACAAATTCACCTCCACAATTTCGAACTAACACTCTCAAATGTAGTATTTGATGAGTTGACACCTTCCTCTTCTCCTCATCTTCGAGATCAACGGGTGGACTTTCCGGTATAAGGATTTATTGTTCCCATCTCTGGCATAGACATAGAAACTTTCTGTCTCAAGAATTTAAGCGAACCAAGTTTATAATAAAAGTTCCTTATATTTTTTTTTATACATTAGTTGGCCATGTATTCCATTTATGTATACACTGCGGGAAAAAAGTAGAAGGACATTAGATTATTTTTGATAAATGAATAATGACGCATTTTTTAAACAATTAATTTATTCACAACGTTTTTACATGCAGATACCTGTATCTAGATAAAACAAAAAAGTATACAATTAAAAAAAATGTATACTTAATAAAAAAATTGGTTTTGACGATCTCATGATTAGTGAAAAAAGTAGAAGGACACTTCTAAAAAAGAGGTGTGCTATATAAATTAATATGGAATTCTTTTCCTGTTGGGTCGAATTACTTCGAAGATCCTATTTGGCATCGAACTGTATAAAGATTGAATTTTTGTTTGGCAAAAATTGTCCCATACAAAGTTTAATGATTTCTGCAGCTCAGCTACAGATTTAAACTGCTTTCCACCCTTGTAAACACGACATACAATCATTGCCCATATGTTCTCTACAATGTCGCGATAAGGACTTTTAGCAGGCCAATGTAAAAATCGAACATTGTTTGCTGCAAACCAATCTTTAACACCATTTGCAGTGTGAAATGAGGCTCCATCTTGCTGAAAAATCCAGTCATCTCCTCCTAACTCAGTGCCATACGGGAGAAGATTTGAGTTTAGAGTCTGGATGTAGTCTACCATTTAGAAAGACTAAACTTGTCCTGCCTCCATAGCCAACTGCTAACCATACCATTAAACCACCTCCTCCCATCTGTCGAGTAGAATAAGTTTCTTCTTCAATACCAAGACAGTGCCAATAGTACTGATAACCATCTGGACCATCCAAATTGAATTTTTTCTCATCGGAAAATATAACTGAGGTCCATTCTGAGCTCCAGGACATGTGGTCTTTAGCCCACTGCAGTCGGTTCTTCATGTGTCCTTCATTCCACTTCGGATGGTGCATCCGTTTTTTGAAGACGAACTTTTTTGAGCGTTTTATGTAGTTATAGACAGTTCTTTTGGTTACACGTGTAATTCTTGATTGAAATTGCGCCTTGCCGACACTTCCACCAGTCTTCTTGAGTTCACGAAGGATTTTTCGTTGATCACGTTGGGTGAGTTTTTTTGGCCTTCCTGCCTTCTTTTTTCTTCTGTCACTTTCAGGGTTTCTTATGAAGTTCGAAACAGTATTAGGACTGATTCGTAGCTGCCGTGCAATCTCTCTCACACATTTGCCTTCCTTTTTATAGGCAACTATTTGGCCCTTCTGAAACTTACTTAAGGGTATTCCTCTGGGCATCCTAAAACCAATAAAAACTATAAATTTCTATCTAAATATTTTATTCTTGTTAAAAAGGAATTAAAAGAGAAAAAAAACACTTACCTATTAACTTTCCAACAGCTTCTAAGTAGATTTTTTGGATGTGTCCTTCTACTTTTTTCACACACCCAAAGTTATTAAGTATTGCATTCCTAAGTTAAAATGATGGCAAATAAAAAACTCTCCTTTAACTTTCACTTAACGTAAATTAAAACTCTAACAAAACAACTCTCTATAAAAATCAGATCAAAAGCAGTAAAATAAAAGCATATTGTACAAAAAAATGACTGTCCTTCTACTTTTTTCACACAGTGTACTACGACCAGTCCACTGATAAACCTATTTATACCTAGTAATTTTTTATTTACTATAATTTCCTTCCTATAATCAGTAGCGGTACATAATCCGCAATTATAATTTTCGACATTAACTATAACGTGGTTTGCATTTAAAGTAAAGTTTTCTTTCATTATAGAGGTCATAAACTAGCCTGACATTTCTTAAATGTAAAAGAAGCATTTTTGATGTTAAAATAATGCTAAAAAAATTATATATTTTACATAATACATGATTAATTATTAGGATATTATATAATAATGGTGATGTAGAAGGTATATGTATATTAGTACCATGATAAAAACAAACAAAAAATAAACAGAACTTAGAGATTTCTTGGAAATACAAGCAAGTATAGGTAAAAGAAGCTAAAACCTCCATATGAGAAAATAAATCTCAATTAAAAATAAATTACATTTGTAAATTTTTAATTTTTGTATTACCTGATTCTAAATCGAAAACGTTTTTTTTTTTTTTTTTTTTTTTTTTTTTAAATCCGGAAATATTTTTATCTCCATATTTTTAAATAATTAATTGAAATCATAGTCAGTCATTCAGTATGTAAATTTCATCTATTATTTTTGGAAAAAAAAAAAGTTTTTATACCGTGAATTTTTAGGAACTATTTTTTTTTTTTTTTTTTTTTATTTCTAAAAAAAAAACCAGTTGATACACAGAAGCGTATAATTCCCATTATGAAATCGCAAGATTTATAACTTAGAATCCAAGGATTATAAAAAGGAAATTATAGCATTCTTAGTTGAAATTATTTATACGAATTGCTTATACTTTGTTTTAAAATGATGCATCAATTTTAAAATTTTCAGTGCCGTTAAGATTTATAAAACATATTCAATTTTTTTTTATCACCAACCAAGCCTTGGAGTTGGACCTTTACGAAAATTATCTTTTAATTTGGAAACTTAAAAAAAAAAAAAAAAAAAAAAAAAAAATGATACATTCTGGGGTTTTAGAAGACATTCACTGACGATTGTAACAGCTTACTATATATAGGTATGTCACACAGCCTGGGTCTTTTTGTACAAATTTTCTTCTTTCTACTCAAACTGGGACGTGAAAATTATTATTATTATTATTTTAATAAGCTTCTATGTCAAAAGGCAATGTCCTCCTGCTGCTCATCGGCGTATTGTTTATGGTACACATAAGTAGAACATGATGTCCATCAAGGCACACGCACAAAAAAAAAACGATAATAAAATGTAGGAAGGGGGAGGGGTAAGGAGTATGCTACTGTGTCCAAAAAGTCGATTGAAAAAAAGTTGTTGAGTCGATTGAAGAGATTCAACGTGAATCCCCGCGCGCTTTGGAGGCCATCCCTGCCGATGACTTTTTAGCATGGATGGCCTTTTTAGGATTGGAAAAAAAGTTGGCATAAGTGCATTGTGTCCGGAGGGGACTACTTTGAAGGCGATGACATAAATTTGGAAAAATAAATAAAGAGCTTTTGAAAAAAAAAATAATTGGTCTTACTTTTTTGGCACATTAGTATGAATGGGATACAATCGATATAGGTGATGTCTAGGGAAAGAAAATATTACATTTTCAATGCACTGAACGTTTTATTCAAAAGATAAAGCTCCACACATCCAACCAATAAATAAGTGTTGTCCTATCTCTGGCCCTTATTTGGTTTGTCATTGATTCGTAGAATTAGCAAATGACTTTTTTAGGCCAATCTGTCTCCAATCGTCAAATTCCGGTTTCGTCAAGATTTTCTGTCAGTTGGAAAACACCTACTCATCAGACCCAAAACATGGAGAGATTTGGCTGATGTATTTGACAAATACGAAGAGAATAATCGAAAATATCTGTTAAGTGCAGCTGGGTATTATCTTTTTGAAATATAAGGCCAAAGTATAGTGAAAGCAAGAGCAATACAACAGAGCATAAAATAATGTCGATATATCACTGCTCTACAAGGATATCACTGATTACACATGTTACACAAATAAGGGCCAAGCGTAGTACAATATTAATAAAAGGATGGTTTTTCTTAAAATTTTTATTTTATTTTACTAAAGTTAATCAAGGAAAATATAAGTAAAACTTCCAAGGAAAAAAAAAACCAGACAAAATATATTCATCACAATATCAAATATCATTCAAGACGATAAAAAAACCTAATAGAATATTTTACTAACCGAACTTGTGTTTGGTGACATTATATTATCAACAAAACTGCAGATTTAACGATAACTGAGTATAGATTTAAAGTAGTAAAAAAACTAAAATTTAACACTTAAAAGACATGAATGGAATTCAGAGGAAGTATGTAAAGAATAGTCTATCTATTGGAAATCTAGAAGATATAAAGAATGAAAACCGTGAATCGAATTATTTGATTTTTCATATAAATTGTTTTATATTAATAATAACACAAAAACGCCAATATTATTAATAAATAGTAAAGTCATTTAATAAATTTTACTCCAAGATTCAATAATTCATAATTTAATAGAACTTTAATCTTTCCTAAGTAAATAAATGAAAAAAAGAAAAGAGGACGGAAAAAAAAATTAAAGGAAAAGAAATTCTAATAACAATCTCTTTCCCTTGGTGCGTTTTGGCTTTATAAAGTATCATTAAACATTACTCGTTACTCGTAATCCTCATTTAACATTACAGATTAAAGAATAATATCGACTTCATTGAATGTATTTTTTGTTTTAAATTATTTATAGTAGATTATGGTTCAAACAATGTATATAAATAATTTATTAACAAACATAACAACAAGTAATTGTAAATATTGAATAAATGAAACAAATAAACCAGGATCAGAAATCAAATCCTAATTGAATCTTTTTTGTAAATATCTTTCTTTTTTTATATAATTTTATTATAGATTATGTGAATTTATTTATTGCTTTGAGGATCATTGATTACTAATTGGTTTGGTAATCATTGATTATTTATTGGTTTGATGATCATTAATTGTTTATTTGTTTGATAATCATTGGTTACTAATTGGTTTGATAATCATTGGTTTGATGACCATTGGTTATTTATAGGTTTGATAATGTATCACTTCATAGAGAACAAACATAACTTATAACCAAGTTTGCATTTTTTTTCAAGGTTTGCGAAATAATTTCAGTAAGCTTTTTCCCAAATATATAGAAAACAGTGTAATAAAAAATATCAGTTAAGAGATTTTCGAAGCCAGCAAGTGCATTTTCAAGATGAAGTTTTAGTGCCATAGTATGAATGAAACCAGGACTTTTACGTGTATTAAAATGTAAAATACCTTCCATTGACAGTCATAAACCTGTCGGGAGTTTTCCGGATTTTTCTTCCCAAACGACACATGGATTTAGGTTACTTTTCCTCCGAAGATCTTCTCAGCATAATGAACTGTCCCTGGTGTAAAAAACATCGTTCAAGTTTAAATGTTTGATTAATTATTTTAGGGATGGTTAGGATAAGAGCTGGGATTTTATCAGAGAAGCAGATAAAACCCTAACTTCTCTGATCAGCTTAATAACAAATAATTGTAAAATAATAATTATAATATGAATAATTGAAAATAATAATTCTTCATGATTTAATGCTAAAAAGTCTTTCTCAAGTATGAGACGAAATAAGGAGTATCTCCGGATATACTGTTATTTTCTTTGAGCTGCATTCGGTTGAAAAAGCTCTCCAGGGTCACACATAAAATCCAACAATAATTACTAAGCAAAATAATTAATAAATAAAATGCCATATATGATTTCCCCCATGTTAAATGATAAAAAAAAAAAAATCAAGTAGAATAAACAGTCTTTGATTTCCTTTTTGTTTTCTTAATCACTGAACAAACCAAACACGTTTTATTACGGAAATGAAGAATATTCGTAAAATAAAAATAAAAGTACACTGGAATCTAAATAAAATGTAACAAAATTTTTATTTCGTATTAAAATTTAAAAAAAAAAACGAAAAAAATGTACACCAAAAATTTAATATTATTTGAAGAGAAAGAGACGTATATGGTTCTGGGCCACATACTGGTAAATTTACTCCAAAATGCATATTAAATATTTGTTCGATTCTAATACTGCTAATGTTTGTTATATAACTATTTATTAATGCGATTATGCAACGGCAGGATGGCCAATTGATTAGTGGTCTGGCTTTTGGTACCACAGGCTTCGGGTTCGAATCCTGATCGTCTCATGGATGTTTGCGAGTGGTTCGGAATCCACGTTAAACTGTACGTCCCGGTCTAATTAGCATAAAGTGTGCATAAAATGACAGTAAATCGACAAACCAAATCAAACCTTTTCTGATTGTAGTGAACCTTATCTGATTGTAGTAAAACCATTATTTAATTCAAAATCACGATTCACATTCAACTTTGGATTTATCGGACAGACATCAATACTTTGATTCCTGTAGATATTTCTTAAAAGGTTTTTCTTTTTCGTATCAGAAAATAAATATGCTAGAAATACAGAAAACGGGACAGCACGTCATATAATATATAAATAAGTAATTTAATACACTCGTATAAAGTCGCTGTTGATAAATTGGAATTATATCAGTGTTCATTTTGCATGCTAAATTATCACCTTTAACATCGTATAATTATGAAATGCCCTAGCACATTTTTATAATTAATCAAATTAATAGAGCTCGAATGCATTGAAATCAACTTAAGCCCGATTTCTCATACTGAATGCGAAGTAAATCCAGAAAACATCGATTAGCAAAATTATTCGGTGACGTATAAGTGAGAGCTCATTTGAATCAGAGCGACGTATGAACAAAAATCGAACTGCATTTTGTCGCGCTGCCTATGAATGAGAACTGCGAGTATCCTTATACAGTTAGGAGACTCCTGCAGAGGTTTTACAGCATTCGCACATGTGAGTTAGGAATGGAAAGGGGGTGGCGCGTGTCAACGACTCGAGGGTGGGTGTAGGAGGATGAGGGGAAATCGGATCGCTCCCAGCCTCGAAAAGGAAGAGTGCCTTTTCTCACATAGAAAGGGATCGTCTATAAATTGCTCAGTCACTAGGGAAAATACTTATAATGCACGTATTTTACAACATGCAATCCAAAAGAGTTCCCAACCCTAAATGAGTAAACCAATGTCTGAAAATAAAAAGTATTTTATTATATACGTAACAAAAAAAAAAAAAAAAAAAAAAATCGCTTATTTATTTTTATACAAGATAACTGCAAATAGTATAATTGTTTTCATATCATGATATTTTAACCTGAGATAATTTCTCACTAGAACAGCAAGAATATAGCAGATTCAACGTTAGCTACTGTTCCCCATGACTGGCCTACTTCTCTGCTCCTAGATCCACATTGTGCCACCTAATTTGAATCCAGAGCTCAAACAGAGGGACAGTTCATTTTACTCATTTCAATAGGGACCTGAATAACAGCGTGTCTAACTCTCTGGCACTCGGTGCCATAGGTTTCGGGTACGAGTCCCGGCGGTGCCATGAATGTTTGTAGTGGTTCGGAATCCACTTTAAGCCGTAGGTCCCGGTCTCATATGACTGTAGAGCGTCACAGAGTCTAGCCAGATTTCTCACCCACATCATTCCCAAACTGGGCAACTCACTCTAGGCACAGTGATGTGATGTGGTGTAGTAGTAATAGTAGTACTCATTTCAGTATATACATTTATTTTATCAGCATGCTTGATGCAAATAATGAAATTTCCAAGAAAAAAAAAAAAATTTCCCTGAATTAATTATCATCATCAGGTTTTTTTATTAGAAAATCTCTAATTAATCATCACTTTCCATGGGACATCCCTACACTCTCGTAGTCATCTATTACATTAGTTTAGTTGCTTAAAAACTTGTTGTTCATGAACAGTCTATTAGTTAATGGCTTTTCCACCGGCATAAAAAATAATGTCATTCATTTACACATATGATATGACGATCGTTTGTTAAAATAAAGAGCCTAATTGTCTAGAAATAGCATTAAACAAGGCATTTTACTCACCTAAATAACTGTTTGCAATAAATTGCAATTGAAAAAAATTCAGGCAGTCTTTCTTGCTAAGGGCAAAAAATGTAATAAGTAAAAGATCTGTCTTTCATATCAGCTATGCCTTTAGAACGCTGAAACAAAATGTCTTTGGCTGTTAAGCACCAAAGTAACTCTTGAATTTCTAAATAACTTGGACATGTAGGATCCCTCTAGATATCTTAGAAAGGTTTGGTTTGTCGCTCTATGGCCATTTTTTGCACACTTCAGGTTAATGAAACCAGAATCTACAGTTTAACTTAGATTCCGAACCACTCACAAGTATCCATGCCACCGCCAGGATTCTAACCTGAAGCACCAGAGTCCAGATCGCTAGCCAATCGGCCATCAGGTGGCATATCTCAGAGGGAAAGTAATAAACTTATAAGATAACTAAATGTTTTATACATTCCCAGATATTCGGGACCCTGTACATGATATCTATATGTTTGTATTACCTGTCCAAGGTGTCCAAATTTGCCTCTGTTCTTATCTGCTGTAAAAATATATTTCATGAAATAAAATTTATCAAATAAAATTTCAGAAATATTATAAGAAGTCTTTAAACTATCGGTAAGGTACTTCAAAACCAATAAAATTCTCTATGCTCCGGTTCATTATAATGTATTCCATGTAGACCTACTCAACAAAAGCACATATTTAGTCTTTTGAATATGGTAATTAAACAATGGCAGGTGTTTTAGGAGGAACTCTGAATTTCACTCCTCCTTTAAACTCACACTACTAAGACAATTCATGAAAATATTTCTCTCAACTTCTTTTTGAACATTTTAAATCGCTACCCCTACAGTTAAGCAATCCGAGCTGTAGAACTTTATACAACTACTATCCACAAAGAAAGATCTCGGGGAGTATTCTCCTTTAACTCCTTTCTTTCTCACGCAAACTAACATGTGTTACCATTAAATCAATTTGATAGACATATTAAAAAAAAATTATTTTATGATTTCTTTCAGCATACTCATTTCTTCGAATTTTACCAGATCTCTTACAGAATATATATCTTTTAATAAGACTCCTTGTTGCCATATCATATCATTTCTATTTCATGCCGTTTCACTGCGATATAAAATCTGTTTTTCCATGTTAAAAAAATTTGTTTTTAGATATGTTTGTCATGGATGTCATTTGGTGGACAGAAATTTAATGGATTAAAATGTCATGATGGTATACATTTCATAATAAAGTTGTTTTCAGTACTTAAAACCATATCCATATTCACTTTAATCACTTTCTTTCACTTTGATTTTTCACAGTGATATAAAAACCAATCTTCTGCGATAGTACTTGTCAATGATTAGTATCTTAATCCGTCATTAACCGTGATAGTTATTACTGTTATAAATTTAATAGTTACTGATTAAATTGTAATTGTGTTTTTATGTTACAGTCATTGCAATATAACAGTTTGCGGTAGCTCGAATAATTTTTTTTTTTAATTCTCAGATATTGATTCAAGTATTGTAATGATTTTTTTTAATTCTCAGTTATTGATTAAAATATGGTAATGATTTTTTTAGGTCACAGTTTTGAGTTCCCCTAATATAAGGATTTTTATGTCTCAGTCAGAAAGTCTCAGTCACCTATAAGCTATGACATAAAAATCACTGCGAAAAATGAATATTCAAATGTTAATTAATACTGTGACATTCGTATCGGGTAAGTTGTGATGAAGATAACTTACATTTTGTTTTCAATGAAATAGCCTTCTTAAAAGAGTTATTTAGCTGAACTAAATAAGAAAGTTTCTTTATACTTCTTAATATATATATTTGAAATTCTTCACATAGTACATATTCTTTACACTAATTTGTTAACATATAAATAGTTTCATTTAAAGTAATACATTAATTTCTTTATATAAATTAAACTCATGTTTGTGAAAATTGCAACACCATGAAGGACTTACGCGAGTGAGCTGAATTTTTCAGGAAATGCAAATTAGCGCATGATATGCAAATAATTAGAATTTCAAATCCGTAGCGCATGCGTATGCTGAGCAGCGGCCTCTGAACGGCGGATGAATCCGAATAAATAGACGGCTGTAGCGAGGCGTGTATGGTTATCGGTGGTTATCTGCTAGTGGTAAACATTAGCTCAATCGTTACTTATGCCTCTTCGACGAAAGAGAGCTAGATTTGAACAACTTGCAGAGTTTGAACGGGGGAGAATCATCAGCCTTCGTGAAGCTGGATTATCTTATCGTGCAGTAGCCGCTCGTGTGCAGCGTAACAGCAGCACAGTGATGCGTCTTTAGAAGCAGTGGACGGACAAGTGTCAGACAATTCGGAAATCGGGAGTGGACCCCGAAATGTGACGTCAGCTCGCGATGATAGACACCTGGACTGCATGGCGCTGACGGACCGTACAGCTTCCTTTAAACAATTGGCAACACAGTGGTCAATAGCTACATGTGTTTCATTGTGTGCTTCATCAATTCGTAGACGTCTGCTGCAGCGTGGACAGCGCGCAAGGACTCCTACAGGATCCCTCTAAAACCATCGCCGCCTGCGGCTACAATGGGCCACTCAGCATAGAGACTGGCGTGCTGATTGGCAGCATGTCGTGTTTTCTGACGAATCCCGCTTTAATTTGTGGTACCATGATGGCCGCATTCGTATCAGACGCTATGCCGGTGAACGCCACCTTCCGGAGTGCATTATCGAAAGCCACAGTGGACGAACACCCCGAGTTATGGTCTGGGGTACCATAGCATATCATGGACGATCTCAATTGCTAAGAATTGTGGGCAATCTGAACAGCAACCGGTACATCAGTGAAGCTCTACAGCCCCAAACTATTCCCTTCCTTCAATGCTTGCCAGGCACTGTATTTCAACAGGACAATGCCCACCCTCATATAAGATTAGGGGGATTTTCAATCCTTCTTTGCAAAGGTACAACTTCTTCCTTGGCCTGCGCATTGTCGCCGATGATGTGGGATTTCAGGTTGGTCGCTCGTGATCCTCATCCTGTTGCTTCTGCAGACGAACTTTTGAGTGCGCATACAAACAATATGGAACGTTCAGCCAGACATTCAAAATTTGTTTGACTTGCATTAGCAGCACTTATTGCGGAGCGTGGTGGCTACAAAAAACGGACGATCTCTTCTTATTGTTTGTTTGCTTTGAACATTTAATCATTTATTTGTACCACTACCACTCAACTGTGTATTAAATTGCATTCAATTATGACGCTTCTACGATTTTCACAAACATGAGTTTATAAATGTAAGAAATAAATTATAAATATTTCACGATACGCAATTGTAATTAATCAAAACAATTGCATTAGATTCGAAATGTTCTGATAGATAACAAGTTGGTTTTCTGACAAGGGAGACCGAACCAAAAGATTTCGTGTCTATGTCAGACATGGACACGATAAATCTATAGGCCCGAAATTCCTTCCATTAGACTCAGAGTGGAAGGAGCGAAACACCAGAAGCTGAAGCTGCCCTAAGGCTGAATCTACTATGGGCCGTTCTAGTACTGAATAACCTCATATCAAAGTACCCTACGTTTGAAAACAATTGAATTAATAAAACTATTGAAATGCAACGACAACCAATTTTTTATTACAAAATGATCAAAAATTTAAATATCATAGGACAATTATGAAATGATAAAAATGTTTACAAAAATGTATTTTTTTTTTCGAAAATAATGATGTCAAAAAAATAACAACGTTTTCTGCAGATCAAGATTGGAGAAAAAGCCCATAACAACCCTTATGCAAAGCAATAACAGGCACGTTCCTTCCGTTATTTTTTTTATCCCACTTGATAGACAGCAACATTTAGAGAACCTATGTGGTCTCAGGAAGGGAAGGGGGGGGCAGCTTCTGTTGAGCATCCGTAGGTTTCCACCTACTGAAAAAAGGAGGGTAGTGCCTTTCAGGAGAACTTTTAAGAGGAACTACTCCGCACTGGCGTATCGTATGGGAAAAAACCCGGAAAACATCCACCAGGTAGTCCGATTAACGAGGCAGGATGCTGAACAAACGCTATCGAGTCTCCTCGCATTTTTGAAAGTGTTTCTGCAACAAAGCCCCCAGCGGAATGAACCTCCGCCTTAATGCTCACCAGCGGTGCGTGTTGCCGTGATGTAAAGATGTTTTACACAACTTTTAATCCTTCTTAGAAAGAAATAATAAACAAATATAAATATTTGATATTACAACTATTATTAATTACAACTAAAATTACAGATTACAACTAAAATTACTATTACACAATTATAAATTTACATTCCCAGCTTTTACACAATTATTAATCAGACTAACCTGTGGCATTGTTGAACATCCATAATTTTTAACTTTGAAAATTATTTTCCCACTTGCTTTAATTGTAAGAAGAAGAAAGATTAGTAATAAGAATAAGCTTACAGTTCGGGATGAAATAATCTAATAAGAAATAACCGTTAATCCCAGCGCATGCTCATAGGAAACTGAGCATGCGCGCTAGGGAAGACAAAACTGATAACGTCTAAGTTAACTGTAGAAAATTAATTCAATTGCATTTCAAGCAGAAATGCATTGTTTTGGCCTTCCTATAAATAAAACAAAAGATTTGTCTATTTGTGAATGTTTATTAAATTTTAAAAACTACAATGCTACAGGTTGAGTCACTAGCGATTTGGTGCCATAGGTTTCGGGTTCGAGTCCCGGCTTGCCTTGTAAGTTTGTAGTGGTTCGGAAATTCACTTTAAACCTTAGGTTCCAATCTCATCTGACAGTAGAGCGTTGGAACATAGGGCTGATAACTGCAACCCAGTAAAAGAAAATAACTACTGTCTAGAATTCTGTCAGCCAGCAGACGGCATTGGTCCATCATGGGGCTATTGCCCCGATGATACTGATGATGCTTAGAAGTCTAATTTTTTTCTTTATCTGCAGCCGAAGACTATGAAAAAATTCGAATTAATTCTTTTTAGTTAAATAAAAACTGCAATTTTAAAATTACAGCAATATACTTCATAATTCTATGAAGTCTAGTATATATAGTATGTGTATTCTATATGAAGGATAATATGCATGGTAAATGTATTCTATATGAAGGATAGTATGTATAGTATATGTATTCTATTAGTGATTATATTATTATATTACATTAAAAAAATCAATGTTTTGTAGCTATTTACTTCTAAAACAGTATTATATTGCTTTTGCTGTTTAATTTATAACAATGTAAATGTTTTTTTTTCTTTTTTTTATAAAAAGAACCAATGCTTTTTTTTTATTCATGTCTTTAAATTCAAATATTCTGAAATAGAATAGGCGTTAAAAAAGAAATCAGAGAAAAAACATTTTACAAAATTCGAAACTGCGATGATAAACGACATATTTATAAATACTTTATGTCCAGGAATGATTTAGAAATACTTGAATAAATATAAGAAGACAGGATTCTTTTTATATTTATATGGGCTTTTTTTCATTAGAAATATTAAAGGCCTTGGCTAAATCTGTTTAATTTCTAATTAAATTTTAATTAATTTAATATTTTATTTCATTAACAGTTACCAAAATGAAATAAAAAATTAAATTTTAATTAATTTAATATTTTATTTCATTAAGCGAAAATTTAATATATTAGCAATTAGTTTAACTAACTAACTAACTTCCTGGCACTACAGCCCATGGTGGACCAAGTCCGTCTGCCTACGGGCGAGATTCCGAAACAGCAGATTATTTCTTTTTACAGGGTAGAGTCATCAGACCTACACCCAATGCTCTACAGTCCTATTAGACCGGGATTTACAATTTTAAGTGGATTCCAAACCATTAGAAACATCCATGGCACCGCCGGGACTCAAACCCCAAACCTGTGGCATCGAGCTCCAAAAGTCCTCATTTTGTAGAAATAAGGAATTGAGTTGCCTTAATTATTATTCGTAACATAATAAAAGTATATTCTTAATTTTGGACTATTTTGAAAGTTCTTTTGAAACTAGACAAGCATTGCCAAGTCAAAAAACTTCCACATTTATATCGGGTACGGACACGATAAATTTGTAGGTTGAAGAATTTTGCCGAGTTGGCCCTCCCTTCCCCCAATTTTTATTATTAAGGGATTTTCATTCGAAATGAATATAATAATATATATACAGTGTAATAGGACCAAGTAATTAGATGAATCTACTGTATAACAATCCTTCTAATTATAACCTCAGATCAAACTCCTTGCCTTCGGAAAAAACTAGCTCCCTGGCACTATAGTCCATGTTGAACCATGGCCGTCTGCCTACTGACAGACTCCAAAACAGGAGGTGTTTTCTATTTACGGGGTAGGGTTGACAACCCTACGCTCAACACACATACAGCCATATTAAACTGAACCTACGTTTTAAAGTGGATAACGAATCATCACAAACATTCATGGTACCGCCGGACTTGAACCCGAAACCACTGACACCGAACGACAGAGCGCTAGTCACTCGGCCCTTCGAAAATAACGACAACATAATAGCAACCAATAAAGTTTGGTTTGGTTTGTCGCTCTACGGTCATTTTGTGCACACTTTGGGCTAAACAGGCAGGATCTACAATTTAACGTGGATTCCGAACCACTCACAAACATCCATGCCACTGCCAGAATTCGAACCTGAAGCCTGTGATACAAAGGCCAGAGATCTAGCCAATTGGCCATCTCAGGATCTTTATCAAACTATGAGGATCTTAAAAAATTTTTTTATTATTTTTAAATAAGGAATTTTGTACCAATCAGAGAATAATTATTAGTAATTATAAAATTTATTATAATTTGTGCTGATCAGAAAGAATTTCATTTACTTGAAATGAATTGATTTCTGTCAGTACGAAATAGAACGGTAGGAGTAGAATGTGTACTAGTGGTAAAATGCAACATTCGAATGTTCAAAAACCTAGTTGCGACAACATAGATTTGCAACAAGGTCATCATTCTCAGGAAAACGGAAGGAGTCCTTTGGAATCTCTCCACCACTGTAAATTTCGAAGAAAGGCCTTCACAAAACATGGACTCAGTTGGAACTGATCGAGAAAAACATTTTTTTTTCCCTAACGCCTTCTTCTTCTTTGGAAGCTCCGAACATTTAAAGCATTCGTGAATGGTTTATTTTTAAATAGTTCGTCGCGAGTTAGTTTTGAGTAAATATTGGGAAGCTCCGAGTGTCGTCAGAAGAATGGGTTTTGACGAAATTTCCAAAACAGTTCCTCTCGACTCCAAATCTGGGTTGTTCTGTCCCGTTTAGTGTTTTTAAGCAATCGGTTTGCGTCTTTATATATATATAATGAATTCAAGCGTATCTATTTTGGTTTCTAACATTTAGTGAACACAGAAACATTTTAGCATAGCCGTGAGATCTATAAATGTAACATAAATTTCTATTTAAAAATGTGTTAAAAATATTAAAAAAAACATTATAGCATAGACGTGAGATCTATAAATGCAACACAAAATTCTACTTAAAAATGTGTTAAAAAATATTTTAGAAAACATTTTAGTATAGTCGTGAGATCTATAAATGCAACATAAAATTCTACTTAAAATGTGTTAATTACTATTAATTGCTACCTATAATCAGTGAAATTTAACACTTGTTCTTTGAGAAACCCCGTACTAGGATCAAGTTCTGTTTTTATACCAGAAGTATAAAATTAAGAAAACGTTTTCCGTTGTAATACATTATAAATAAAAAATTATTTATAAAAAAATCCGTTATAAATTTAAGAAATTGGAAACAGGAAAATAAAAGATATGCATTTAAGATCTATAGAGAACACTATTAATTGTTGTATAGGAAAACCTTGATCAGTATCAGAATTAATTATCAGTTTGACCTTCTGTAAAGTGTTTTTAATTTTTGTTTTCATCCAGTAGTACATAGCGATATATGACCCACGTCGCATTATTTTGTAAAAGTTTTTCTTCCTTTCATCTCTCTTTATATTATATTTTTTTCTTATAACTGTTATATCTCTTTCATTATGTTTTGAAGTTTTCTCTCCCACAAAATTTTGCTAATTTTTACTTATAAAAAGCATTTTTAGGAAATTGTTTTTTAAAATAGATGCTTATGAAACTTCTAAGGACATAATATACATTTATAATTAAATAAATTTGCCCAAATTGCATGCAGCAACCTATATAGCCTACATTTTTAAGATTTTTTTTTTTTTTTAGCACACAACCTAAAGTATGATCTAAATTGTATGTAAAAAATTACGACAATCCAAATCTAAATTCATCAGAGTTGACAGTGCAGAGGACAAAACTGTTGAGGATAACGCATTAGCTTACGACACTCCAGAAATGTTGGAAGAGCCTCAACAAAAGTCATAAGCAACAAATTTTGTTTGATTTTTCCCTGTTCTAAAATTTCATTTTAAAACCTGAGGAAAATGTGTTCTACGTCAAAAATTCCATTTTCTAAATGTTTTCCATCAACAAATTAAAAAAAAATTATTAATATTTTATATTAATTATAAAACATTGCAAATTAAAAAAATCTTAATTATATCTAAATTTTCCCTCATCTCAGCATTACTCATTCTCAATCACTTTCCTTTAAAAAAAGTTATGGATAGCTTTTATATCTTAACTTCTTTTAATTAATTATTAAAAGAAGTTTTACCTCGACTCGCGGCTCAATGGCAACGTGCGTCGCTGGTGAGCAATAGGGTTGAAGTTCCATCCGCTGGCGGCTTTGTTGTAAACGCTTTTTTTCAAAAAACAAGGATATTCGATGGCATTTGGTATGTTCAGTATCTTGCTTCATTAATCAAACTACCTCGTGGAAGTTTTCAGGTTTTCTTCCCATATGATGCGCAAATGTGGGGTAGTTCCTCCCGGAAGACACTGCCTTCTTCAGATACACGGAGCCAAGTCAGAGTTCTACCTACAGGTGCTCCATCACAACAGAAGCTGCGGTGGAGCACCCTTCCTTTTTTTTCCATGAAACCTGGTCTACATGTCGCTGTCGACCAAATGGGGTTAAAAACAACGACAGAATTTTTAATATCAGTCGAAATAGAAACTGTTGTTGTTTTTTATATGAATTAAAAAAAAAAACCAGGAAATTTTAATATTATAAAAACTGCTTGCATTGAAATAGATATTTTGTTTGTGATTGTTCGAAATTTGTTCAAAATTGAAAATTGTTTTTAATAAAATAAAAACTTTCCTTTCTAATAACTTCGAAATAATATACTTTGAAACAGATACAATACTTAATACTAACTTTCTAATAATATATTATTAGAAAGTTTGCCGTTTATTTATGAAATTAAAGAAAAAGTAACTATGTATTTTTTATATTTAAAAAGTTATTAAATAAACGTCATAAGTCACCATTCTTAGATGTTTTTATCACTCTGCTAGATTTTTTTTTGTTTATTTTGTAATCTTAAAATGGATATGTTTTGGAATAAATGTGAAGTATTTTAATCTTTCTTTATAAAAAAGAATCGCATTTTTTAGAGCTGTATCAAAAGTGTTTGCATACTTAAACACTTGTTGAACTGCTGCCAGTTTAAACAATTTGCTTCAAAAATCCTACGTTGTGTCAAACCAAGGTAGATTGACATACAAAATCAACATGATTCATACACATACATTGAACACATATTTTGAAACAAAGAAAATTACATAAAATTATTGTAAGATTTTAAGAGTTATTTATTTCAATGATAAACTACATAATCTATCATGGGTGGGGCAAATTTGTATATATCAAGACTTTGCTGTTTTCGAATGGCAGGCGCTTTGACCTAGAATCCTAATCGGATATTGAATTTTGTGAAACTTTGTACAAATGTAGTGTCCGACTCGTGGCTCAGACAGTGGCAATGCGCGCCGCTGGTGAGTATTAGGGCGAAGGTTCAATCTTTTGGCGGCTTTGTTGTAGACTCTGTTTCAAAAAACGAGGAGAATCGACGGTGTTTGAGATTTTCAACATCTTGCCTCGTTAGTAGAATACTACTACTATGCCACATCACATGACTGTGCCACCCCACATAGCTGTGCTTTTTTGAAAAAAAATTGGTCTTACTTTTTGGGCACAGTAGTATAATATGGGAAAATCTGTGTTTGTACATTCATTTTCTTTGGTATATCTTCTACCAATAATGTTCTACCTTTGTATTCGTAATTATATCTTAAAGTAATATACGATTTTTCACATTCTTCTTCTTCAATGGCGCAACAGCCCATGATGGGCTAAGGCCATCTGCATACTACTGCTGCTACTACACCACACCACATGACTGTGCCTAGAGCTCAGTTGCCCCTATGCAGATTGGGAATGATGTGGGTGAGAAGAAGTCTGACTGGGCTATGTGACGCTCTACAGTCATATGAGAACGGAAATGGCAGATTTCGAGACGAGGGATATCTTCTCTTTACGGGGTAGGGTTGTCAGCCCTACGCCCAATGCTCCACAGCCATATTAGGCCGGGACCTATGGTTTAAAGTAGAACACGAACCACATTCATGGCACCTCCGAGACTCAAACCTGAAACCTATGGCACCGAGCGCCACAACACTAGTCAGTCGGCCATCAGGCCCCAATATGGTAAAATTTCCAACATAAAAATAAATTATCTAAAGACTTTCATAAAAGCATCATGAACACTAATGATTAGGATATAAAATGCCTTTTACAATGTCAACTCACATTTTGATTTGTATTACATAGAGGAAATAAGTATACCCGCTTTACCAACATAGTGTCGTAGCCAATAGTTAGGATACTATGAACAAACACATTTATTTTTGAGTTTAATGATTAAGATACTATGTCAATTGGTTTGGTATTTTTTATTACCAAAAACAATTAAGCGTGTCTGATCTCTTGCAAGACGTATAATTTGATAAGACGTATAATTTTATATAAAGGATATAATTTGTACACCCCTGGCTTAAAAAACAAACATTTATTTTTGTATATAATAATTTGGGCCCTATGCCAATGATTCTTTTACTTTCAAGTAAATAAAGACATTCGATTATTATTTTGTATGATAGAAAATAAATCTGACATATCGGGTTCCTTTGTAGGATGTGTCTAACATGGTACAGCTAGTCAATTTCGACGTATGTGGACCATAATTCAAATACCTCTAATATAGGATTAGTTTTTTGCGTGTAATAATAATGTAGGATTAGTTAATACGCAATTAACTAATCCTCTAATATAGGATTAGTTAATTGCGTGACATTAGTTTTTTGCGTGTAATAATTCGTATTCTATGCCAGTGACTGAGTTTCTTACCAAGTAAATAAAATATTTGATTATTAATTCATATTATCATAGCCTAAATTAACACATGTCGAGTCCCTTAAAAAGCATGCCCTACATAGAGAAAAATCTCGAAATTGTCCCACGGTGTTACAATTCAGAGATACCAGTTATAAAACTAACATGAACTGTGTGAACTGGCATCTTTGTTAGTGAGTGTTTCTCTTTCCTAGTAAATCACATAACAAATTTTCTTGTAGGTTTGTGGACCGTACGTTGGAGATTCTTTTTAGAAAAAGCAAACACTCTTCTTTTTTGCTTTACGCTGGGATGTGAATACATTTTTCAGTTGTTAGCAAGAAGACAGAAAATGAGGGGGGTGTGATAGATGTGCTCGCGGGTCGTATGCCAGCAGTGTTGGACGCAAAGGCTTGAGGAAAGCTCTTGCCTATATCGAGTGTATGTAGGTGCTCCCGTCTTTGTTGGCAGCCAACATTCCTGGTCCCTGACGAGTATTCCGTGCGGCTTTCATTTCTGTCCCACTTCGCACACACTCCCCCTCACCAGCATCTGCAAATAGCTGCGGATTCTTTCCCTCCCATGCCTACCGAAAGAAATTTCGCTCTGTTTAAAAATTCATTTTTTATTTATTTGAATATTTCAAATATCGTAATTTGCTACTTATAAACCGCAGACGTAATGCTTGGCCGAAAAATCGTATAATTCGCGCCTGTTCTTTGACATGCCATGTATCAATCTTTTAATTTTTTTTTTTTACCCATGCCATAGAATTAATAAAAAGTTTGAAAAAGTGTTTTTGATGTCATATATTAAAAAAATTTATATTGCAAATTCATAATAGTTGAAACCCGAAAGATGGTATACAGTTAAGAATGGATGGATGGTGAAAACAAAATAGACAACATTTTTTCTATGATAGGTATATCGACCAATGCCGTGTTCAATAGCCGATTGTGTAGAAAATTTTCAAGCTGCCAAATCAGGCAGATTCGTACAGAACAGTGAAATGGGAGAGAAAAGTATATTTTGGATAAATCTTAATTTTAATTATAATAAATTTAATTTTTAATAATTACAATTTTAAATTACACAACATCAGAAAAGAAAGAGATAGAAAAAGAGATTTTGTTGTTAGTTTTTCATTTACTTAATTAGAGATTTTATTTCTATTAGTATGAAATATTTCATGTCCATTTTTCAGCATGCCCATTTTCTCACCCTGCCCATCACCTTTCCCTGTTTGAGAACCTATGCTCGAGACAAATTTAAGAAGTAATAAAAAAAAAATAAAAAAAATATATGGGTTGACACAAACTTTAATCACCATGAAATTCAAAAATATTTTATAAATTATATATTAATGGGATTCGTGTTTTAACAACACGGAGCACTCTCCAAAGGTAATGATGGGAGGACATTGACTTCCGAAAGGCCTTTTAAGATGGGTTTTCTCTGGATGCGAAAATCTCACGTAGTAGAACCAATCGAAAGTTTGATCTTCTGTCTAATCAGGATTCCGATTGGCTGCCATTCTATAACGTTAGATTTTAATAGCCGGCCGTAAGACTTGTATCACAAGCACTATGTTTTTTTTTTCTTTCGAATGCAGCTGGCAAACACTTAGACAGCTTGGTATTGGATGCCTTAAGGCAAGCGCTGCACAAACGTTACTCACTTTGCATTACCCAAGGGGCGCGTGTAACTTGAAGATAAGCCACGGAGTAACAATGTCCCCGCAACGCTCTACAATCACATTAGACCGGGACCTACAGCTTAAAGTGGATTCCGAACCACTACAAACATCCATGGCACCACCGGGACTCGAACCCGAAACCTGTGGTACCGAGCGCCAGAGCGCTAGCCACTCGGCCATTCAGGCCCACACGCACTACGTAAAACAATAAAAAGAAAATATTGTTAATGTTGACTCAAAGTATCTCTTCACCATGATTCATTTATCCCTTCCGTAGAAATACTTAAGCCACAATGTAAAATAAAAAGGAATAAAAATTTATTAGACAAAAAAAATGTTTTAAATTGAAAATTATTTTCAGTTAATTTTCGAGAAAAAATATCAAATTTTCCATCTTGTTCATTATTCATTATTTTGTTTTGTTGTATAAAAAGTACAAATTTTAAAAAATTTAAATTAAAAAAGATTTTTAATTTCTCCTGTTTTATCTACTAGTGTAACTCTGCTTCCACCTACACACTGGCAAAAGTGCTCCTCTTTGGTGTTCAGGAGAAATGGTTAGTAAGCCTCGAGACTCTCACCCGGGGAAGTATTTCTCAACCTGCGCTCTCGCTGAGAAAAGTTTAGTTTAAAGTTTCTCATCCCGAAAGGAAATATATTTAGCGCACCCTGCGCGTATCCGAGTTTCGGGTTTTCGGCCCACGAATTTATAATTATCTGTCTTTAAATATATTATATATTGTATGTGTCTCTATTGTGGTGTTTGGGAGCGTATAAATTAAACAGTGCCTCAAATATCTCTACCTAACCACACCCAGTTAACAATCTGGTTGCCCGATTTGCACACTGCACGTTATAAGCATTAGTCATTAAATTAATGCGTTTAATCAATTAATAATTTAAACCTCCTTAGTCATTAAGTTATTACACATTAATCTTCATATTCATATTTGGCTATAGTTAACAAATACAAGCAATACAATTTTTCCGAATGCATTCGAATTTAAATTTGAAGAAAATAAAATGGATATTCGGAAATATAATTTTTTTTATATTAGGATATTTAAATCATTATTTTAGAATAATTATGATCTTTATCTCGTGTAACAGAATGAATAGGCTCATGGAAATATATATTTGGACTTAAAATGAAGAATGCATCTTTCTAACACGTCTGCAATGGCATAACCCTGAACTCGATTCGCTCAAAACAGAGGAGGCAATGTACAATTACATCATTTCTTGACAGCTTTGAGTAGCCAAATTTCTCACTAGATTCGTAAAAATCGCAAACTTGTCGCCAAGTACTCCAAAAAATTAGAGACTTTTCAGCATCAGTATTAGGTAATAACTTATAGAATTAGGAATGCTTTCATATCATACCCAACAAAATAATTTTATTTAAAGGCAAATAAAGTTATATTTTTGTTTTAATTTAACTGGCCAATCTCTATAGTTTCACTCGTATAAGCGCTAATTAAAATGTAGGATAAACTAAACTTAGAAACACAGTGAACATTTAAAGTGTGTTATGTAAGCAGCAGTTCTGGAAAGCTGCCTGCTTTTTGAAAAGCTGAAATGGAAAACATTGTTTTGAAGAGGAAACTCTGCTTTTAAGAAAAATTATGACATAAGGAGAGACGATTCGAAAGGTAGCTCCTTTCTTTCTTTCTTTTTTCCTTTTAGCAAATTTTTCAGCATTCCAAATGGATTATTATTTTCAGTTAAGAAAATCACAGTTTTTAAGCAGTGCTTAAAGTTGATAGGGATGAATTCTCAATATTCAAAGAGTGAAAAAAAAAAAAAAAAAAAAAATCTGTAGTTTTCGTTATCTGAATATATATATATATTTTTTTTTGAATCTGACGCATTATGAAAGAAAGGATTACCGTTTACTTCAGCAGCACTACACAGTTAGACAGCAGTGCAATTTGGAACAAGCATTACCAGAGGTACATTTGGGAGGAGGAAGAATGGAATCACATCCTTTTCTTTGTATCATCGATCTCTATGGAAGGATTATCCGGCTAACGGATTTATGATACCCATCCCAATCATAGAAACTTTTGGTCAGACATCCTTAGTAGGATACTCGAACAAAATTCCCTTCAATTCGAGAACCTAATTTTCACCACTCTAACTCTAACTAATTAACACAGGACGCATTTTGCCATCTATTTCATGAAACTTTTACTTACATAATTTTCTATTGCAATTACCTTACCTCCTTGCGAATAAACAGAAATAGTACTTTTTGATAGTAAAAAATATAATGATCTATTTTAATCCGCACCGGCGTATAATATCATAAGATTTGTGCATAAAGTCTATCTTTGTATTCATTATGGAATCTTTAGTATAATAGTTTTCATATTTTTCTTCTTCAATTGCGAAACAACCCCATGATGGGCCAAAGTCATCAGCCTACTGGCAAATTCCGGAACATGAGAAGTTTTTTTTTTTTTTTTACGAAGTAGGGTTATCAGCCTTATGTCCAACGCTCTACAGTCGTGTTAGACCGGAACCTACGGCATAAAGTGGATTCCGAACCACTACAAACATCCATGGCACTTCCGAAGCTCGAACCCGAAACCGGTGGCACCGCTACAGGCAAAGTTGGCAGTTGCTGAGTGCTAGGCATTCAGCAGTTCAGGCCCGCAATATTAAAATGGAACATATTTTTGCCAATGAAATTAACACTCGCCGATTGCAGACATGTTGATAGCCAATAGTGATGAGACTCAAAATGCATTAGATAATATATATATATATATTTAAGTGTTTAAATTTTTTATTAAACCAGAACTGGATCAATTTCAATGTTTCCCTTAAAATCTGAAAAGACTGTTTTTTTAATAGTTGTTTTATCGGTTGCATGACATTTTAAATTAAAAAATGACAAATGGCGAGACGGGATACAGTCTGCGCATCTCTTGTTCTAGACAAACAAACACTTGTTTACAAAAGAGAGGCCTTTTTTTTCCCTCTCCCTGTGTCTTGGTGTCGTCGGAAGGCGATTGGATAAAAGGTCGTAACAATGGGCTTGTTAATTTGGAAGTCACATGCTCGAAATAGTCCGTGTCTAAAATTAAATTTCTGTGGTAATGACTCTGACGGAGTGTTGGGTAGGTTTAGGTAACTCTTGGGTTCAGTAAGGTAACCGAAAAAAAACGAGTCTTACATTTTTTATTTATTTATTCATGTAGTATTTATTGTACAGATTAATGTTCTGTTCTTTTAAATGTGAAACATATAAATCTATATATTTTATTTGTAATTTTTATGAGGACATATAAAGTAAAATAACTACCAAATGATGGTTTAATTTAAGAGGAAATTAAAATAATAACTTAGGCATAAAAATTGTTTGTCAAATGGTTTTTGAATATCAATTATGCTTATTTTATAGTTAGGCTAAACACCGAAAGGGAGGGTTGTATGGAAAATTGTAGTTCATATTACCCAGAAATTCTAATTTGTATTTAACTGTTGTAATTTATTACGTTACATATTTGTATATCATTTAAATTGTTTATACTAAGCATTATAACGCAGATTATACATTTCTTTTCTTTTTTATTTGGCCACTTTGAGAGTCGACTTTTTTTTTTTTTTTTTTTTTTTTTTTTTTAAAACTTTCTCTTGGACTTGGCCTAGATGTTGGTGTCTACCAAGTTGGATAAAGAATGAATGACTCACATGTATCGACAGTCTGGAGCGAGGGTCTCTAATCATATACCCGTGGACACCGTTGCGCCATGTAACGGTTTTATGTGTGCCCGTTGCTGTGCAACTACGATAAAAAAATTATTTAAATTTTTAATTAAATTTTATGTAATTTTTTACTGTTGTTTAGTTAAAGAGATATAAGTGTATTTATTTTTTAAAAATTGCTTATAACTATATTTTATGATTTTAACTAAACTTGTCAGGTATCCCCGGTTGGACTGCGATTGTCCAAATTTAAATGGATGTACCTGGCGCTCTGTCCAGTTTGTCATTTTGTCGCGGTAAATTAAAAAAAAAAACGGTAAATCAAAAAATACACGCATTTAAAATATTTTAAGTCTCCCAATATTGTATTGTATGTCACTGTTCGTAGATGAAAGCATAAACATTTGTTCTCACATACACAGAGCATATATCATTGTTCTGCGTTATGGTACCATTTACAAAAATCCCATTTAATTGAAAAATAAAAACTATCTCAATATCAAAAATTAAAATTTTTATATATTAACAGACTTTTGTTAACTGGTGGATTTAGATTTTCTCACAGACATAATTGAGAAATCGAAATTATTTAAACTTGGAGTTCAGAGGAAATAAAGTATTAGTCATAAAATCTATTAAATTGCTTAAAGCTAAACTAGTCTTGTGAATATTACATCTGCATAGGATTTTACTTGTGCATTTTCCAAATATGAAAAAAATAATAATAATAATAAGCAAAGCTGAAATTGAACTCGTCCTCATTTATTATCAATCTTCAATTACTTTAAGATCAGTTTATTTCAACGGTATATTTTATTATTACATTTTTAAGGCAGTACGAAGTTGGGAAGTACGGTAAAAAGACCATAAACGAACTTGCTTTTAAGATGATTTTTAAATATTTGTTATATAATTTTATTTTGTGTGTAATATATATATATATATATAATATTACACAAAAACAAAATTATATTTGTATATAATAATATACAAATAATATATATATAAATAATTACTAATATAATATAACATTAATTATATATATGTTAATTGTTATTATTTATATATATATATTATTATATATTTATTAATATATATTTGTTATATGCTGCAGTTGTGCAAAGGCTGTCTTCGCAATTTTAATAAATATGGCATTTAAACATCGCCTTTTTATTTTGAAAAATAATTTAGTTTGTATCCATGAACAACACTGAATCAAGACCACACCCATAACTTATACTAATATCATAAAGAGTATGGACCGTGACTTACGGATGAACATCTTAATGATTGCTTACGAGTGGGAATATCATCATATTCTCTTAATTATGAAGGAATGGCCTATGAAATGCAATTACCTCGAAAAGTCCACTCTAAAATTTTCTATATCCATTATTACACTGTCTATGCTGTATATTACAAGAATTAAAGTCCACTATTTATTAATTAAATTAATTAATTAAATTAATTAATTTTAAAAATATTTTTAAATTTCGATAAATTTAATTAGAAAAAATATCAGGGAAGAAATGAAGAGACATTTTTTTAAGAAAATATGCTCAACATAATAACGTAATGTCTTCATTCAATAAAATGCCTAATATCATCCCTAATTTACTGATACTTTTGTTTGGTGGCAGTTTAAACTCATTTATAACATCAACATTACTACAAATAATAATAAAATAAGCATGGACTTGAAATAAACACCAATATATGATAGGCAAAAATATAGAAGAAAAGTCTTTCGCAAGAGCCTCCACATACAATACAAATGCTCCTTAGAAAAGTTTTTGCATTGCCCCTTGTATACAAATTGTTAAATAAAAAACTTATTAAACAAAATTTTGAAAATTTATTGCTTTGAAACAATTAGCTACAACATATTTTTTTATATTTGCATTTTATTTTAATTATTTAGAATAAAGGTGTTTTTAATACAATAATATATGTTAATAAAAATAAATAAGAATAAATAAATAAATACGAAAAAACAAATAAGAATAAAGAAATAAATAAGAAAGAATAAATGTTACTTACAAAAATTTTCGAATAAGAACAATCAATTAATAAAAATAAATAAGAATAAATAAACAAAAAAGAAAAATAAATAAGAAGAAATAAATAAGAAAGAACAAATGTTACTTACAAAAATTTTCGAATAAGAACAATTAAATTTGATTAAAATCTTTCAGTTGATCGTTAAATAATTATTTTAAGTATTTGATTGAATATCCATGAGCTTTAAAAACAACTTTTAATATTTTTCGCTTCGAAGTAATGTTAGTAAATTCTGGGCCCATTTTGTTCCAAATATAAATTTCCCATTTTGTTCCAATGAAAATTCTTAATCTGATTCATTCAAACATTTTCAAACTATTTATTACATTTAACTAAATGAAAGCAAACGATTTTTTTCAACTATTAGAATTTCAGAAATTAATATTTTATTTTATCGTTAATTCAATATCGATAATTTTATTTAATAAAAAAAAAAAAACTATCAAGAGAGCCTTTGTGATTTTCGACTAGACACCAATTTAAAAAATTATAAATCCTGAAAAAAAAATGGACATATTTGTATTTTAGTTTTTAAGTTATGATTCATACGTATTCATTTATTTGATATTTAAATTTTTCTTTATTTTTGAGCGCGTTAAAATCATTCTGATGAAAGCAGACGATTCTTACACAAATAATTTAAAAACTCAATTTTACCATCAAAAATAAATGTTTGCACTAGAACAACATTTTCTAATGTCTCAACTCTCAATAATAATCAAACAATTTTATAGCTACCAACTTTAGTTCAATCCATAATGTTTTATTTTACAAATTTTGTTAATTTTTTTGGCCTTTGAGGATTTTTTAAATGAAGAAAATCCTACATTTTTCATTTTTTAGCTAAATATTTCCCAATCATATCCATAAAAACATTTTTTTTTATTATTATTATTATTCTTTACTCAGTTTTAATTTTCGATTAGAATTTATTTCATAGATATGAATATGTCAGAAGCAGATCGTTATCAACTGAAACCGAGTGAGTCACAAATTCTCTGCACTTAAGAGCCATTAAGCAATTTAAATATGAGATACGTAACATTATACACCATTGCACTTGGCTTGATCTTGGCATGTTAACAACATATGTTAGATATAAAATGTTACTGTTCACGTAATTAAAATCCGCCGTGTGGTGACCAAAGTAGAATAGTCCCAACGTAAGTTATGAATATCGTAGAAGATTACAATTATATATATATATATATATATATATATATATATATATATATATATATATATATATATATATATATATATATATGTGTGTGTGTGTGTGTGTGTGTGTGTGTGTGTGTGTGTGTGTGCGTGTGTGTGTGTAGCTTCTAATAATACGAATGAGGGACGAATCCACCGGGCGTTACCAATTTATTCCGATTATCGAAGCTCGAATGTATTCTGTATCAAAAGAAACTTTTCAAAACATCAATCCCCATTCTGTTATCGCACTAAAGAGGAAAAGCTGACTAGTCTGAAAGCGGTTGGCAGAGAAATCGGGTCTTTGGCATGTGAACTGCGTGGACATCATTTCAAAAGGAGGACGCTCAAGACTGGCGAATACTGTACCAAGTCTAAGCAAATGTCATTCTGTGAAATAAGGATAAAATAATTAAAAGATTATTTGTACATAGACTTCATCACAATAATTTGAATTGATAGGTAAAATTCAATTGACATGATTACCATGGATTATACATTAAATAAATCTTAGGCCTTTTGATCTGTGATTATTCACCATTAGAATGACAGATATGTAACAAACGCAGTATTACCTGAGTGTACCACGGAAGATTTGCTACATTGCCCAATTTTAAAAGAATACCATTTGGGGTGACGTTTGAGGCCTTCACATCCTTTTTAACTCTTCTACGAGCTCAGTGTAATAACTTTTTGGTCTACAGATTCATCCTGCCTATCCCTGATGCAGAAACAAGACTCTTCGTTTAGTTTTCATTTCTTGAATTTTGAACCAGACTTCGCGAGTTCAAAATCCTTAAACTGCGCCCATGTTTGAATACGAAAGCTTTGAGCGGCCTACACTAAACTGGTTTATAGCATTTCACACGAAAGCAAAACGAATGCTATTTCGCTTTTCGGTATTTGGGATCGTCTCGTCCTTTGCCGATTTTGATTTCCGCATATAAAGATTTATGAGCTATCTAATAGCGGAATGTCATTCGCTCAGGGGCGAGGTGTAATGGAACCTTTTTCCTGTATTCAATTTGCTACTCAAACGTTCGGAAAGATGCTTCAGATGTGGACGCGGCTTAACATGCTGTCCATAAAGCTGCTCTGGTCCTTTGTGACAAGTAAACATTGCGGTTAAACGCTCAGAACTTGGATTACATCAGGGCCTTTGAGAAGAAAATTTTGAGAAAAATTTTTGGTTGAGTTTTCAGAGTTGACAATAATAGATTAAAAGACCAAACAAAGAAACTGAACACCTAATTAAAAATAGAGACATTGTGAGATACATTAAATCACAAAGAATCCGCTGGCTCGGACATATATATCGCAGAGATGACGGAAACATCATTAATAGGATTATGTAATGAAAATTCTTCAATAGGAAGAGAGGAAGATCAAGGAAAACGTGGATTGAAAGCGTAGAAGAGGATCTTAGACACCTGAAAATTATTAACTCGAAGAGATTGGCAATGGAGAGCTGTTGTGTTGGAAGCTCAATTCTGTACAAGACTGTAATGCCAGTAAAGAAGAAGAAGAAACATTACGGCTCTTGTTTAAAGCTTCCGTCGACTTTGGTATTTGTTACTGACACATAAAATACTTAAATATTAAAACATGTATATTGGAGAAAACTTGTAACTTCAAAACGTTTTTTGTTTCTGTTGACTGATATGGACATAAAATGCATATTTATTTTGACAAAACTGTGTGTTGGAGATGCGTAATCAAAAGAATTGTAAACATTACATGTATTAGGAAAGGAAATTAAATTCAAGGTAGTAAAAAGTCATTAATTAGTTCTTTTAGATGCATTTGTTGTAGGCATGAAGAGCTAATATTGTTACTTGTTGTGCTGTGTTATTTCTTATCCCACTTGGTAGACATCTAGACCAAGCCCACGAACCCATATGGACTCATGGTTGAAGGGAAAGGGGACAGCTTCAGTTGTTGATGGAGCAGCCGTAGATAGAAGTCTGACTTGGCTCCGTGATGCTCTACAGTCATATGAGACCGGGACCTACACCTTAAAGTGGATTACAAACCACTACAAACATCCTTGCCACCACGGGACTCAAACCCAAAACCTGTGGTACCCAGCACCAGAGCGCTATATATTCGGCATTCAGGCCCTCGTTACTTCCTTTCTATTTAACTGCAATAACATCGGCAAGCAGTCAGGTTATAATGAATACGCATCTATTTTTTTTTTCAATCTTTAAAACGTTTTGATGATTCTGAATTTAATAAGCAGCTCATTCTGCTGATAGACTGGACCTTGAAGAATGGGATCGTCCAGAGACGAGCACTGAACCAGGGGAAGGATTTCAGCGTCATTCGGTTTCTGGCACTTCGCCCCAGAGCAACCCCTTCAGGCTCACTCTAAATTAGAATCGTCTGCTGCACAGAGAAAGGACGACCGAAGGAGGACGCGTCCCACATTCGACATATGTCGTACGGTACGTAACTACTTTGGCATTGACCAACAGACTTCATCTCAACCCCTTCATCCCCCTCCGCCTTCATGTAGGGGAAAAAAAAGGGATTTCTTTGATTGGAATTTATTCCAATAAATTTAATTTATCTTTATTAAAACTATGTATTCGTTAAGTATTGTTGGCATCATTTCAGTACTAGAAGATCATGCATATCATTATTTACTTTTTATCATCATTAGAACTAGTATGAGTGGTCGAAAGATCTTGACTTGCTTTGAAAAAATTATTTTAAAAAAAGTACAAACGATAATCACAAATTATTTGTAATATATTATTATTATTTTAATATTATCTACAATTGTTTATGTGTTTATCTTTAGTCGCAAGAAGGATATAAAATCTATATTCCAACTTTCGTTAATGTTTATTGTGATATGGCAATGTCAACAAGAATTCTTACTAGATTCTTTATGGAAGGTATGTGTGGTTATGCCTGTCAAGAAATATGAAGTTTGTGATCCATGCTATTAGATTGCTTTTAATAATAATTTAATTTGATTTAAATAATTAAAGCGCACGTTATCATTGGTCCCCGAGCAAGAGCAGTTTCACATTTGGTATATGGCAATATACGAAATTTAGTCTGTTTTATCAAGTAATGCGCGTTGCCCTAAATTCCAACTCTTTTTAAGTGGGTGTAAAGAAACACTTAAGAATCGGTGAAATAGTTATCTATACAATAAAAGTGAACGACCAACAACTCAGCTCGTTATAAAAAAAACTATTTAAATCTTATGTGGCAAACAAATCTAGTAATTCCTCTTAAAATAAAAAGTTCGACCAAAAAAATCACAGCTGTAAGGTCTATAAACATTACAGCTTTTACGCATTTATAATGACATCCACTTTTTCAAATGGATTTTAATTTTTACCAGTCTCTGTTTCTCATTATTTTCGGTTAAATGACTAAAAATTTATTACAAAAGTCATGAAAGAATTTTACACCAAATCCCTCTACTTTTCCACAGATAAAAATTTTAAGATTTTTAGGATAGCCTTGACTGTCCATTGAATACTCAACTTTCCCAACATTAGTCCATTAAGAGTTAACTTACAACAAATACAAAACTTTTAAACACTTTTTTTTTGTTGTTATTTGCAAAATTGTAATAGTATATTTGCAACTATTGTATTCTACTTTTAATGGTGTCATTTACCATCCATGAAATATCAATTAAATAAATAATTAGAAAACAATGTGTAACCCGAATTCGATTAGTAGAGTGTGTTGATATATCTATTTTAAGATTTTTAGAATAGCTTTTCTGTCCATTAAAGACTCAACTCTCATGACATTAAGAGTTAGCTTACAACAAATACAAAACTTTTAAACATTTTTTTTTATTGTTGTTATTTGCGAAATTGCAATATATTTGCAACTATTGTATTCTACTTTTAATAGTGTCATCTACCATCCATGAAATATCAATTAAATAAGTAATTATAAAACAATGTGTAGCCCAAATTCGATTAGTAGAGTGTGTTGATATATTTTCAAAACTAGTTACTCGCTGGTGACTGCGGCAGACAGCCTCAGAAGTACAAACATTTAACATTTTTCTCCTTATAGTTGCGATCTAATGGGCAATTGGCTAGTGTTCTGGCTTTTGGTACCACAGGCTTCAGGTTCGAATTCTGGCGGTGGCATGAATGGTTGTTAAGTGGTTCTTAATTCACGTTAAACTGTAGGTACCGGTCTAATTAGCCCAAAGTGTGCACAAAATGATCGTAGAGCGTCAAACCAAACCAAACTTCTAATAGTCTTCATGGAAGGTCCTCTATCCATCAGGATTAGAAATAAAATGGACTCAGGAACTCTAGGTTTTGTACCAACAAAAACTGCTCTACTTACTCATGTTAAATAAAAATATCTAATTTAGAATAAAACAACCACAAATAATGGTACAGCAAGCTGCAAATGTGACTCTGGTCTTCATATTAACCAAATCTTCCCTAGATAATAATAATGACTCTCATAAGAAGAGTTTTATTTTTACAAGATGGAAGCATGGAAAATGAGCCAATTAACGAACCCAAAGCCTGTTCAATAATTTCCCGATGGCATTTCTGAAGTAAATTAAAGACCGGAGGGGGCAGCGTAACACAGAACTTTTTGTCAACATACAAGACCCTAATTAGGGTATCTTCCCGCGCGAATGAAATTCTGAAACTTTTTGGAACACAAGACTTACCATCATCGGGGGGAAACGAAAAAGCAAACGATTCATAAAAAAAGAACCCTGAAGAGCGCTTCCTTACCCCCTCACCCCCCTTTCCTCCCTCAAGTTTTGTGTGTTCGTTTGTTCCTCGCGATGCTGCTGCATTTGGTAGAACACACCGAAAAAATATAAATAGAACGTTCTTCCGGAGTCTATCCAATCAGCTTCCGCCCTCTCTCGTAAAAATGCGCTCTTTTCCACTGCAACCGTGACTGCACAAGACCTCCCCCACCTCCTTTTCCTTTTTTGGGCCAGATATCGGGTCTCCGTTTTAAGGATTTTCGAGAAAGCGCCTCATTTAAGGAAACCCCACGTTCAGACGACCCCTCCCACACCCCCGCTTTTTTCAGAGAGAGAGAGAGAGAGAAAAAAAAAATGTGGCGTTCCTATGCGGGTGTAGAAGGAAACCCGGTAATCTGTCAACATAGATTTGAAACAAACTTACCCTTCTATTAGAAGAAAAAAATTTAATCCTATGCAGTTCTGCATTGTTAGAACAGGGCTGTTCAAACCACAGGCCATGTGGCCCAGTGCTGTTATGAATGTGGCCCAACACGAAACCCTAAAATTCCTTAAAACAATAGGATCTGTATGTAGAATTTATTTTTGCTTATTTTTTGACATTCTAATCACATAAAATTATGAAACAAAATGAAAAAGCTGGTAACATTCTTATTTTTATTTCTTGTTCTTATTTTCTAAAATATTTCTAATTTTAGTAATTAAAATTTCTTGACTTGTTCATTGATTTGAATTAATAATAATAATAATAATAAAAATAAATAACTGTACAAACAGTAATTAAAAAATTAAGTTACGACATTTTATTTATTAACCAAGATATTTTATTTATTTGATTGAAAACAATAATTTCTTGCTTACCTATTATCGTTAAATAAATATACTTCACATGTGGCTCGAGATAATTTTTTTCCACTTCAAATGCGGCTAAAATGTTATTTAGTCCTGATCTGTAGTAAAATGGCAAACACGTGATTTATGACAAATTGCTTATTTCAAATCGCCTTTGTTCATTAGATATTTGATCGTTAACTTTTGATTTAATCTCAATATAAATTGATAGCAAATGAATAAGTAATTAAAAAAAAAAAAATATTTTTGCTCACATTTTTTTTATAGCTAACTTTTTTTACGTAATACCTTTTTGCGCCTCAAGCTACATTTTTTATAGCTCAAAAAACAAATAATAAAGATTTTTTGAGTAGGCGATAAGCAATTGATAATTTGTGAATAAAAGAAAAATTGTCAATTCTAAATAATCTTTTGCTCTTTCGACTTTTTTTGCGGTTAAAAAGCGAGATAAAAAAAAATTTAATTATCACGAATTTTTTTAATAAAAATTAATTAATTAATGAAAATGATAATCATGTTTTTTAAAAATTTAATAATCAGGAATAATTCTTGAATCAGCATTAAAAATTTTTTTTTTAATAATAAATATTTTTTATTGTTAACATTTAAAATCGTTTGAAAAAAATGACATAGTATATTACTCAATATTAAAAAAAAAAAATCTATTTAGTTGTAATTATTTGTTCATTAAATGTATGGGTAATTTTTGTAAGTTTTTAAAAATATCTATTTATTATTAAAAAAAAAGCTTAATGTTCTGTATTTTTATCATAAAAAAGTTCTCTAATTAAAAAATCGATGCTTAAAAAAAAATTAATTAACCTATGAATCAGCAATATAAAAAAAATCTTTTTAATAATAAGTATTTTTTTAATCGTTAACATTTAAAATCGTAGAAAAAAAAATTTTCATTGTATATGATTCAATATTAAAATATAGATATTTAGTTGTAAAAATTTTTGCTCATTAAATTTATGGTTAATTTTTAATTCGAAGAAAAATGATTAATAGTATCTGAATAAGTTTAATAAAATATCTATTTCTTACACACACACGCACACAAAAAAAAGACTTAAATATTCTGTATTTTTATCATAAAAAAAGTAAAAAATATCTCTAATTAAAAAATCAATGCTATTTATCACTATTTATAACTTTAAATTGAAAAGTTTTATCAATGAGCATTTAGCATTTAAGAAACGAAATGGTTCAAAATATCTATTTTATTAGAAAATGAAAAATATTGATTAGTTGTAGTCTGCTATCGTAATATGGATATTGTTATATTCTTTTGATCATTATTATTTTTTTTTTTTTTACTTTTATATTATTTCTAAAAGACGTATTAATCGAAATCAATTATTTAAAATTTAATATTTAGCGACATCAAAAAAGAACTATTAACTTATTATGCATTTTTCATCATAATTTGAATTAAAAAAAAATGTCACTCGATATCGAAAATTCATTATCGAATTAATAAAAAATATTTAAAATAAAGTGATTATTAAAATAAATTTTGAAAATTCCCTACAGAGATTCCTTTCTGTAATTATGACAGAAAATCTCCATTTTTTTTCTCAATTAGTAACCAGTATTCAATACAAGATTTCGAAGGAAAACAATACTTTATTGCAGTACAGTGAAATTTTTGTAAAATATAAAATAATCTGATTCCAGTAATTTTTTTTTTTTTTTTTTTTTTTTTTAATATTTCTACTTTAGTAGGAATAAAATTACCACAAATAAAACCACATTAGTTATATTAAAATGAAGTCTACATATAAATCACTCACTAAAAATTTAACTAACAATAAGTTAATAGCTCTATTTTAAAAATACCAAAAATATTCTCTTTTGGTTTTGGAAGAAATATACCTTGCCGAAAAAATTAGTGATCAGTATTTTAAAATAACAAGAATTGTTATTCAACAAATTCTTCAAAAAATGAAATCAAAAGTAAGTATTTTTTTTTTTTTTTATTTTATTATTAAACAAAATATATTTGTTGTGTTCTATAAATCCTAATTAAATAAATATGTAAATTGTAGATGAACTGTGACATAAATTTCAAGTGTAAAATATATTAAATAAAATACTCTTTAATATAGCATTAAAACTAAGAAAAATTAATTTAAAAACAATATATTCAACAACTGTTGCTTTCTAATAAATAACATTTTTCAACTATTGATTTTTTTTTTTGTCAAATCATTTTAGTATTAAAAACATTGACTGCTTTTTTCAGTTATAAAAACAAAATACTATTAATTATTTTTAATTAATTAAGAAAACAAAAAGACCTATTTCAAAAAAATTATTTTTTATTAATTCAAAATTAATTTATCTTGATGGTGACTATATAGTCTAAACCGGATGGTGTGTATTTGTTAAACATCCGGTTTAACGGTAGAAATGGACGAATCCATTATTTTTTAGCAGTGCTAATCAGACATACGTGATACAACACTGCTTTGAAAGAAAAAAAATTTTTAGTTAATATGTTGTTTTTTTTCATCCATTTTTCCTTTTAATATCATGTCATTCAAAATTTTAATTATTAAAAATTATAATTCTTTTTATTGCAATTAAAATCTCTCTTAAATAGCATTTCCTTCCCTATGACGCCGTTCTTTTTGAATTCGTCCGACTTGGCCGTTTGCCGATTGTCCATGCGATCGGTGGTTGGACTGTATTCCGATACATCACACGTGACGTCATTCAAACACCACCCACAAGTATTTCTCGCTTTCAGTGTTGTCTCGTTGGAACACTACCAATTCAAAAGTCGGTCATTTCGATCAAAAGAACTTTTCCGATTCCTCTAAGTTTATAAAATTCATTATTGGTTAAGAAAATATACAAATAATTAAGGCTGTTACCAAAATAAAAATTTATAAGTGATGTAATTTTATGATTATTATTTGGCAAAACAACAACTTGTAAATGAATATTTCGATAAATTAATTTACAATTTTACTCTAAGAACTATTTGAATTTCAAAATAATTGTTATTCAATTGTGAAATAAGATTGATTGATAATAAAATTATGCATAAAGTTATATCAAAGATTGTTATTATATTTATATAAATAAAAAGTTCAGTATTTTTAAGAACAATCTGATTTTGTTTGAATTTAAATAAATATCTGCATGCTGAAATATTTATTATGCAAAATTTTTGGATAAAATAACAATGGATGTTATTATGTTATAAAATAACAATGAATGTTATGTCCAATGGTCACTTAAGCAGTTAAAGTGCAGGAGAGCTCTTGTCCAAATACGCTCAAGGTATTCGTTGTAGTTACTACTTACAGAAACGAAGATATTTTAACAATAATGGCAATGTATGCAAACATCTTACACAGGCAGTCAGGTTGTCTGACGAGAATTGTTTCCCATATAGTACACTAATATGGTACCAGCTTTCCATAAGTCTTCCCAGAAGGCAATGTTTATCACCCATAGATGAATTGTTTGTAGCATACAAAGGTGGAACACAAGGCTCACCAATGTAAAAATTAAATTTTGAATATTTAACAAAAAATTACCAATTGCATTGAGATCCTTTACACCTTTTGAATCTGGCATTTTTTTTTATAATTTTGCATGAATTTAACTACTGTATAGCATTTGTCTTTAATTAAACAAATTTTGTGTACATGCTTTTTTTTTTTTTTTTTTGGCGATGCCATTATGATAGTTAGGGAAATATATTTTGTGGCAGAAATTAAACGACTCAATTTATGAATGCTAATAGAGTTGTTTAATGCTTTTAATGAATAAAATTGTTTAATGCTTTACTTATCCAAGTTTATTTTCCTTAACATTTATGGTTGGTCAAATTCTTCATCAGTCTTCTGACATAAAGATAGTTATGAACACTCATTATCGTCAAATCTGCACCTGTAGTTTAATGCATCAATTTAAATATTTAATACCTTTGCAGTAAAATTTTTTAAAAAGCTTTGTAAACGTTCATTTCTCCATAAAACTATTAATTATATTGTTTATTTCTTATTGGAATTTCAAATATTTATTTATAGAGGCTGATTTGGCCTTCAAATTTTTGTTCAAATCAATGTCCATTTTCTGCATATTTACAGGTAATCAAAATATTTGCTAGGTTTTCATCTTATAAGATACTTTTAAACACAGCTCTTCGTTTTCAAACATGGCTGAATATCATTCCACATTCAGTATTGTTGAGAATTATTCTATTAGCACAATATGAAATTCAGAAAGTCAATAATACCTTATAAAGCATTGGATGCCGTTGCTTTTCCTGAGAAAGTCAACTACATCATGTTAATGTTGTCAATCTATAATTCAAACTAAAGCTTATCTCTAACTTAAACTTCACAGATTGCATAATTCATACTGATAGAAAATATTTTATGATGAGCCCTTATATAATCAAACAATGCAAATTTCAGTAAGGAGGCATTTGTTAATTTAAATACTATAAGATGGTATTGATTTCAGAAGAATCTTAACAAGATAAGCTATTATATTTCATTTCAGATTATACAAGTTCAGAATTTTTACATCATATATTATAAAGATAATCATATAATACATCAAAAAGCATTTGACTACATCTTAAATGCTTTAAAATGTAATGAATGGCTATTGAAAGAAGCAAAAAATATACACTACTAGAAGCAACTTTTATATTGAAATCTATAAATCATACATTAATTTCAAAGATAAAAAATACAGAACTCCCTTACTCTACAAAAAGATTTTCTTTTTTAACCTATATAAATAATGATTTTTCTTACATGATTTTCAATTGCACATCTACTTCAGTCCCCCTCCCCTATGAATTATAGATTGTCATTCTTTATCATACATTTTTAAGCATTTAAAATGCTTGGCAATTGATCTAATTAATCACAATTTTTTTTTCATATTATCTTTCTATCACTTAATCTATTCGAATTATTTTTTAATTAATCAAAATGCATCACTACGTCCTTATTACTAAATTGAAACAGTAAATATTTAAAGAAAACAGTGGCTTTTATTTTCCCCATACCTTAAATGATTTTATAACTATAAGGATGAAAGATTTCTAAGACATTAAGATTAGAATAAAGATTTGTGTTTCAATACAGTAATATGAACACAATAAGAATATCAATCGTATCTAAAGATTCCTCCAATTAGGTTTAAATCTTAATAAATTACTTATAGTTTTAGAATCTAGAAGATCAGTACACTTGACTCAATTAGGCAGACAAGTTAAATACATTTCAAATACTCAAGACAATCAAATTTATTTCCTTCCTCTTAAGAAATCTATATCTTTATCGTCATTAAGTCTTTCCTTAAGCATTTCTATACGTTAAATAATTTACTATATTAAATCGTTAACGTTTCCCCAATCCCCATAAATACAATTCAAGTTAAAGGATTTGTTACAATACTATTGCACTTTTTCTTTCATATAAAAGGACTAGTTCATTAATACTATTAGACCGTTCTTTTTTTTTTAACATCTAAACTAAAATATTTTCATTAAATAGTATATCAATTTTTGATAAGCTCAATGTTGTGCTGGCATCAGATAAAAGGGGATATTAAATCTTTTCTTACCCATACATAAATAATGAAAAGCTTAAAATGGTTATCTTTATTAATGGTCTTCAGAATTTATAATATCAGTAATTCTTTAATCCAGCACATTGAAAACCACCTCCATACTGAATTAGTTACCATCAATAAACCATTTTAAGTAAATTCAAAATTTGTGAAAATATTAGATATTCAATAAATAGAAGCACCTGAATCTAAAGAAAAAAAATAGGCTTGACAGATGCTAAGTTAACACTGCATTATATACAGTTTACTTAGATGAATTGCAATTAAAATTACAAAACTAATACTTTAACAATAAAGTATCAAGTTATAAGAAATATCCGAGGCATCCCAAGAAAAACAAGTTTGAATCTATGTCAATATTCGTATTGAAGTGAATGCCAACATAATGTTAAAATATATGTACTTTAAATGCAATAGCATTTCTGATAAATGCCAAGAGTATACATATGAAACAATTTAATTCTCTGTCGAATATTAGATACCCAAGAAAATACATTTAAATAAAATGCTTCTGTTTCAAGTATGGTTCTATAGGCTAGCAATATTAAAATTTCTCTCCTATAAAATGTTTGAAATTTAAGGAAAATAATTCAATTATAGGAAATTATATTGTTTAACTACTACAGAATAAATATTCTTTAAAAGATACACATTTGAACAATCAATTTTTTTAAAATTTTCCCTAGAATACCTTCAAAAATGCTACCAATAAAATTTTAAATATCAAAGCTTTCCCACAGAGTCAAAAGATTCAGACTATAGAAAAACAGAGCTAAAGATCTTTAAAAATGTTTATTACCAAAACAACCATGAAGTGTAAAATAACTTATACATAAACTTCAGGAAATCATAATTCGATTTTTATAGTACAGAAAAGTTTGTTGCAATAGCCATGGAATTTAAGGTTTGGAATTTTGCAAAGGAACGCTTAGAAGCACTTGCGGTGGACGATGGAAGGTCCAGATTCATCATACTCCTGTTTGGAGATCCACATCTGCTGGAAGGTGGACAGGGAGGCAAGGATGGAGCCACCGATCCAGACGGAATACTTCCTCTCAGGGGGAGCGATGATCTTAATCTTCATGGTGCTAGGAGCCAAGGCAGTGATTTCCTTCTGCATCCTGTCAGCAATACCAGGATACATGGTAGTACCACCTGAAATAGGTACAAGAATAAAAATGTATAGCCTTTATAACTCAAAATGCAATGAACTTTGACAAGAACAAGATTTGTCATATTACAGATAACATCTACTAGTAGTCTCTTTATAAAAATTATATATGGAGAACTGCTTAATCTAGTTTGATTCAATTCATAGTCAAAATCCAAATAATCTTTTAGTCATTTCAAAAGAAGTTTGTTTCCTGCTTGTTATGGAGATTGTAAATATCTATAAGAAATTCCATAATTAACATTAAAAACTTATTTTTTAATTATTAGTAAATAACATGCTGCAATATATTACTTTCACAATAAGAGCTTAATTTTAATTGCCGATAATTTGGAATAGTTAATAAAATAGTATCTTAAATATCATTAAACTTGCTTTAAATCCAATAGATTTATTTTAATACTGAAGTGGCACTTATGTTAAATTAACTAACTTACATTGTACTGTCATTTTTCTTCAATACAGAAATGTGGTATTAAGAGTAGATAATTAAAAGCATAAAGATTTGTATATTTAAATATATTAAAATCTGCAACTAAAGATACATCTTTACATACAGACTTCAATAACTACAGACAGTTTAGATTATGTTATTACAAACCTGTTAAACATTAAAACACGTTTGTTACAATTCCCCTTAAAGAATAAATTTTAATTATCAAGATTATCATTGCCTCTAAAGATTGATCTAATATATTAATGGAAATACCTTACATGATTTTGAAGTTATTCTAGAACTACATGCTAGTACAGTTCAAGTACTGAAAACAAAAGCCTTCATGAATGATAAACTGATTAACCTGTTTCATTCATACTAGTTCCAGTTATAAAACTTAAAACTAATAACTTAATGAACTAACCCAAGTTTAATTTTTTGATATTAATAAGGCAATCAAGTTTTAATTGCAGTAACTAATAACTAATTACTGTAATCTTTAAGACAAGACATTAAATAAAAATTTAATAATTTTAACCTTACGACATTTAATAAAATTTTATATTGTAATAAAGCTTATCAAAGGGATTAAAAAAGGAAACTTACCAGAGAGAACAGTATTTGCATACAAATCTTTACGGATATCAACATCACATTTCATGATAGAATTGTAAGTGGTCTCGTGGATACCACAGGATTCCATGCCCAAGAAAGAAGGTTGGAATAGAGCCTCAGGACATCGGAATCTTTCATTACCAATGGTGATAACTTGACCATCGGGTAATTCATACGACTTCTCTAGAGAAGAGGAAGAAGCAGCAGTAGCCATTTCTTGTTCAAAATCTAAAGCTACATAGCACAGTTTCTCCTTGATATCACGAACGATTTCTCTCTCGGCTGCAAGTTAGAAATTTATTTTAGAATTTCAAATATGCAACATATTAAAGATATTAATAAAAGGTAATTTTAATTAGTAGTAATAATATTTCCATATATTCTATTTATCTATATATCAAGCATCATAAAAAGAAATAAGAACTTTCAATTAAGATTTTAAATAGTATATCTTAATACTTTCTGAAACCAAGTTATTAATACTTCTATGTTAACAAGTTAAATAAATCATTTTACCAGTAGTGGTGAATGAATAACCACGTTCTGTAAGGATTTTCATGAGATAATCAGTCAAGTCTCGTCCTGCCAAATCGAGACGCAAGATAGCATGAGGTAATGCATAACCTTCATAGATTGGTACAGTATGAGAAACTCCATCACCAGAATCCAATACAATACCAGTGGTTCTACCAGAAGCATATAGAGATAGTACAGCCTAGAAGAAATTAAATGATTTAAAATGTAAATATTAAAAGATAAACACCATACTTCTAGCAGTTTTTATATTTATGATTATTCTATGCTGATTCTTTATAGTATTTGTTGATGGATATTAAAAGTCAAAAATAAGCATTGCCTATATGAAATCTTAATTATACAATTTAAGAATCGAGGTTAAAAGCAATAAAAATACATTTTGCAATTTTTTTTTTTTTAGCTTGAAATGTATACATTTCTGTACTGTTACAGTCCAGTCACATTAATGTGGCCACCACCTACTTTTGACGTAAATGCGAAATGAAGAATCACAAAAGGCAGCACATTACAGTGGAGTGTATATAAAGGATGTCCCAAGGCATCTGCAAGCATTTCAATTATTATATTTATTATCGAATTTTAAAAGCTGCTCTGCCAAAGGCGATTATTCTAGCTTTTGACACGTAGTCAAATTAATGTGACTGAACTGTACATAATATTAACATCTGAATTTCAATCTAGTCTGATCAAAATGAGCATCTTGCGTAAATTTAAAATGCATGCCTTATTAGAATATACATTCTCATGACAAAGATAAAAGTAAACTGTTCCTACTTTCTTTATAGCTTTTATAATTTTTCTAGACCCGTTCATTTAAGGCTTCAGTTTCTATAAATCAAATATATTCTTTAAGTTAATTACTTATTTAGATTAAAATATCTCAAAAAAAAAAAAAAAAGAAAAGGATAATTTTATTGAAGATGGACTTGTGCAAGATTTTTTAATGCATCACGTCTTTCTCAATAATCATATTGCAGCTTTATAAAATATAATTCTATTCCTAAACTACAGATAGAGATAGCATACCAGAAATGCCAATATATTACTTTGGATTACAATTTCAATTTAAGTGGTTAAATAGTTATACGAATTAAAGCAATGGATTTTAAAACTAGTAATGCAGACAAGTCTATGAATAAGACTAATTAAATGAACATTTAAAAATTTATTAAACTGAACAGAACGAGATAGGCTGGCCACCTTACGAGAATGGAAAGTGATAGCCGATTTAAAGGTTCAATACAATCCCTTTTAGACAACGACAAAGGGGAAGACCGAAAAAGACGGGTTGACTGTTTATAATGTCAAGATAAAAACTGGAGGTCCATGGCCAAGAGAACAGCTTAGCTGGATCTTTTAAAGAAAGCCAAGGCCCATAACAGGCTGTCGAGATAATTATGACGAGTTAAAGGATAAAAATAAACCTTAATTTTTTTAATTTTCTATAAATATCCAATAGTAATTAATAAGTGAAATGTTATTTAAAAACTAACTTTCTGCCTATAATTCACAGGCATAATCCAATTAAATATTTTGGATAATCTATAATTGTGTTAAATCTCAAGGTAGTAAATACCTGTTCTCTAACACTTAATATACAAATCTGAATTTTGAGTAATCATAACCAACAGGTTAATTTTAAAAAACATAGATGTTAGAGAAATTGCATTAAAATTTTTTAATTAGTGGAAACCAAGCGAGAGCCGCATTAAAAAGGTCTTTTGTTTAACTGTTTAGGAGTCTTTTGAAGTCTTTCAAATAAAAGCTAAAATGTTAGGAATAGATTAATTGAATTTTAGTTTATATATACTACAATTTCCTTTAACACTGGAAGTAAAATAAACTAGAGCATAAAATACAAGTTTATTTTTAATTACTCAAGATTCTTTATAAATTAGAAGATTGTTTAATTTAAAAACAGACTTTATATCCAATCTGCTAATTCATAATGAAACTCTACGACTGTATTTAATGAAACTTATCTAGTGCTAGTTTATATATTAAAAATATTCAACGACTGTACCTACTTTTATCTTGATGTTTTATTCCAACATACTAAAAATATCGAACTCTTTACCTTAATAATGAATGAAGATTAAGGCAATAATTAAAAGCATTTTGTTTTTGAAATTATATCCTTCCTGAAATCCGCAAGTTCCAATATTGCATATCTAATACTAGCTTTAGTCGAGGGAGGCAATTTTTGTTTTATAGGTTTTGACGACATGTTATCTACTTAAAATAACAATAATTATATCAAATGCCCCATGATCAATTAATATTTCAGTTATTTTGGTAGGAAAGTTAATTTATAATACGCAGAACATTTTAACTTTATCACGATAAACAAGTTTTGAAGAAACTGAATCTTGTTATAGATTTATTACTATTTAATTTCAATCAGATCTTGGAAAAAAAAACACCGAAAGCTTGCTTATAAAATCTTTGAAATACATGGAACCAAGACATTTTTATATTACATTAACATAAAATTTTATATATTTATTAATTTACCTACGTATTCTATAATTCGATCATCTTACCTGAATAGCTACATACATAGCAGGTGTATTGAAGGTTTCGAACATAATTTGGGTCATTTTTTCCCTGTTAGCCTTGGGGTTCAGGGGCGCTTCGGTAAGCAGGACAGGGTGCTCCTCAGGGGCAACTCTGAGCTCATTGTAGAAGGTGTGATGCCAGATCTTTTCCATATCATCCCAGTTAGTAACTATTCCATGCTCAATGGGATATTTCAAGGTGAGGATACCCCTCTTGCTCTGGGCTTCATCTCCTACATAGCTGTCTTTTTGACCCATACCTACCATAACACCCTGTTAGCAAGAAAATAAAAGTTAAATCAATACTTTATAAGCCATTTTTTAAATTTAAATTAAGTTTTAAAAGCAAATAAATTTTAACCGAAGGGAACTTATTTGAACGAGAGATCAATTAAGCAAGTCTCTACAAGACTATTCTTATAAACAGCAAAGTTTCTAACAAGTATTCCATTAAAAATTGTTAGTTTTTAATCTTTCGATGATCATAAGAATGAATTTAAGATGCAAGCTTCTATTAAATTACAAGCACATAAAAATGCATCTCTACTGTGAAATAAGCATTTTTAACTACACAAGGCATTTTTTCCCTTCAAGATCAACTAGTCTTCATAGAAAATATTAAGATTCATCTTATTAAAATACCAGCATCAGTTTTACTTTGATAATTGAGAAAGTATTCGTTAAATAAACTACAAGTATCTTGAAGACTTGTTTTGATTAACTAAGAATTTAATTTGTTTGGAAATGCTCACTTGATGTCTGGGTCGTCCAACAATGGAAGGGAAGACTGCTCGTGGAGCATCATCTCCAGCAAAGCCAGCTTTGCACATTCCAGAGCCATTATCAACAACAAGAGCAGCTACTTCGTCGTCACACATTTTGATCTGAAAGGACAAAAAGTTAAAATGGAAATTTATGTATTAAAAATAGGCCTAGTTTATGTATTAAAAATATTCAATGTTATCTGCTAAAAACAAAAAATTGAAAGAACCAAGTTGATGAGGTGCAAAGTAGATCAAATTCATTATTAAACTTTAGAAAATATATAAATCTTCAAAGCAAGAAACTTTGAAGCACAATTGGATTATCACTTTCAACAACTGGATAAAAATATCCTTAATTTACTTATAATAAATAAGGATAAGTTTAACAATTTAAGCACAGTCAAGTTAGATTTGTAATCAATGAAAAACTTTAAATTATAATAAATATTCATTAATGAAAAAAAGTGGGAAGTTTCGATATCCGTTTAAATGGCCTACGCCCTATTACTCCGAATATGAAATGACAACTCACAAGACATCATTATCCACACAAACGATTACAAATATTTAATAAATAAGAAAATGAGGAGTTGTATCGCTTTTTAAAATTCCATTAATAGAAAGCAAGAATATAGCTTACTAGTTCTATACTAATAGTTATAGGTTGTTACAAAAACCGGTGTCAATGTACGAATTAAATCGAAACTAGCCGGTAAAAATATTTTCAGTTTAAAAATTAAATTAAAAGTAGATTCGTAAATTATAAAACTTAAGATTGTATAAAAATACTAGCATAACTTATATAAAACAATACCTGCAGTAAGTATTTTAGTTCCGCTCAACAGAATTCTACAACGCCCCTGATTAAAGTGCCGATCACAAAAGGAAAATTTTATATCGGAGAGATCGGTAACTCAGACTACAAGCACATTAAATAGGGGTGAGTGGGCATATCTCATTTAAATTTCACGTGATATCTCCAGTAAAGTCAAATTTATTTTTTTTTAATTTACAAATTAAAATATTTTATTATTTTTAAAATAGATAAAAATATATGAAAAATTAATAATCATTTATTTAAAATTTATATATAATCATATATACAACCAGTTATACCTATTTATATTTTGGACTCGACCGAATGCTAGGTGGTTTCCATTTATGGTAAAACTTAAAATTCTAAGCATCTGATTGGTTTTCGTACCAACTGAATTGAAAGCAGACAAGTGGTTTTGGTTTCTTTCTTGTAACTGTATTAAAAAAATAATTTGAGAAACTTTTTCTCCTCAAATTATTAAAACTAATTTTAAATTAATGATAAAAAAATTATTTAATGTTTCACTAATATTTAAAAATAACACTTCTAACAATCCAAAGTTATATCTGAAAAGATATAGATGCACAACAAATGATGAACAACACAATGAAGTATGCATTAAATTATTTTAAGCAAAAGATAATTATAAACCTCAAATAACATAGAATAATAGAAATACCAGTAGACGACAAAAGACATCTAACATAAAATATATTTCTCAATTATCAAATAACATTTTATAGATATTTATAAAATAATTTTTATTTTGTTTTCATATAAATTCAAAGATTTAAATTTATAAATTAAAATAGACAGAAATACATCAAACTAGATTGATGTTCTTCTTTAAATGAATGCATAACAACAATTTTGAAGCAAAACTACTACAAACAGTATAAGGGCATTTATCTTTGCATTCATATTTTTAAGTGCATAGCTTAAACGAAATTTTTAATATCATTCTAACATATTATAAGATTGTAAACTATAATAAATTTCATATTTTAAAACATTACAAAAAATATCTATGTAGTTAAAATATTTAATATAGTTAAATACATTAGATTGAATACATATAATATCTATATATTTAATATATTTTTATTTGTCGAAAACCAAAAAAAAAAAAACTTGTAATCAGCTTGTATGTGCTTGTATGTACCAAAACCAAGTTGTATTTTTAAACTGGGCTCAGGAAACTGGTTAATGGCTAAATGTATTAAAATGCGGATGCCTATTTGATTAAAATATATTCGTGTACAAAACTTTCAGTTAGGAATATTAAAAAAAAGGTGAACAGAAACCATTTCGTTCATCAATTTGCACTGGATTACTACAAAAAAAAATGAAAAATTTGGAGAAATAGGTACTTATTAAATAAACTTTAAATTCTACATCAAATAACTTACTTACTTTTTATTATATTATATTATTTATTTTTCATTACACACACACATACACATGCATATATATATATATATATATATAAATCAACTATTGAAATATTCATTATAAATAATAAGATAAAGAAGCTGTCAAACTATTGAAAAATAGTTTGAATAAATTTTAAAAGAAAATAATATAACTAAAATGTCTTAGGGCACTATTAGCTGCTACATTATGATTACTGTAGCAGCTGTTAGCACTCCAACTACCCTTTAGTTGGGTATAACTCTCTTTCAAACTATTTTGCAGTATTTTGATGGCTTTACTTGTATCTTATTTATAACGAATATTTAATATTCACCAACTTTCAAGGACTATGAATAAGTAAAATGTTTTAGTGGAACTCATTATTGTTACTCCCCCCTCCCTTAACTTCCTTAATTTCTCCACGTCTTTGAAGCTTTCTATATACCAAAAATTTTTTAATCATTGCACCAATATCTAAAACAGCATTCCCCTTTTCTATGTTGCTATATAATTTGCTAGTTAATACTGGTAGTAGATTAATGTCGTATTTCTAATTTATTCCTTGTCAGTTCTCCTTTCAATTTTATGTTCATGTGTTGCGTTCTTTCGTGCATTCAAACAAAGACGATAAATATCTAAGACAGAATGTACATGGGACTTTGCAGAAACACAATCCATTTGTATAATAAAATATAGATTTGCATTTGCTGTACGAAAGTTTTTAAGCATTTCCTAGTTAAGCTCACCACTCCTTCTGTTCTTGGGTTGTTCTGTTCTTGCTGGTTCTGTTCTTGGGTTTGTTTGGTGCGTAGTGTTTTATCAGCAATTTGTGCATCGCTAATCTGCAGAGTGGGTTTTTTAAGGGTCTATGAATACTTTGAAAATTCATGAGCTTGATTCAGCTCATGAATGATGTCTCCTGTGTGTTCATCATGTTCTCATGTGTTTTTCTCTCTCATCCAAGTTCATGATGTCTCATAAACTTGGATGAGAGAGAAACACATTTTTATTTCCCTAACCTTTAATTAAATATAATAAAATTTTACATGAAGGTTATCAATAAATTCTAATACTATTTGTTTTATCAGTAATAAAAACATTATTAATAGGGTTTTTTTTTTTTGTAATCAATCGTAAAAAAGATAGAGAGACAACAAAATATGCAGCCCAATATTCAATGCTTGTGCAGCTCATTTCTGTTTTTTTAATTTTTTTTACATAATCCTTACTCTATGTTCAATTGTGCAAATTGGCACTGAATACCAACCAGTTCAAATAGAAAATCCAACTCACTATTCATCAGGCCCTTTCAGAAAATATATTATTAATTGCATTATTAGAATATTTTACGTAATTTATGTTGTTTAATAAATGAAAATTTAATATATAATTTATAAATGATATAAACATCCAGGTATTATAAAATTTATTAAGATCAATAGATTAAAACAGGTCTGCTCCTGTATTTAAAATGAATGATTTAAACCTGGTAAAAAGGCTCATTTTGGCAAAGTCATAGGGACAAAGAGGAAGAGGACGACCGAAGTTGCGATGAATAGACGCAGTTGAAAAATATTTTGCTGTACTAAAAATTGGAGGGCCATTGACACTCAGAGGAATGCATGGAAATCTCTTCAAAGGAAGGCCTTGACCCACCCTGGGCTGTCCTGCTATTGATGATGATGATGATTAATATACGGAGAAAGTTTTTCCAGAGGATCAATGACGGGACTCTTTCTCTTACTGCAGACAGTATTTTATACCCTTCTCTTAATACTATGCGTCAATATGAGTGACAATGTAATAAAAAGCTTTAATGAAATAATGTATATGTATCTAGAAAATAATGTCAATCATTCTCAAAGATTGCAGAGTTAAGAATTGTATTTGTCAAAATGATTAAATGCAAAGGCGGGAAGGAGGGGAATTGACACTCATTAAAATTTATTGCTAGATTTAGTATGAATATTAATCTGTCAGCAACAACATCAACAATCGAGGATACACTAAGAATTTCTACGAAAAGTAAATTTCTCGAACAAATAATAAGCTTTGCTGAACAGTATTAATTTTTTCGCTATTAGCAAACGATATTTTTTTATATCAATAGAGAGTTTCTGCATACCGTACGTTAGTTACCGTAGGACGTCCGTTAGCTTTTTCTCCCTAGCGCATGCTCATAGGAAACTGAGCATGCGCGCTAGGGAGAGAAAGCTAACGGACGTCCTACGGTAACTAACGTACAGTATGCAAAAAATACAAAAGAATTAATTTTGAAATTAAAAAAAAAAAAAAAAAAAAAACTATCAAAAAATTTTTTTTAATGAAGTTACAGACATTTTTTGCTTTAAAAATTAAGAATACAAACATTTTTAAACCTATATATAAGATTTAATAAAAGTCTTTTAAATTTTCACAGTTTTAAATATTCAATTTATTAAATATTTATGACTAATCTCTTTTATTTGCTAAAAATTAATTTGCTGGCAATTGCTTCGGTCTTGTCATTCGTAAGTGACTGATTATTTTGTTTCAAGTTACATATCTTCGCAATGTACACCAGGCCCCATCAAACAAATAAATTAATAGTTTAAAAAAAACTAAAAAACACGCTTTTAGAGTGAATCAAACTAAAAAGTAAAAAATAATTGTTAACATAAGAATAAAATTACTGACGAGAAAATGAATATCACTGTTCTAAAAGCGTGGGGTGCTCGATATCAATCGTTATAATGTTTCAATAGTGTCATTCCGAAATGCAGAGTTAGTTAAAAATGCCATACAAAGCACCCCACTTTTAGAGCAGTGACATTAATTTTCTCGTCAGTCATTTTATTCTTATGTTAACAATTATTTTCTACTTTTTAGCTTGATTCACTCTAAAAGCGTGTTTTTTAATTTTTTTTAAACTATTAATTTATTTTTTACTTTTTAGTTTGATTAACTTTAAAAGCGTGTTTTTTTACTTTTTTAAACTATTCATTTATTTTTTACTTTTTAGTTTGATTAACTCTAAAAGCATGTTTTTTAGTGTTTTTAAACTATAATATTTAAATGAGGTCCCGGTACGGAGGACTGGAACTATAGTTCTTACAATAATTTAATTGTGAGTAACACAAAGGCTAAATGCGAATATGTCGAGCCAGCCAGGATTCGAACAGGGAATCTGCTGATCCGTAATCAGGCTTGTTATCCGTTGTGCCGCTGTCCCACGTAGGTTTGAATGTCTTTACTGAATACTTTCATTCTACATGGGTTAAATTGCTTCATAAGTTAAAATAAAATCACTTATCCTGGTGATCCTAATCATGATGAGATAATAAACTTATCAAAATATTTTATTGTCGTCGGTCCTCGATAAGTCTACAAAGTTTAAATTAAATATGATCGCTTAAAGTAGGGCAAAACCGAGCCCAAAGAGTCAGTTACATACATACATACAAACAAACAAACATACAGGTGAAACTAATAAAAGTGTATTAAAAAGATCATAGACTACATAAAATCATTCATACACTCGATGCTTTTACACTGCTGTTGTTTTTTAAATAAAATTTAAAAAAATCAATGATGTTAAAGTTTCTTTTTATAGTGTTAAAGTAATATGAACTTGTTATTCTTTATACAATGTTTGGTTAACCCAATTGGCAACTTGAATGAGAAATAGAAAAAAAAAGTCATAGGAAGTCGCATTGTTCTGGGTTAAAGACCTCTCGTAAGCCCACTGACTTTCGGGTGAAATTACACCTTGCCGAAAATTCTAGAGTTTTCTTTTTCTATTAAAAAGAATTCTGACTATCAATACCTCAGCGTGGTGTAGTCTTGCAAAGAAAGAATCATTTAAGAATTTGTTTCTATGTACATTCCTATTCCAATTCTCTTCTCTTTTTATTCTTGTTAGTGGTTCGGAATCAGTAGGTCTCGTCTAGTGAGCCTTAAGTGTGCACAAACTAATAGTGGAGGGACAAACCAAACATTTCTAATTCCTTCTACTCCATGTTAATAAAAAGAAGTAAAAGTCACATGACACTATACTTTGCAGCTTCCTTCAAACATATTACATACACACACACACATATATATACATACAAATCTCTCTCACTCTAGTATATATATATATAGAGAGATATATATTCAGCATTGTAGAAATTAAAAATGTTAGCTGTTTGAAATGAAGCAGAAAAATGAACCTACTTGTGGGCAGATGGACAAAAGAGGAATTTCGAAAAACATCACTAGGAAAAGGAAAAATACAGTAGTCGTAGAAAAGGATAAACTCGGGGGAAAAAAAAAACCATTAACAAATTTAAAATGTCTATAAAAAATGTCATTAAATTTCTAATGAAGAATATTTATTTAACAACATTTCCTGTCATATAGTTTTCCATCTCTATTGATACATTTCCATTTCAAGAAAAGGATTTTGAGAATTCAATTTTCTCAAATTTGTGCAATGAGTAACTCTACCAAAATTACCAAATCTAATGAATTTACTTTGTTCCTAAAATTCTTTATCTATCAGTTTAGATATTTATCAATTTTTATCGAATTTCTTTATTATGAACTCCAGCCAGGGGAATGAGTGGCTAGAGCTCTGGCGCTCGGTACTACAGGTTTCGGGTTTGAGTCCCGGCGATGCCATAGATGTTTGTAATGGTTCGGAATCCACTTTAAACTGCAGGTCCTGGTCTAACATGATCGTAGAGCGTTGCGGGAGTATTGTTACCCCGCGCTCGTAGCTTATCTTCAAGCTGCACGCACCTCCTGGTTAGTGCTAAATTAGTATATTTTGGTAAATTTTTCGTTTACCGAAATTTTTTAAGGAATATTAAAACATGAAAGTGAAATAATTAAATTGATTAATTTTAATCCGTTGGAAAAAATTAATTATTAAAGTTAATTTTTATTATTAATTAAATTTAAATTATTTGAAATTAAATTTAATTAGTAAACTTAAAATAATTACAATTAAATTAAATTATTCTTAAAAGTTATTAAATTTTAAATTATTATCTGCAGATCAAATTTTATCTGTAGGAAATACGCCCACTTTTTTCTTGGGGGGATTGGGCCACCCCACAGTTTTAGAACCACTACTGCTGTATAATAATAAATAATTGTTTTCGAAGTAGTCATTATAAAAGTTAAATTACTATACTAATTAGTATCTTTCTATATATAAATTACTTTATAAGCGTCACCAAATAACATTGTATACTCAAACATATTTGATGTCAGAAATTTCGCAACAAGTTTGGTTGCACTTAAATTCTCTTTAACTTGTTTTGTTTCATAATTTTCCGCTTTCTCACTCAAATTTCTCTTTATTCCTGTGAAACATTTGTTTTGCTATCTGAAAATCAGTTCCGTAAAACCAAATATTTCTACTTACAAGTATGACTTGGCACTATAGTTGTCACAATAAAACTGTAACATTTACATCTGTGCGATCATTTTAAAATTTACTTTTTAAACTTAGATTTAAGCTGCTTTTTAAATATTCATTTACAAACAAATAATTTTGATTAAAACCGGCAACTGTATTTTTTAAAATGATTTTTATCGAAGGCAACATAGAATATCCAATATAAGTTAGTTCACTATTTAGTTGTAGTTACAACATTTTTTTAAGATGTATAAAATCGTATATGTATTAAATCTATTTAAATTTTAAATTGAAGCTTATGAAAAAGTTTCCTTAGCAATTTTTTAAAAATTATGTATATCTTAACTGCATAATAATCTCATCCAAGTTTATTTTTGGTGTGAAAAATTTTCAGTTTTAGACTGGAATGAAAAACGAAGCGTATTCTAAAGTTTAGGAGACTCTATGTTATGTATCAAATAAGATTTAGGTTTGTTGATTTTGTTTTTATATTTGTTTACAGCGTAGCAAAGTTACAAGTCTTACTTCCTAACATATGTCAGCGGCGTGATGGTCAATTGGCTAGGGCTCTGGCCTTTGGCGCCATAGGCTACAGGTTCGAATCCAGACTGTGGAATGGTTGTTTGTAAGTGGTTCGGAATTCAAATTGTCCTAAACGTGTGCAAAAAATGACAGCAGAGGGGCAAACTAAAACCTAACACACTTTAACGTGATGTTTTACCCTTAACTCTTTCATTTGGAAATTTAACTTAAGAGAAATTCAAGTGAAAAAAACAGAAAAAAAAGATTTAAAAAAAAAAAAAAATGCTCAGATCAAGTGCAAATAGTTAAATAAGAATATTAATATAAATTTATAGAATTAGAAAAAAATGCTGAAGTTAGAATTTAGCGAAATTTTTTTTTTTTTTTTTTTTAAATTTACATTTTTTAATTAAGTTTTACCCGTTTTTTTAAATTTACTTTTTTAAAAAAATCGCTCATTTTAATCGTTAACACTGTTGTCAACTTGATAATATTTTAGTATTTTTAGAAAAGTTTATAGTTGTTGTTGACTAATCCTCAGTGTCCTGCAGTGCGGGACGGGCATCCCATGAGTGATCTACTCATGGATGGAGGAAAAGGGGCAGCTTCTGTTGTGATGGAGCACCCGCAGGTAGAAGTCTGACTTTTGCTCCGTGACGCCCTTATAGTCACATGAGACCGGGACCTACGGCTTAAAGTGGATTCCGAACCCCTACAAACATCCATGGCACCGCCGGGACTCGAACCCGAAAGCTGTGGTACCGAGAGCTAGCCACTCGACCATTCAGACCCCAAGTTTATAGTAGTAGTAATTAACAGGTTTTTTGATCGAATTGTTACAATTTATTGTCCTTCGGCAAGAGGACAAAATATTGAAATAAATCATAATCAAAGGCTGATTTTTAAAAAAAAATAAGTTTCATGTTATACAATATTGTTTTTGAATACAATAATTTATTATTCAGATTAACGATTAAGTAAGATGCGTTTTATAGAGATTTGCATGTTTGTATGTTCATGTTAACATAATAGTAAGTGTTATTTTGGTTATAGGCGACTACATATTGTTAAGGTGTTGAAATGGAGAGAGAAATAGACGCAAGAGTTTGGAAAAGATAAGGCAATTTATTTTCATCTTTAACAAATACAACTATATGATTCAAAGTCTCAGAACAGTTACATACAAACTGAGCGCATAAAATATACGAAAGGCAACAGAAGACAACAACCTAGCGAAGTTCTTTCCGAGTCAGAAAGGCGATGGCCCTTTGCGAGTTTTCAGTGAAATGGTTTGAGATTCGTTGCGGTCATTCTTGAAAAGTGGTGGTGAGTTAAGCCCAAAAATTATTGCCAAAGGGAAATGTCAGTTTCAAATGTTCATGAAATCAGCCATCAGCAGGGCCGGATTTCGATACGAGCCATAACAAACCCAGCAGGGGCAAAGATGGTGCTTTTTGGCTTTGCGACAATTTTAATGATGGCTGTGTCAACAAATTTGTAGATGTCATATTTCAATTCAGAAAAGGAGCAGAATTTTTAGAAAAAAAAAGTGTCGCAAGCCGAAAAAACTCCAAGGGGGAATTGCATGACACAGATTGCACATCTAGTGATTAGCACGTAATACAAGTGCAATCTGTTTCATTGCTATGCGTGAGGAATTGCATGACACAGATACCACATCCAGTGATTAGCATATAATACATGCAATCTGTTTCATTGCTATTCATGAGGAATTGCATGACACAGATTCCACATCCAGTGATTAGCACATAATACAAGTGCAATTTGTTTCATTGCTATTTGTGGAGAATTGCAGACACATATTCCACATCCAGATTGCACATGCATTATGTACAATCTGTTTCATTGTATCCATTGCTTATTCTTGGGGGATTGCATGACACATATGCCCCATACAGTGATTAACACATAATACATTTGCAATTTGTTTCATTGCTATTAATGCAATCAGTACACATCATGAAATTTTATCACTTAAAATAAGATAAATCAAATTTTTATACATTGCAGATATTGATTTCTATGCGTTGTTACTTACATGAGTAGTTCACATTTGATAAAATGAATATTCTGTTAATAACAGTATTCAAGAAAATTGTGTCTTCACTTAAGAGAAGTTCGTTTACATTCACAACTTTCATGTATTTTAAATAATAATCGTAAATATAACGAAATAACATTGCATTTTTTAAAGATAAAGAACTTTAAAATTGGTAGGAAGGGAATATTTTTCTTTGAACTAATCTTGACTAATAATAAAAAAAAAAAAAATGTAAAACAAACATTTCATTTAAAATAATGAAATGGGAATATTTGATTCATGAGCAAAAGAGACATATGACTACTAAGTTAAAACATAACTCCCAATCATTCACAAAAAAGAGTTATGACATCAACTAATAGGTAATATTTTGTATTCGGATATAAAAGTAAACCATTCAAAACGGATAAGAAGAACCTCAGTACACAGAAAAAGGAAGACTATTAATAATTAATTTGTTGCTCGGTGTGATTCTAAAATCGGATTAATTTACTACCAAATGAGGCTATCGCGACACCTCATAAAGTGCAATTTTTTTTAATCATTTCTCGATGATAAATAAAGATTATTTCAGTTTGGTGCTTTTTAAAGTCACATTTAATAATTGACTTAATAATGAATCATATAAAGGATGAAACAAGCAGAAGAATTTTTAAATGGTGCGCTATTTTTAACTATTACCTTTTTTTAAGAGACTTTGGTAGTACCAGTGCATATTGACCATGGAAAAAAACAACCAGAAAAAATATTTTTTCTCGATGCAGTAATTAAAGAACAGAAATTGTATTGCAGCATCACAAAGGAGTTAATCTCCGGATATCACTCCTATCCTGTGATATTTTGTTAAGATTAAGTATCTGATAGTGCTCGACTCATGGTCCAATGGTAAAGAGTTAATTTGACGTCCAAGAAGATTCAGGTTTAAATTCATTACGACATCCATTGCAATAACTGCTTTCAGAAATTAGAAGATTCGACGGCGACTGTAAACATTTCGGATCGACAATCAGGCTGCCTGGTATGGTGTATTCTCACGTACGAAAAGCAATTACCCTTAGGAAAAAAAAAAAAATCCTATCTTATTGATTTTATATGAACACAAAAGCGCTATTGCATCAATAACATGAGAAATATTGGCAAGCACTTATTACATAATGGAGAATTTACATGGATGTTGTACAAGATACAAAAAGGAATAACATATCGAATTGCCCTTTAAGAGTTAACATGTTTTTGCAATTTCTCGTTTGATATTTTTTCTTTGGTATGACATTATAACGAAACCAAATATTTATAGATACCTTGTATAGGAGATCTAACCTTTTTCTTCTTACAATACTTTAGAGTAAAGTGGACACTTTAAAAAATCCAGTTCTGAAGATTAGCTTTGTGAATGTCATTTAAAAAGACCGCACAAAACATTTTAATTAAAAAAAAAAAAAAAAAAAAAAAAAAAAAAACTCGCACTGCCTTTCATTGATTACAGAATACTACAAATTGCTTTTAATTTAAAAAATACGCTACACAAATTGTATTACAAATTCTTCGTTTGTAGAGCAAACAGCCAAAATTTATTTATCACTCAATAAATTCAAAATTTAAAAGCGAACAAATTGCAAGATGCTCCAACAACTGTATTAAATATCTCAAACACTGAGTGGGCAAATGATTAGATATGCTTGTCTCTGAATAATTAGTTAGTCAGTAAGACAAAATTCCTCCCTCAGATCGCTCTAAATCAAACATGTGTAACAAATAATTACATAAACAACAATAGTTATATCTGTATATATAACATAATATACTTAAGTGTATTTAATAATCCAGGTAGTCAGTGTCAAAACAGATCAAATACTTTATGTATGCACCGATAGAATCTTGAAATTGCACCAGCAAATGCTTTCAGTTATTGGCAACATAAATTTGGGTTAGAATCAAAGAAATCGTGCCATCAACTAAATACATGGAATAATCTGCAATCACTTGATGATGTACTTCGTTAAATGGTCTATTTTTTATTAATAAAAACCTTCTGAAATATTTCCTCTAATAAATTTTAAGGATTCTTGAATCATATATCATTTTTATTTTATCTGTGATTCTGACAAAGTTATATCCAATTCTAACGGACCTCCAATTTGTTCGAGATATAAAAACAAGTTATCACAAATTCATTAGATTAGTAAACACATGAGCGTTGCATTTATATTAAGAAATTTTGATGTATAATTGCAAATCAGCCTTATTTTATTCTTCAAACTGTAATACTGCTTATTTTCCATTCCCTCTTTTATCACGACAGAATGGATTAAAATTTACTCTTTCATAACAATCTAGAACTAAGGGGGCTTCTCCAAAGTGAAAGCAAAAACAGAAAGGTGTTTCATTTTCATGAAACGGGGAAGATAGTAAACTATCAATTCAGTTCCAAAACATAGACTTGAGCAGTAGCATTCAAAGCTCTCTGTCTTTTTTTTTTGTTCCTATATACAAAGCGACATAATTCGAATGATTGGCATCAATATAATTCTAAAAATTGCAGTTCCAATAATAACTTTAATTCAAACTGCGATTACAAAATAAGAAAAGTTCAAAGATAAAAATTATGATTGGTATATAGACTCCCAAAAAACATATTCAATAAGCTGAATATAAAAATTTAACTGATTAGGTGAGGAAAAGAAATATCCAAAACAGATTAGATAATTTTATGTATGTACGGCAAATTTTATGTATGTATGCAAACATTTGTTTAAAGAGGGAAATTCTTTATGTGTACACAAGGAATTCACAAATATCTTAATCAATTGGAAAAATATTTACAAAGGGACATCATAACAGGTTTAATTAAAGAAAAAAATAATAATTAGCAATTCCTTTTTATCTAATTTTTCTAAAAAATGTCATTTAAATACATTTTTTAAAATTATTTTACACTTTGGAAAGAAAATATATCTCCTCATTAAAATCATGTCTTGAATTCATAAGTCATTATTTGATGTTTAGTTTACAATGTAAAAAATTTTATCAGAAAAAAAAAATGTTGAAGTTATTGCAAAATATCATGTACATACACAAAACCATCATCATCACCAACATACATAAATCACCATTATGATACATCAATTAAGTTTTCTACTTTTTGCTTTTTAATGGAGGAAAGCAATCATAAAGAATAATACCATTAATCTAAGACACTTTGTGAAAGAAATTTCTAGTACAAAAATATAAGCAATAAAAATGATTGCAAAAAAAAAAAAAAATCAGATTTCATGTAATTAAAAAAATTTAATGGAATATGTTTTAAATTATTTATGCCTCTACCCTATTTCTGAATTGTACAATTTTAGATCAACAAGTGTTGTTTTGTAATATTATACATACTTTTTACAAGCGCTTATAATAATGAAACATGAATTATAAAACTATGACTCGATAACCAAAAAAGTATATCTCAGCTTTCTTTTAAAAGATTCAAACTACGTCATTTATCAAAAAGCTAAACGAGAAATTCAGAATGATAAAATGATTGTGAGGCAAGCTAGTGAGAAAAAAGAATGCAATTCACTCAGTGGAACTGTTCCACTGCGAACGAGTAAAAACTGGACGTTAGATAAAAAAAGGAATTGAGCTATTCACTAAAATCCAAACGTTTCCAAAAACCACCATAAAAACTCTGTCTTTACATGGGCAGTTTGAAACTGTGCTGGTTTCTATAATACATTGGTATCAACACATTTTTTGTAGCTGTTTGCTAATACAAATGCTGCTTAACCTTTCAGCAAGCAAACATATTGGCATTTCAATGACTCATATTCACAATATGCAACTGTCATAGTTATATGTTGTCATACAAGAACTCTAATCAAATTTCTAGATATGCCACCACACTGTTTACACGAACAAATGAGTCAAGTATGTGGAGATAAACAAGATTTGATTGCATGTGTGATGAGTCACAGAAGTATTCATAAACTTGGCATGTTTGGAAACTTGCTTATGTTATTTGGAGATTTATAGTCACATATTAATTATCTGATGTTATGCATAAAAGTTAAATTTAATAAATTCAAAACAAAATAGGTATCAATGATGCTCTCAAAAAGACAAATACCACACAAAAGTATCCAGCCACTCCATTAAAAAAAAGCATAAATATAACAAACATATGAAAGAAAAGTCCTAATATCATATGTTTAAGAAAAAATTACCTTTTTCTTATACACAATATTATTTAAGATTCAAAAGGCATCCAGTCAAGTCGTATTTTGGTGAAATCGAAACCAACTAAACATCAAAAGGTTCAAAGATTCAGTTTATTTTTTAATGAAAGTTTTACTTAGGAATTATTTCCTAAATGTTCTCAGATAATTTAAATTTAGAACTGAAGAAAAGCTTCCAAGGTACATGGAAACATTTTATAATTTGTATAATCATATTGATATGCTTTGTCTTTTACCATACCAGCACTCTTATAAAAGTTTACTTTTAAGATATATTTATAAATTAATCTGCAATAATGCAAATAAATTCACATGTCAACTATAGACTGTAAATATTTAAACATTTTCATAAATTAAATTTCTCCAAAATTTCAACTCATTGAAAAAATACATGCTAATTATGCAGCTTTATTTATATACTGATAGGTTTTTATAAACATTTGTCAAAAGGAAAAATATTCTTTAAGTGTAAACAAGGAATTCACATGTAGCTTAATATAACAGTCCTTTACCATGTGATGAAAAAGTAGCAAGTTGGGTTCATTCAAGAGCATCAACATTTCTGCAATTAATCTTCTTAAATCAAGAATTCTGTCTGATAATTCAATATTATATTCATTATTTAAAAAAAAAATAAATGCTTAAATCTTTTATCCCTGAAAACATTTTTCAATATTCAGCAGGATTTGCTTCAATAAATTTATTATATCTTTCCTGATAGAGATTCTGAATTATTAATTAATATTTTTAAACATTTTGGTTTTCTTTAGATAAACATGGAATTCAGGACTTTAATATATATTGCTCAAAAATTCTTTGATTTAGTTTAATAATTATTTATCTTATGCTTAAATAATTTTTCAGGTTTTCGCCATTTCAAAAACCAAAAATTTATATATCTTTTAAAGCATTAATTTCATTCAAGTGATATCTTTTAGTAAGATTTGATGAATGTTACCTGCTAATTGATACTGTGTTATGTGCATAAAAAAGATCATTGCTAAGCTCAGAAATTGGCACATGATAAACAGGAAGCGGATGAATACTTTTGTGTGATTGTTCAGAAATTGTTGCTTTATAAGCTCATAATCATTTAAGTATTTTATTTTTGTTTTAATTACCATTGTACAAGTGTAAATTAATATAAAAAATTTCTTTTTTACAGTAGTAAATTCATCGAAATTAAAAAAAAAAAAAAACCGTGAAGACCAAAAAGTGAATAATACTCTTGTGACTCACTGTATAAGACATTATATATATAAAGTTATTATTTAAATTTATATGATGCGAACATTATATATTCAAATTAATTCAATAATCAACCAATCAAAAGTAATACAAGATAGATTTTCAAGCATAAATCACGAGATGCTTCTACATAATTAACACAAACATCAAATTTAACATAAAATATCAGATTATTTATTGAAATCAACTTTCATTATAAATGCATAAAATTTCTCATATAATGTAATATTCATTTAAATAAAATTTAATTCAAGCAATATTTTCATATTTTACATATAACACAAGCTTTTTCATAATTTGAAAGCAAGCTCTACGATTCTATGAAACTGTATAACTTTATTCGAATTATAAATCATTATTGAATTTGAGGAAACAAAAAGAAAATTTATTGAATAATTGCCTCAAATCTTATATTAACCAAAGAATAAAGTAAAATAAAGGGAAATTATAATTTTTTTTTTCATTGAAACAAAAAGTTATAATCTTAATCATAACAAATTTCTAAACAAAAAGAATAAATTTACATGCATATATATTTTGCTTTAAATTTTAAATCAGGAGGAAAAAGTAACATCTTAAAAATTATTATACTAAAATGGAATGTAACTTTTCTTTTAAAAAATGTAATTAATTTCAAATCAATCTTTCCCATGGTTAAGAAAAAAAAATATATATATATATATGAGGAGCTATTTCAAGAGCTGCAAATAAGCAATGTGATTGGTCCACTATACCTTTAAATACAACAGACACATAAAGATTGGAACTTAAATAGTGGCAACACCATTGTAGAAAAGTCATATAATAACTGTCACTTATATTGATTATATGTCTAGTGCACCCTGTCAGAGCATATGGATTCTCTTTTTTCATGAAGAATCTATGTAATGATAAGAGAAACTTGTAGACTGATCTAATTTTGTCATTATTAAAATATAAGAGCTGAGGAGTTCAATGAACAAGACAAAGATCAATTAAAAAATCATAAATTTTTTTAAAATCACAATTTAACATTTAATACCTACATTTAAATTAAAAAAATATCAATATGGGTCACTTTCCTATAAAACTAATCATTACCTTTTTATTTTGTTTCAGTGACATTAAAGTGTTTTTAAGTTACCAATTTGGTATTTATTAATTTTTTGCTCAAGTTAATATCCTTTTTCAAAGATCATCGCAATTACTTTTTAAGGTTTCCTCAGATGAGAAACTTGCATTTAGTTTAATGAATATCCTTTCATATTTATAACACTGCTGTATGGAACAGGTAAAATACATAGCATAAAATCAGAAAGTGAATAAAATTTATTTTTCCCAATGTTCCTACTGTTTGTCCTTCCCTCTATTACATCATCAGAGTAGCTTATCAATTAGCACTTCATGTAATTTACACCGAATCTTATTTCTATCTCCTTTGTCATATTGTATAACTCAGCTGTAATTTTTTGTATTTAACAAAAAGACGTACTTTGTATAGCAAAAGCATGCTAGTTTGCAGCCATGAGAAAATATTAAATGACTGGCAGTTGCCTTGATTATATCAAGATAAGAGCAATGGAGTTGGATTAAGCTTAAATGCCTTAGCATAAGAGACTGTAACATAATCAAAATTAAAATTAAAAAATGGTTCCTAGAATTTTCCCCAGATATACAGCTCTGTTAACAAAACAGGAGATTCAAATATATTTTGGACAAGCACATCATATGTACAAGATGAATGACAATAAGGAAAGAAAATTCTAAAACATTTTATCTCCATAGAAAAAAATAAGCCACTACTCAAGTTCCAGTTCTAGTATAGTTTGCACAATAACTAAAAACTTTAGGTTATACAAGTTATTGTTTTGTAATTGTTAGTGTAATCTACGGAAATAATCACAGAAAGAAACTTAAATGTTATAAAAACTGTATTAAGAAAATGCTTTTCACACATTTGTTATTTTGTATCAATTAATTAAGAAAAACAAATGCAGCTAGCCTCATTTTATCAATCAGTAATTCTTTGCACGTAGATAAACTTCATATTATTTGTATTTAAATCAAAGTTTTTTAATTGATCACTTTTGCATTTAATTAAAACCAAAAAATTAACTTTAGGATAGGATTATTTAGTGTTTTTTAATGATTTTTCCAAAATCTGAATCTGAACTGGCCTCTCAGAAAAGTTCAGAGAGTGCCATTTATAGTGAATTTAAGCACTACTAAAAAAAAAAAAAAAAAAAAACTTAATTGCAGTTTATTGTTGAAAAATGCTTTTTCTTCATGTATACTATAGCATAAGAAGTTTATGAATAATTCATTGTATTTTCTATCATTGAAATATTTTAAATACTAGACCTTTAACAAAAGTTATTCACCTTTAAACAATGCCATGGAATATTAAATTTAAAACCAGAAAATACAAATACTATTTACTTTATGAGGTATCTATTAATGGATGATTTACCATGTATAAAGCCAATGTTTGTTTTTTTAGGTTAAAAAAGTATTAAAGAAATAATTTAATGTAATTTTTTTTTAAATTTAGTACTTAAGCATGAATTTAAAGAAAAACAAAAAATTATTCATTCTATCAAATAGAATTATATAAAATTCTTCACATTTATCCAAAAGTTAAAAACTTAAATATGTTTAATGAATAAAATAGTTTTTCATATTGATTTCCAAAGTATTGATAAGATGTGTCATTTAAAAAATTGTTTAAAAATTTTAAGTAACTTGTTCATTAAGAAAACAGTGCAACTTGCATTGTCAAAAAGCTGAACCAATTAGAAGCGATACATTCAAGAAATATATGTTTATTTATTAAAACTCTAATAAACATTTCAACACTAGTTTTAAAAGGATTCCAAGATTATAGACAATTATCAAAGAACACAATTTTCATGAAATTTAAGTCAGTAATACAAGCATCTCCTCAGATGAATCTGTGGTGATAGAAAACTAGCAATTAACAGAAAATTCATTTCAAATTTTTACATAAAACCTTACCACTTTTAAAAGCATTAATGCAATCAGTAAAACATTCTTTTTCATATAAAATTCCAAAGTTTAAAGAACTAATGAATAGTTTTCCTTTTGGCAAAATGTACTCCACATTAATCCAGGAAGAATATTGTTGGAGTAATAAAATGTCATTATGTTTGCAAACTGTACATTTTTTTTTTTTATAATTTTCTTTCACATTTACATAATCACAAAACCTACATAAACAAAAATAAAATATGAAAGCATGGTTGCATAATATAAACATTGTGTGTGCAGAGAAAACAACAAGATTTTTTTTTTCTCAACAAGAAATAAAATATTTTTAAGCACTGAACTCAATTAACTGACTATACATCTTCATTGAAAAACAGTTTCTCAATACTAATGCCAAAATAATAAAATGAAATTTGATTCATATAGTTTAAAATATATAATTCACAAAAAAATATTTCATTTAAGACTCATCATTATAGACACAGTGAAAAGGCATTATGAACAGACTGTTAATGGCACTCTCTCAATTTAACAAAGACGTCAGCATGAACAATTACAAAACCCACCAAAATTTAAGCTTCTCTCCTTAAAAACAATTTATAAGAATACAGAAGAATTTTGAAACATATTAATAAAATATTTATTGCTCAAAATAAAATATATCAGAAAAAAAACTAAGCAAAAAAAATTAAAGACAAATTATAGCTTGGAAATCAATATATATATATATATGATGTTAAAAACAAATTTAGTTTAAAAAAAATAAAATGATACATTGAAAATAAAGAAATAGAATAATTAGCAACAACAGTTTAAAAAGAAAATGGTTTGTTTTTACACTTTAGAAATGGTTAAACAAATCCAATATTAATGAACAATTAGAAACACAAACTGATCAGCTATACAAGAAACAGTATTCATTGAGAGGCATTTGTATACTATACATCCGATAGGGCTCTGCAGCAGCTGTTAGATGAGTAATGATAAAAAAGCACCGTGCGTGGGTGTGTGCTAGAGCAGGCGGCAATGCCTCCTTTTCTTGGGCTTTGGTTGCGGACAGAGCACCGCACGGATGGCCTCGTCAAACACGTTCTTCAGGCCCTTCTGGGTGAGGGCAGAGCACTCAAGATACTTAACAGCCCCAATCTCCTTGGCCATAGCCAGCCCTTGTGGATAAGTGATTGGTGCAAGCTTGCGTTCTTTCAGCTTTTCGATGGTCTCCTTGTCTTCTCGCAGGTCCAATTTTGTGCCTACCAGAATGATGGGGGTGTTAGGGCAATGGTGACTCACTTCGGGGTACCACTGCAATACAAAAAAATTTTACTGAGAAACTAAATAAATATTGTTATCTGTCACAAGCTACTATGTAAAAATTTACTTTTACTCCTTACTTCATTTTATTTTACATATAATTATTTATAATCACAGTTAAATGCACAAGTAATACGAAAAATGCCACATACATACTTTATCATTTTATTTTAATAATGATACACCATTGGTTCAAAATGTGTTAAATAATAATAGTCTAGTGTATTTTATTCATAAACCAAAAAGTTTTTTTTTAAATAAATGCAATAGCATCTCCTATTTAAATAATAAATTCTTTTTAATTATATGTAATAACAATCTAAAAAATGAATTGTTATGGTAACTAAACCAACTAATAACATTCACAAAAAATGCTTTTCAGTTTAAAAACTGACCACTGATTGTGTGGAAAATTGGCATGATGCTAATAGAACATATTCAGAAAGAGCAATATCATAAAGAAAGAAATGTCATTTAAAAAATATTTTAATTACAATACAATAATTTTAAGTTTTAGTAATTAAAATTTAGATTGCATGTTATTAAAAGGAAAACTAGACAAAAATTCCACATTAATTACTAAAACTTTTTTTAAAGCAGTTTTACATGTGTCCAACAACAACTGCCGATAAGTAATCAATTCATTCTTTTCAGGCTGTTTAACTGGATATTTACCATTTCACACTAACTGTGGTCACATATATTTACATTTAAGTCTTGGTATCCATAAGTTAAATCAGTCTCAACATACCCAATAATGCAACTGTTTATATATTTAGATTTCAATTAACAAAGCAAAAATAAATTTGAAAACACATTAGGAATGGCTAAGTTAAGTATTTAATTTCTAAAAGATTAATGAAATTTATTTCAAGCTGAAGGTGTTTAGTTTAAAAAAGGATCGCAAATAAAAATATAACTAGTCTAAATCATATATAAACTTAAGACTAATTTTTATACACAATACATATATACAGGTGAAGATATCACTGTTTATGACTAATAAAATAACATATTGCTTTCAGCAAAGCACTAAAATTACTGTTTGAGAATAAATGTTTCAAGAAAAATTGAAATGTCCTTTTTTACATTACACCATGTTTTGAAAAATTTATCTAAAAACTTTTAATAATTAATTTTTTTTTAAATAAAATCAATAATTATTTTTCCATTTCTAAGCATATATAATGCATTACAAAATTGTAAATACTAATCTTTAAGTCTAAAACTCATATTCTGTTAATCATTATCATAAATAAAATTTAAACAAAATATGTAAATTTTATATATTCTATATACCCACACACAAAAACCAAGAGAGATTCAGTAAGGAATGAGTTAGAAACAAAAATCAAAAGCTAATAACTTTTTTTCTAAATGCAAATTATATAACAAAATTATTAAAGCATTTGTTATCTGAAGATCCTCACATTCAGACCTCTCAAAAATAAAACATTTTTCAAGATCTGAAGTATGCAAAATCAGTAGCAAGAAACTCAGGATCATTTAATAAACATAACAATCCAAAGATTGAACAGCAAAAACTGCATTGGTAGATCAAAAAGATCACAAATATTTTCTTCACAAAATAAACAGAGATAGGGTTGAAAAGATATAGTCCAGGAACTTCAAGAAATACATGCTTTAAAGATATTATAAAACCGTGCTATTTCTGCTTCCTAGATGACTGGATACATCTAGTGGGGAATTGTGATAACATGAAGTAGATAGAAAAATCTTCAGTTTAAAACTGGCAAGGTATAGGATTAAATGCAGTGCAATCCTGTTATATAAATGACTGTCAAAAAATGAGTTATATGATAAAATCTTGAGACTGTTTGTAATAATAAGACTATTAAGTAAGTGACTGGCTGACCAACTATGATATAAAATCTGATTGTACAGAATTGTTCATTTATAAACCTTGTTAAATTAGCAGTGTGGAAAAAATGAAATGTCAAATATATTTAAAACATTGAGCCATTTAAATACTTATTCAGAGCATGCATACATTTATGCATTCAAAGTTTTGCATAGTAACTTTTCTCATATAATTAAGCATAATAAAAATAAAAATAATTAAAACAATAATAGTACAATTACCAATAAGGAAATAAAACTTTAGTTTTAAAAACATATTTCTTAAGTTATGAATTTTGTCATTTATAAAAAAGTTAAAAAATATTACAAGCCAAAATGAAGTATTTATAATTGAAAAAGGGAAAAACAAGGAATTACAGAATATTCTAGTTCAGTGTAAAAAAAAAAAAAAAAAAAAAAAAGGGAGTGTAAATGTGGTAGTCTATATTCTACAAAAATGCAAAATTTATATTATTTTAAACTTCACAAATACTCATTTCTACAATTAAAAAACATCATTAAATGCTACCAGGCAATTAATGTAATGGGAACAATTACAAATCAATAAATTACACAATTCAAACATATTATGTGGAAGTACAAATTTTATGAATTTAAATCAGAATGAAATTAAATTGAGAACAGAATTGAAAACAAAAAAAGAGCAGAAATAATAAATTATGGGTTTATAACAATTAGAACACAACAAATTTATTTTTAGTAAAAAGGCATGCTTAGCATAATGTGACAACACAAGTACAAGTCTTAAATCTATATAGTGCATATTAACTATAAAAAATGTAAAAAAATTATTCCATAACAAAGAACTATTATTACATACCTTTGCTCTCACATTTTCAAATGAAGCTGGATTTACTAATGAAAAACAGATAAGGAATACATCCTGAAAATAATATTTTATTTTTTCAAAACTATAAAAAATACAATTTAATAGATTATATAGATGCTTTGAAAATTTTTTTAACATCCATAAAATCAGAAAAGTAATTATTAATATTTTTAAAAATAAAAACATATGATGCAAAATTGTGATTTGAAATTATTGTATATGAAATAAATATTTTTATTGAAAAAGATGTTAAATTTTTGCTTTAATTAACTCTTTAAACTTAGATAAGTATTAATAACAAAAAGTACATATAGTTATAAATCCAAATTAGATTCTATTAACAATAGGAATAATTATTTGAATTATTTTACACATAAGAAATTTTTTTTGAAAATTTATTATTTTCTAATTTTATGATTTTTAATTAACCATTTGCAAAATTTAAAAGAGTGGAAAGTTGAAAAATATCGGCCCATATCACCAAACATTTTTAAAGATAGAAATATTTCTAAATGATAAGAAACAATTTGATTTAGTTTAAAAAAGTTATACAGCGAAAATAATTTTAAAAATTCAATTTATTAATTTTGCACAGTATAATAGTACTTGACATGTCCAACACATATAGCCATATGGCAGTTATATTAATAAAATGAGGTTTTTTTTTATGATAAACTATACAATGTTTACTAGTTTTTCATGATGAAATTGCTTCAATGGGTATTAGATGGGTTAGTAATGTAGACACAACGCAATTTCTCATGTTGCTGATACTTTTATTTTCGGTTTATTTTGTTCGTTTATTTCGTCTGCTCATTTTTGCTTGAAGATGTGAAATATTCTCATCTTTATGAATACTTTAAAAAAATAATGTAACTGTTCTAAAGGATCATGTAAGTCTAGTTTGGATTATTGGTTAATTTGTTAGGTTTATTTCTTTACTACTATTTGAATCCATGTTTATCAGTTTTTAAAATGATTTTTATCAAAAAGTATAATTCATTTGCGATCACTTTATACTTTGATGATAATGGCCAGAAAAGTTCCATGCATACATGTGTTTATGCTGCAAATGAGTTAATGAATACGAATTGAGCTATACTGAACTTTTTATAATAGATTAAGTGTAGTTAAATGAATATTTCAAAATTGTTAATTATATAATGAAATGAGCACAGTAGCATTTAGATTTGCTCAAAAATAATACTGGATATGAACTTCACAAAAATGTCTTATATGTCTAATTGCTTAACTATAACTTGCATAAAATGTCTAGTTGTACTTGTAGGTGATAATTTGTTTTATATATTTGTGAAAAACTGTTAGAGTTAAAAAAAAATATAAAATGGAAGTGAATATAAAAAAAACTTACACAAATTTGAAATGGAACTGCACAGAATACACAAAATTAATAAATAAATAAAAATTTTAAATCCCTTAAATATTTTTAGCTATGCAAATGCCTCACTTGTATTAAAATCATAAATATAGTGAAGATGTTCTCTTTTTATCAAACATATCAAGATTACAAATTTAATTCTAAATAATAAACTCAGTTTTATTATAAATGTGAAATAAATTAGGAAGAAAAAAAAATTTTTATAAAAGTAAGATCAGATACCTCTATTAAGTAATCTGTTTTGCACTCAACATTTAAATTGACATAAGAGCAAATATTTATGAATTTATATTGTATTTTGATAAGCTTGATATTTAAAAAAAGTTAATGTCAATGAACATTCCTAGATATTTTTTAAATGTCAAATAAAATTATATTTCATAAATGGAAGACAAGTTTGAAACTGACATTGAACTTCCAATAGAAAATTAAAAACTTCCAATAAAATATTTTTCTTTTATTTAAAAAAAAAGTAGAAATTCATACAAGTAAAAGTAATTTATGTTCAAACTTTTAACAGACGTTTTGTACAATAACTATTGTAAAGTGCTTCATGTTTTTTTTTCCTTTTTGCCAAATGAAGTATTTGAACTTCTTTTAGAATTCTATCAATGTAAGTCAAACAAGTAATAAAAATAATTAGATTTATCATTAAAAAAATCTTTATTTTAAAAACTACAAGATAAAATTCTCATACCGTCTGTGGATAAGATAATGGTCTAAGCCTATCGTAATCTTCTTGACCAGCTGTATCCCATAAACCTAGATTAATAGGTTTACCATCTACCATAACATTTGCAGAATAATTATCGAATCTGAAATAAACAATAACAAGTAAGAATCTGTAAAATCCAATAATCACATTAGATAACTTCATTAAAAACAAAATACTTTAATATGATAAATTTGCCTGGAATTATTTATAAGTTAAAAACTTTATGGGTAAATTTTTAAAAAAAACTTATTATAAAAAAAAAAAAAAAAAAAAAAAAAAAAAAAATATGCAAGTTTTTTTAGGTACTTTCCCATTAGCAGGATGCCAGGCAAAATGCAAGAAAATCATTAAAAAAGGATTTAAGCCTTTTACCAAGAATCGCAACAAATATTGTAACTTGCTATGCTACGATGATTTATCAGTATTTACATTTGGTATGAAGTAGTTTGTGCCAGCTTAAAAATACCCCCCCATACACAATATAATCGTTCATCTTCATTGGCTCAACAGCCCCATGATGGGCCAAGACAGTCTGCCTACTGGCAGATTTCAAGACAGAGGTTTTCTTTTTTATCGGATGGGTTTAGCAACCCTATGGAAAACGTTTTAGTCATATTAAACCAGGATCTATGGTTTAAAGTAGATTCTGAACAACTATAAACATCCATAGCACCGGTAGGATTCGAACCCGAAACCTGTGACATCGAGCACTAGTCACTCGGCTATCAAATTTTTAATGAATAATTTTTCTATACGTTAAAACACAAAAATAAATGAATTTTGATCATTAAGTAAATTGTACTTTCAAATACAATTTTTAAATTTTCTTCAAATAATATAAATTTACAATTGACGGAAAAATAATAAAATGACAACTCACACTGTTGGTATATATTCCCCAGGAAAGGCATTTGTTGTATAACTGATCAATAAGCAAGTTTTACCCACGGCTCTGGAAAGGAAAAACACATTTAACTTCAGAATATGTAAAAAGCTGAAATTATTACAACACAGAATTTTAAGTGAAATCCACTCAAAAATTCAACATAATGGTTCTTATAATGAGGACATTTAATCACATAGAAACAAATATTAACATTAAAACATTGATAAACTTTTTTGCCCATTCGAGCCATTTCAATTCCTTGTACAAGGAAAAAATATTTACAAACATACTATTAGAAATATTCTCAATAAGAATATTTAAATTTATAATGCAAGATAACATTGAATTTGACAGGTAATGCATGCATAATTGATATTACATACAATTTTTTTTTTTTACATTTACTGCATTACTACTACTACATTTACTTAATTTACAACAAATATTACAAAATTCTCTACATTTTAAAAAGTTTATTAAGGTTGTGTTCACAATTTAATTGGCATATTTTTTTTTAAAATAAATATTTGTGCATTTTTTTACTCTCTTTCTCTTTCACCCTTCATCCCCATATATAGTTCCTAACTATTTGAAAAGGTGAAGGTGATAAAAGTAATACAAATATTATAACACCATTCAGTCTATGGAGCATAAAATAACAAGATGTTATTATATGAAGTGAAGAGAATTCAGTTAATATATCAGATAATGGTTTCTTGGGATCATCAATTGCTCATTTTATCCTACAAAATTTATTAAACTTATGGTGATTTCACATTATTAATTGTTTCAAGGTTATAAACAAATATGATAAATCAAACCTTTGGTACATGTTCATATATTGATTTATCAGAAAAAAATAAGTTTTTATGTATAATTATATAACATTACTAAGCTTTTTTGCATTACAAGTTATTTTGTAAAAAATGAATGAAAAATTAGTCAAAAAGATGAAAATTATCTAAAAAAAATCTATAAATGTAATTAAAAATTCCACGATAAAAGTTGTTTGTATAACAATAATATTTCAAACAAAAATTTAAAATTGTAATGCAGGGAACATTTTAACGATGTTAAAGAATTATTGAAAATAAAACAGAAAGCTGATCCCCACAATTAAATAACATCATTTTTAATATGTTTATATATGGAAAGAAAAAAGCAAAATATTCTAAAAAAACTTTTAACTAATATTTTATTATTTCAAAGTCCACTAAACAGAACAGTTATGGGGGTGGGGGGATTGTTTCTTCATCAGAACTGTCATGCTGCCACGATGACTTAAGCCGGTCATTATGTAAACATTTCCGATCGTACTTCCGAGATCCAACCGTTCCCAGAGAGAGCGAGGTGCTCGTGACGCGCGATGGGGCCTTGACTCAGCCGTTGGCGATAAATTGGCATTAATGTCTTCCTCAAGGCGTCTCGTTTCCTTTTGCAGAAATGCCACTCACAATTGAAATTCATTCCGAAACCTCTCGTTTCTTTTGACCGACGATAATAATAAGAGCTGTTCTTAATGAACGGTTTCTCTTTCACACTTCATTCTCCTATGCAGCTGTATATAGACACCAACTATTTGAAAAGGTGAAGGTGATAAAAGTAATACAAGTATTATAATAACATTCAATCTATGAAGCATAAAATAACAATTTTATTACATAAAGTGACGAGTCTTCAATAACAATTTTATTAAAGTGACAAGTCTTCAATAACAATGCTATTGTATAAAGTGACGAGTCTTCAATAACAATGCTATTATATAAAGTGACGTGTCTTCAATAACAATGCTATTGTATAAAGTGACGAGTCTTCAATAACAATGCTATTATATAAAGTGACGTGTCTTCGATAACAATGTCATTATATAAAGTGACGAGACTTCAATAACAATGTTATTGTTCATTTTATCCTACAAAATTTATTCAAACTGATGATTTTTCATCTGTTTCATGAGATAAAAATTTTCACACTATAGTCCAGTCAAGGTACAATTTTACTGTGTCATGGCAGAAATCTAAAGCGACGTCCACACGGGAGTAAGAGTCGACTCGAGAAGAGACAAACTCGAGGCGATCTTGCTCTCGTGTCTCCGTCTGAGCGCGAAAGACATGCCACATTATCTCTGGCTGTGCGTGACAACTAATCATAAATGGGGTCCGCGAGAATCTGTTTGCTGTGTAGAAAAAACCGACTCTGGTCGGAGCGGACTCGAGACAAATGATTCCATCGAAGGGTTCTGTCAAATAGATTTATAATTGGTTCGAGAAGCAGACTCGTCGCCCTTCTGGATGTGCGGCCTGGTGGCCAATTTGTTAACGCTCTGGCCAGTGGTTCGACAGGTTTTTGGTTCGAATACTGGCGGTGGCATGAATGTTTATTGCTGGTTCGGAATCCACAATAAACTGTAGATCCCGGTCTAATTAGCCTAAAGTGTGCTTAAAATGACCGTAGATGGACAAATCAAATCAAACCATATCTAATTGTAGTCGTTCCTTGGGAAACAAAATCAGGATTTAATTCAAAACCACGATTGAAAAGCCTCACATTCAACTTTGGATTTATTTGACAGGCGTCAACACTGATTACGGAAGATATTTCTTGAAATGTTTTTCTTTTTTATATCGGGACGCGGCTTGACAGCAAGAAACAACCCACATTATCTCTAACTGTGAGTTGCAGCTGGTCGTAACTGTGGTCGGAGCGGGGTCGAGACACATGACATACACAGAGGATAGTGAAAAACTGGTTTATAATTGATTAGCGAATCCGATACAATCGTTCACGTCTCTCGTACGGACGGGGTTTAAAATGTCATTGGAACAGTAGAATACCAAATTCTGAATATTTAATTTGGTTTGACTCGTCGCTGTACGGTAATTTTTTTTTTTTACACATTAAGGCTAATTAGACCGGGACCTTCAGTTAAACCGAATCATTAACAAGCATCCATGCCACAACCAAGATTCATACTTGAACCAAAGGCCAGAGCGCTAGCAACTGGACCATCTGGCCCTTGATGTTTGTTGACAGTGATATAGTAACGACTGCCAACAAGTCAATGAAAACCGCAAACTTTTCCCTGGCTTGAAGTTAACATGTCAATTTAAATTTAATAACTGATTTAAATATCATTTAAGAAATTTTTTCTTAGGAGACAATTCATTATACTGCCTTTTTTTATACTACGAGATTCAAGTATTCATAAAACAGCCGAATCGGTCTATATCGAATTACAGTTCAACATAATCCCCCCCAAATTCAACAATTAAAATATTATTCAAGGTTTTATCCAGTATTGTTTGGTTGAAACAACAATACTGGAGCAGCACAGAAGCTCCATTACACTTCAATGAGCCATCGGATACTATCACTTTCCACGACTGACCCACTTCCTCCCCTTCTACACCATGTAGTAGTTTATCAATTTGCAATTCATGGAAATCAGACCAAAGCTTGTCTGGCCAACTCATATTTTATGATTCATTTGCAAATCTAGCACCAAATCATACACAATCTTACAATATTTTATTTATGCCGTTTGCAAGTGTCTTATCCATGTCCTTATTTGATCACACTACAATAATTTAAAATTTTACGAATTTTAAATTATGGTAATGTTATAAAAAAATTCTTTTAAAAGATGAGGTACTACTTTATGTAGAAGTTGCAAATGTGAGATTAATCCAATAACTTTTTTTTTTTTACAAGTATTAGATATTTTGTCAAACCGTTTTTGTGACCTTTAACAAAGGATGGCAGTGTAGATACATTAATTGGTGATGTAGAGAAGAGTACTGTGCGTGGAATTTCTATTCCTACATAAAACAGCATTTTTAAAACATTGTCCGGAGTATTCAGAATTCTTCACGGCAATGCTGAATGTAAATGAATTTTTACTGCAATAATAATTAAAATCTATAAGAAAACGTCCCAAAATGTTTCAATTGTGATATGTACGAAAGACATGAAGTATTACGAAATTGGAACTTTTCTAAATCTTTACTGACAAAAGTAAAAAATGGACAATCAAATATTAATCTCTCCCTTTTAAATCAACAAATTAATTGAACAACTAATATTAAATATCTCGGCTTGATTCTAGACAATAAACTTACGTTTCGACTTCATATTCAAAAAATCAAAATGTTGCAAAAACTTGTATCTCACTCTGCTACTCATCAATAAATATTCTAAATTAACTTTGTCAAACTTCTTCTCTACAAACAAATTCTAAGGCCTATCCTTACTTACGCTGTCCCCAATTTGGGATCTAGCTGCAAAATCTAACAACAAATCTGTACAAATTATTCAAAACAAACTTCTTCGTATCATGACTGGTACCATCCTGGTTTGTCCGTAACTCTACGATCCATCAAGATTTCAATATTGATTCTATTGACAACTATATTACAAAACTTTCTAGAAATTTCTTCTATACTATTGCTACCCACGAAAAACCCACTCATCAAGGCACAAACTATTTTTTCGCAATTCAATGGAAAATACAAACATCCTTACTCGACTTCTAAATGCAATCGAAGCCTCAAACCACCATAATTTCCTGTTCACTTATTTATTCTACTTCAGTTCAATAACTTCCAGTCTTTCTTCTAATATTATAGCTCTTTACTGATCACAAATTTCATGTTACATTTTTATCACCAATGTTTTTAATTTTTCTTTCTTTTTTCCCCAATTCATTTGATTACTATTATCTATTCATCTTGACTTTTCTTTCCTATTTGCATCACATACCATTAAGTAGAAGCGTTCAGGCACTCGACCTCTTTATTCAACTTAATAGTAGCAAGAAAAGGCTCCTATAAGCAAAGTAACAAGTAAATAATTGTCATACTGCTACATTAATTCCAATTTCATAAAATAAGCATGGTTTTTTTTATCTTTGAAATGTAATAATATTTTAACTTTGCTAAGCTAAATTTATTTGCGCATTAATCTGCTGTTTTTTTTAATTTTTTATTTAATCTTCTGAATTTTATTTAGAATTAGTTAGCAGTTATACTTATCAATAACTGAGGCTATAAAGAGGGTGTCATCTCTAATGCGGGAGTTGGTTGGGAGTTGCTATTGGTACCTATTCGAAAATTCAGGCATGCGAGTGATCTTCCGCAACCTTCCTTTAAGGTGTAAACTTAGTATCTTACAAGAGGTCCACTTGAAATATGTAGGGCAAGCTATTTCAGAATATGTTCTCGTTTATCAGACACGATTTTATCTACGAACCATTTCATGAGTGTTATGGATTTCGCCCAACTAAGCTGACAGCAATCCAGACAATTATCCACAAGTGAATCCATACAATCTGATCCTATACTATCCATACCATTTGAATCTGAATTCAGTAGGTAAGGGGGATGGGATTAAAAAAATACGTGGAGACATCTTATAATAAAGTTGACTTCAATAGCGAAACGATTACTTAGTCATATTCACTGAATATGTAAAATAAGTTTGGGGAAAAAAAATCTTCAAATTTGAAGCCCATTTTGAATTAACTTCCATCAACCGTCATAAATCGTGGTCGACTTTTATATGGAGATATCTAACCTCAATTGCATCTTGAAAATGAAATGAAATTGAATGGAATTGTCCGTGCAATATTTTCAAATCCATTTTTAATATTTAATACGACAAAGTGAAATAAACGAAGGGCACATAGCGAAAGTGAAACATCGATTTTCAAAGATCCAAAATATAAAGAATCCCTAACATACGAGAGTAACTTACTTAAGTTAAAAACCAATTATTATTCTATACGCTTACATATAAACTAGAAAGATGTTAGACTGCTATGATCTACTTCGGAAAAAAAAAAAAGCTGATAAAATGATCTTATCCAATACGTAAAACTTAAACTTCTTACTAATACTCATGACATTTGCACTTGGCTTCAACAATCAGTATTTATTTATCAGTAATTCTTTTATCATTACTGTACTGGCTAATTACACAGTGTTAAGTCGATGACTTATATCTACACCCATCATCAAAAGAATTACTAACATGAATCATGTTCTTAAGATAAGTAGCGTCCTAAAAACATTTTACATCATCGCAAAAACATGATTTACGTTAATATATCTTTTCAAATGTTGATAATGGGTTCAAAACCCCAAGACACAAATGCCATATATTAGGCGAAATTTTATTCTATAACTGATATATTATGACGCATTTCTTGAACTGGCATTTGTAAAAATTAGAAAAATCTCTCCAAGGGTGGTGACGCATGAAGGACAAAACTGTGTTTTATTGAACTTTCAGATAATATCTGGAAACGAGAACATGATTTTTGGGAGATGGCTCACTGTAAAAATGTATTTCAAATTTCACTTTCGCAAATCAGTCATAACTAAAGCGATTTTATTTCAATTTTTTTTTTCATTAAGATGATTATGAATTTCAATTATGGAATCAAATTCTTTCTCATCATTAGTTTAACAAATCTGTCAATAGCCATAAAATAACACACTCATCTGAGTGCATACAAAATCCGATAACAAATAGCGAGGCGATGATTTGTGTCAACCGATCCCATCAGCAAGAACCTAACGCATTCAAATTATAAATAAAAAAGCAAGCCAACCTTGGAAATTTTTTTTTGTTTTAATTATACAGAAAGAATTCAAATACAGTCAACCCTCAGAAACTACTCTTATACATTATCATAAAAGGTAACTTGCTAATACGAATACTGACGTTATTTATTTAGAATGAAATTATTATGTAACAGAAAACAATCTTATTCCTATAGTAATTGCACATATGACTAATGTATATGATAAATTATTGCAGATATTTATATGATAAAAGTTATATTTATAAGTCAGAAAAAATAAATTATGAAAAAAAAAATGTTTAATTTAATTTTTTTAGATTCCAAAATTCACGGATTTCGGGTTAAGAAATCTGTGAATTTTGTATTCTAAAAAATATTGTAGACAAACGGACGATATATTGTAGACAAATACGCAATATACTGCATGACATCTACATTGTGGACAAATGGATATCTACATTGTGGACAAATGGATATCTACATTGTGGACAAATGGATATCTACATTGTGGACAAATGGATATCTACATTGTGGACAAATGGATAATATCCATATTGTGGACAAATGGATAATATCCATATTGTAGACAAATGGATAATATCCATATTGTAGACAAATGGATAATACCCATATTGTAGACAAATGGATAATACCCATATTGTAGACAAATGGAAAATATCCATATTGTAGACAAATGGAAAATATCCATATTGTAAACAAATGGAAAATATCCATATTAGACAAATGGATAATATCCATATTGTAGACAAATGGTAAATTGATTGATGATCCTCTAAAACCAACAAATGTACTGCAATAGCTCATTTGTATAAAATAAAATACAGCAAAGCAAGAGTGACAGCTGAAAATCGATTATTTAGTCAATTTTAAACTGCAATGAAATATACGGAAAAAAGACCCCACTGATGTTGTAAAATAAGTATTTGATTGAAAACGTACTTGACACAAAACGTAAATTAGACACATAATTGAAAAATAAGTCGCATTCTTCAATGTGAATGTGAAAATAACAGGGAAATAGGCTAGACTATGAGATAAAATTCACTGTGAAGAAACTTTGGTAAGTGAAAATTTCAGCAATGTGTATCCGAGAAATACTTAAGAACAGCAACACGATAAACTGACGTAATAAATGAATTTTTAATTGATTAAATTTAAACAATGATTAATTTTTAGTATTCAATATCTAGCCAATTTATTATCACCACATATACTTAAAGAAACAATCCTTAACCGATTTTTGATCAACTGTGTTTCGTTTAAAAAGTCTTGGCGGTTAGTGCCTTAGATATCAAGAGCAACGAAAGTGCAATTCAAAATCTGGTAAACAGACAGATCTGAAAGTTTGTGTTTATGCCACATACAGGCAAGCCAAATTTATAAACAGAAAAATCAATTGAGTTTGACTGGTGAGGGAAAGTGTGAATTCTCCAGATGCCATTCCTGAGGAAGGCGTAGTTTAAATTGCAGTGATACTATGGACTCACTGTCGTGGTTCTCCATTGTAAAGAGGGCAATAAGTTTATAGGACAGACGTGCATGAGCAAGTAACCGCAAAGAATAGAAGAAAAATTAAAATGCGTTTTTCAATTTCTTTTATTAATATATATTTTATCTGTGCCTTTTCTTTGTTTTCATACATTAAAGGTATTCATTTATGAAACAATGCAAATCTGTTTAATAGAATATGACTAGTTTGTCATACCAAAAATTAATAGCGAATGCTTATTTTACATAAAAATGGCAATCTTAAAATTAAGTTTTTATAACAGCTATTGATGGCAGTCACAAGTTTATAGATGACACACTTCCAAGAATAATATAACAAAAATACAATTTGCATTTTTAACTCCTAAACAGCAAAAATTAAGGCTGATTAGTAGGACACACTTCCAATCATACAACAACAAAAATGAAATTTTCAGCTCCTAAACTGCAAAAATTAAGGCTGATTAGTAGAAAAAATATGAATGAATGTTATGATGCATGTTATCATTTAAAATGATGGATGTTATCACCAAATTGTCTTATGTGACATTTTGCTTATGATAACATATTGGAAATGTACTTTTTTTTTTTTGTAATCCACTCCTGAAAAATTAGAAATTTTCTGCAAATTAGCGTTACAAAACGCCAGAAAAGATACTATTTTTAAAAAATTTGAAGTTTGTGGTTCAACCCAAAATTCGAACACGTAGCAACATTCTTGACAGGATAAAAGGAATCTATCTACTGACCATTTATGAACGTCGTCAACACCATTACGCAAACAGAAGATGAATGCTCTTGTTAAACTAAAGGTCGTCCTTTCAGATATGGATCACCCCAATTGACCAAAGCAAGGTCAGGCGAGAAAAATCCGTTTTCGCAAGAAATGTGCGCCGAGAAACAGAGCGCGAACACTTCAAAAGACATTCCGCCCATAACATTCAACGCCCCGATAAAGAACTCCACTCATGCAAATGATTTTGTTTATTAACAACTCATCTTATTACCGCATATGTGGAATTGTCTGGATTTCTTCGCATTTAATCTTAAAAACACAGAACTATTAATTTTTTTTTTTTAAACGACTGTTCAAATCGACATTTCGAAAATTTGCTTATAATAACTTATTATATATATAAAAGCAAATAAAGAATGTGACTATTATTAGATAAATTTAAAAGTGTTTTGATATTTGAAGTAACCCAAACAGGAAAAGTATGAATGAAACAGATTTTTAATTTATCGGGTTTTTTTTTTTTTTTTTTTTTTTAATGCCTAAAGACGTCTGTTCAAAAATATGTGTTGTTTCAAATAAGTCTGGGCGTTTTAATGTATCATTCAAAAACAACTACCTTTACTTTGTTGAGCACAACTTTAAAATGAACGTGTTTTAAGCAATGCGTATATATTGCAGAAATGAAACAATTACGTAGATAGGCATTCTGCATCCATGATGGCAAGCTATTGACAAAGGATCTGACATTCTAATCTGCAATAAAATTTAGATATAATTCCAACGTTTATTTATTATTTTTTTTTTAATTAAAGCTGGATAGTGTTCTGTTTTAATTTTTCATTAAAATCTAAATAATTTTCAATACGAATATCAATTATATATTTTTTAATGGTCATACGAATGCGGCCCTAGTGTACGTAGACTGCATCAGTGTTATGCTGAAAAGCCGTAGAGGTAAATGAAACATATCTAAGGGTCCAATTATTATTAAAGTTGAGTACCAATACTCCAAGTTAATCGAAACTGTCCATAACATTCATTATTCGGACTACTTTCGGCGCTTTCTATCACAAAATGTATATACCTAAGAATATATTAAAATTAAAAAAAAACCACTTAAAAAAAAACAGAAATAACGAGCACACAATAATAATTATAAATGAAGATTTATTTAATAACATTATAATGGCGAAAAAAATCTATGTTTTTTTTTTTTCGTACAAATTATTTACTTGCAGTAATCTGGCTGTTACTATATGTAGCATTTAATGCTGTCACGCTTTCCGCGTGCGAAATAATTTTTTCTTGTCCAACGTTCGAATCTTTAATTTCATCAATTTATTTTGTCTAAGGAAACCATGCATTTTCTTTCTCCTCACTTTTATGAGTCATATTATGCGCCAAGATTAGCCATATTTCTCGGAAACAAAACCGACTATTTCAAAGCAAGGTGGCAAAAGTAAAGAAAAGTGAAAATAACAAGAAAATCACACTCGTGAAAAAGCTTTAAAATGTGCTTTTAGTTTTTAAAATGTGAAAAATATCTCCAATTTAAAATCCCCAGCGGATTCCGGATATAAAAATGGGGAAATAAAAGAAAACAATTATACGAAAGCAAAAAGTTATGGATTATAAACAGAAAATAAAGGCAATAGCAATCTCCAATTGGTATACTTCAAGGCCAAGACTTCAGTTTTTAAAGTTGGAAGAATTTTATGTTCCAAACAGAAGCACTAGCATGCAAACAAAATTCCGAGTTCGGTACCGCCATATCATTTCGAGTTCGAACTGTCTCCCATTGAAAACCACCACGGCAGCCGACTCCCAAACAAGCCTGCGCGACCCACTTTCGGACGCATCCATATATAGGCGGCCACCTCGACGGCATCCCACGCGTTCGATCCCACTCTCTTCCGGTGTGATGTTTGGCTCACCCGAGCCTTTACTAAACTTGTCGTTTTTCTTATTTCAAATTAGAAATACACTTAGTTTTAAAGTTGAAAAATCGCCACAGAAAACGAAGTGCACTGGCGTGTACCCAATATAGTTACGTTAGAAATATACTTGAACAATTATAATATATTAACCCCTCCCTCTTTTGCTACCATTCTATAATGCATCAGAATATCTTATAGGAAACCTAACTGTAATATTGAGCTTTTATTGTATGAGGGAGGTGCGATATAATAAGGGGGTTAATATACTTTCTTTTGCTTTGCTATAAAAGAAAGTAAATATTCGAATAAAAATGTTTTAAATGAAAAATATTAATTTTTTTTTTCAATCTGCAGTTATGTTTAACATTGATTTATGTATATATAGCACACACAAAAAAAAAATGCAGAAAATGTAACACACACAAGAGAATGAACTTGTCAGAAACACAATTAGTTTGTATTAAAAAATATAAAAATAGTACTAGCTATAGTTAAATCTTATGCACCTCGAGTCAATCCCATAAAAATGTTTTTGCCAAAATGGAAAATATATATATATAACTCCTAAAACTAGTAACCAATTAGCATTTAATAAATAAACGGAAGAAAAAGTCATTTTTAAACCAATAAATATTAAAATAAGTCGACAGAACAATAAACGGCTTATTTTATTTAGTTGCTAATTCTTTATTTATGAGATCCAAAACTACTAACAAACAACTTATTTCATCACGATGACGACATCAAATACACAGTACTCAGTTTTACCGACGCAATACGATAGATACCACAAATTCTTCTTTGATTTAAAAAGATAAGGAAAACAAATATTCAAATGAAAATCGTTTTTGGAACATTCAATTTCTCAACCAGTAATTACATTCAATAGTAATTTATGTTCTATATAAAAGAACTTGTTGAATGTTAATGAATCCTTTTCCTGATATTTTTTTGTAAAATTCTTAATACAATTCTTAAAACAAAATTAATATCAATGTATATTAACAGAATAATAAATATCTGTCCATTAAAAGAAAAATAATTCAAGAAGACACAAAACTACTCAAACATTTTTTTCCCGCGTCATGATGACGTCAAATACGTAGGACTCAATTTTACAGACATTACGTACAGATACAATGAATCATCTTTAGTAGTTGCAAAGAAATAAAAACCCAAGAATAGTAATATGTTGTATAAAATTATTTTCTACTATATATGATCTTGATACATCACCTAATCACGAAAGAAATTCTTATTTTAAAATTTTTTTTATACAAATAAGACGTTTCAAAATTAAACTACAGATCTCAGTTTGCTCTTAGATATATAGTAGTTGCGAAATTAAAGATTACACTTTCATTTACCTGTGAAAAATATGCACATTAAAGAATGTATTAGGCAACACAATAAATTAAAAATCTTTATTATTTTTTAAATTGAACTCGCAAAATTCGGTAGATACTCGTTATATTTTTTTTAGAAAAAAAAAAAAAAAAAATAATTGTTTTCTTTCGATTCGCTCACATGCAAAAAACGTTGCCAGACATTAAGTTAAAATATATGGAATAGGGCATATAGACACTTAATCACAGCATTTAAACACAGGATACAGACTATCAGAAACCCACTCATTCTTTTAAATCATGTTGAATTAAGACTAAATTCGCCGGAGCAAAATGAACGCTAAGTTTGGTGATAATAGAAAGTGAAAATCCAATTTAAAAAATGGAACATTTATTAATAAGTAATAAGAACATCCGAGAACAATTAGGCACATTACAAAATTATAGTAAAAAATAGAAACAAAAATTAATTCTTTTGATGCCAGATTCCTTTGGATGTTCGTCAGACGATAATAGATTTAATGTCGTATATTAGCAAGCATCTTGAAAAGTTTAGAATTATAAATGGATACTATACAATTAATTCAATGGATAATTTTTTCAATGTCGGTTATGTACGTATATTGAACGCCAAATACTAATTTGCATATAGTGAAGCAGAGTAAAACAGTCCATAATTTTAATACACGGTGTCGCGAATTTATTATGGAAAAATTGGCACCGGGGCGATCGCACGAATGAATAAAAGTATTGTTTACCTGTACATTGTAATTTCATTTATGTTTTGCGAAAATAAGCGTTAAATATTTTAAACCAACCTGTTCTTCTGCCGTACCTTTCAGAATTTAAACTTCTTGAAGTCTAAACAAATCTCGGTCAATCGTACATGTTTATTTTTGAACCGGATCCCAAAGTCCTAGGACTTTAAGTTTATTAATTGCTTGAATATTTTATAATGGAAAGAAAAATTATATTAAGTGAATCAATTTGAAGTAGTTTTTCAAAAACTGCCCATAAATTAGAAGAATTACTGAAAACGATAATGACTGATGAGGATGCGTTTATTGTTTTGTACTCGCATTTATACAATGGATTAAATTAGATAATAAGATAAGGAAATGATCAAAATTCTGAAAAATCATTATATTATATAAGAGATCAGAGTTCATTACTTAATATGAAACTAAGGGAAGTTAATCCGAGAAATACATTTGTTTTAAAATTAAAATAGAACGTCTACTTCAAAAGGATGTAAAAACTTGATAATAGCATTAATTATTTATACAGATAAGGATATTTTTAAAAGAAAATATCCCAAGAAAAATTTAAGAGAAAGTCTACTTCCCAAGATAGGATTTAAAAAATTAGGCAACGAAATATAATGGTTAGGATTTTGGGAGCAATTTAAAAGAGGAAGAGGACGATAATGAAATGGATCTGTAGTTTAGTTCCAATCTACTATATACAGCAGACAATTATAAGCTTGTATCCAATATTTAAAATCTCGTTCTTGAAAGATGACGTTTTAGTTAGTTTTGAATAAAAATTCAGAAAAAAATTAAATAAAGCTGTACGATAAAATTTAAACTCATTTAACAATTTTGGAAACTCAGGATGTTATATAGACAAGTATGCTGTACCATATGGCTGAGGCTAGCTTATTTGAGTACTCAGAATTAGAAGAGAAATTTTAATTTAATGATACAGGAAAATTGAAACTTGAGAGATTGATACAGTTTTTAAGAACTAAAATGAATGGAGAAGAGATAATTTCTTAAGTAAAACAAGGATTTGGAAATGTAAAACCAATTAAAGATAAATTTATGAAATATAAATAAGGATATAGCTATTACTTCAGGACCATTTAAAAGTTATGAGAAAATCAAAGATTTGAAGAAAAATGTGTTTGTAGTGAAACTACATATTTTTTCAGAAAATCCTTTTTGATCAAAGAAAGAATATTCTTATAATTTTTTTGTTTAAGAATTGAGCATGGCTCAAAAATGTATAAGAATCCTCAAAAGTTTGGCAAATGGTTAAAAATACATTATGTTTTATGCCTGGAAATGAACAACTTGAATCAACATGTGAATGTTGTGATGCAAGCTTTGAACATTTCACTTAAGAAATACTTTACATTTCACTTAGAGAACTTATTATTGGAGTTCTAACTGATACAGGATCTCAAAAATCTTATTATAGGAAAGAAAAATATTGGCTAATGGATACATGTCCTTAAGAAAAGAATGAATAAACCATTGTGCTTTTGAGGGTAATGAAGCAGTTGGAACTCAATGTTATTAAACATTTCTAACAAGATTTATTGGAAATTGCAGGTGTAATTTTGAAGTTTATGACTGAAAACAAATATGCTGTGATTTAATAATAATAATAAAATAAAAATAATAAAAAACGACCTTGGGCCAAAGAGTTAAATAAACATTGGACTTGCTTGAATGATGTCAACAATAAGGATGGAAATTCTAATATTGAAGAAATACATCAATTGATTGAATCAGCTACAGTTGTCAAGATGCTCGCAAAGAACTGGAAAATAACAAGGAGTCATCAACTATCATGTGGATCAGCAGTAATTAAAACCTAACTAGAATGGATTTTGATAGGGAAAAATCTTTTGATAGAAAATGTTAAGAATTGTTTTATATTTTCTTTATCAATCTGTGTTGAAATAATGAATAATTTGCAGAATTTAGATACATTAAGCATTATATTGATCCAAGGTGAGTGAGTGAAAAAAGTGAAATATAGTATAGTAATGAAATATAGTAATAGTATTATAAGTGAAAAAAACACAAGAAGAGAAATGGAAGAAGCTACAATAAATATTTAAAAGGGACAACTAAGGTCAGTATAAGATTTCACTACTTTGGCTACCAAATTATGTATTCCTTCAGAACAATCAAGGGTGAGAGAGGTTTTAGTCAAGAGGAAAAAAAAAGTCCTTTAAGAGGTTTAAGTCATCAGTGAGGAACTTACTAAGGACTCTCTTAAAAACTACAAAGAAATATTCAAAGATTGGTTAAAAGAAAACATAATCAAACTATTTGACTCAGCTGATAAAGATGATCAAGACTACCTTTATTGCAACATCAAACAGTTGTGAGGATGAATTCTACTATTAATTGTAGAGTTTGTCAAGTATCTGACACATATATGAAAGTAAAGAACCTTCTCTTTTTGAATAATTGTTTGGTAAAAGATCTAAACTTAATAGAATCGCTGACTAGTATTTTGAACTGTTTCAGACTAAAAAAATATGAAGCTACAGCTGATATTTGAAAAGCCTTTTTACAGATTTATAAAAGGATATTTCCTTCAATTTCTTTGGGAGACAGAAGGCAATAAATGTGTGGTTTCCTTATTGAATTTTCTAAATTAGTTTTTCACCCTTTTACTTTATTGCTATAGTAAAGAATATTTCCATTCATATAAATATCTCCAAAAAAAAAAAAAAAAATAAAATAAAAAATCATAGCCTAGGGGGTTTACTTTAAAATTTCTATATAAAAAAACGAACATGGGGACATTAAAGAGTTACAAATTCAACGCAAGTTTAAAAATTGAAGAAAAAAAAAAAAAAAATCTAACAAAAATTTCTTAATTATAAACATTCTCATGGCCAAAACATTCATTTAAAGATATTTATTTTATCTTAAGCATTTTGAGCCCATTTCAGCTTTATTCTTACCCTTGCTCCATTTTGGTCTTTCAGCTTGATTAAATACTTCTTGCCATCCAAATAGGCTTATATGTTATTCACTTAGTTAAAATCCAAAAGATTAAATTTGTAATGCAACATTCCAACAGATCATAGATTAGATAGTAAAAGTGTAAGCAGATATCAGACCTTTCATTAAATTGGTAAATCCAGAAAGAATATCACAATATTTAGAGCAGGGATACTTAAAAAAATTTTTTTTTTTTTTTGCCACTCAATTTAAGTGAACTTGGGAGTAATGGTGTTCTTAATATTTTTTTGTTTTGTTTGGTCTTTCAGCTTGATTAAATACTTCTTGCCATCCAAATAGGCTTATATGTTATTCACTTAGTTAAAATCCAAAAGATTAAATTAATCCAAAAGAACATCTGCCTGCTATCTCCATTCTGCTACTAACTTCACTTTAATGATCAAAATATTGTTACTATAGAAACTACCTTATGATTCAATTATTTATCTATTCTATGAGTACCATTAAAAGAAAATTTAATCTATAGTTATTTATATTTCCCAATATTCAGCTGCTGTTTGATTTGTTTAATTCCAACAATAATTTTTTTTATTTATCTTGTTTTTCAAATTTGACTTATTCTATTATTAATTAATAATTCAATTATTCTAGCATATTTCGATCGAAAAAAATCTTCACTATAATCAGTATTTTCTTTCCCCTTTATTGTAAAACATTTCTTCTCTCTTAGAAATTTATTTCTTTTATAATATGAATATGATTAATATTTATTTCTTCTATATATAATAAATTTCTTCTATTTTGTACGAAAACTGGCCTATCCTCGAAACAGTAGAATATTTCAGAGGGTAAAATTTTTTTAAAAAGAGTCAATACTGCATAAATAATAATAAATTGTAAATATTGGTGTTTATTTTAAATGAAATCCTTTTGCAATACAAAACATACGTCTATTTGTAATCACAAACCCAGCTAATAATCCATAACATACATTTATATGAGAAACAGATTTAATTAGAAGTCAATGAAAATAAGCATAATGATTATTTTCTCCCCTAAGTTCAGATACACTAGGAATGAAGTAACAAATCCTTGGTTAGAAAAAAAGAATCAATTTAAGTTAAAACAAACAATTCAGCATTGTAAACATAACTACAACATTGTAAAATTAGTGTTAGTGTACTTAATGATTCCAATAAATTAAAAAAAATTTGCATTCAATAAAGACAAAATGAAATGAAAATAAATGTTGGTATATCACTATCTGGATAAAATAATTCTCTAAATTCTCTTTTTTTTTTTTTTTTTTTATGGTGCAAGTGAATTGATATGTTGTAATAAATATTTAAGAAAACAAACATTCATATGAAAAAAAATTGTGATAATGTATCAAGTTGAGATTAAAATGTAGTACAAAATATCTTCATAATAAACTTATCTGCTTGTACAGAACTACATAAGCAGCTAACTTACTAGTATTTATCAATGAAAATACAAACAAAAGCAAATGTATCAGAAAAAAACACTAGTAGAAAAAATTTAGCAATTGTATGTGTGTGTGCCCTCACCTGAAAAGGTAAACAGAAACAACTGGCAGTTTCTTACTCAAGATATTGCCAGATAAATGAAAGATTAAAAAATGCTTTAGATGAAAATGTCCAATAAACGTCAAAAATTAAGGATTGTGATATAGTAGGATAATATATGGTTATTAAGTGCTTTATTTTCAATGGAGTTTTATTCTTAATAATTTAGTTTTATTTTGGAAATTAAGAAGGAGAATGAACCACGGATGAGTTTTCTTGACAAGTTACAAGTATTATTATAAATTAGACTTTGACGGCTATCATAAAAATTCTCATGTAAAAATGATAAATCTATATGGATTTAAAAATTTCACCATTAAAAATCAGAAACACTGTAACCAACTTAACGCTTAAGTTTGAATCTGTATTTTTTAAGTTTCAAAGTAATCTGCTAAATAAACCACTTTTGAAGAAATTTGAATAAAGATTCTTTTCAATAAAAATTTAAATTCATATTTAGCAAAGCAATTTTATAATATGATTAACTTACTAACCATGGTTACTGATACTTGTGTCTTTCAATTTTCAGTAAACTTTACTAAATATAATTACATAGAAAATAGGTAAGTAAGGCTAGCAGCTTACTTTGGCACTAACCCAAATTGAGAATTGGCTCATCAGTTTGCCAGATGATGAAAAACAAGGCTTTCTAAAACCTTTTCTTGTCTACTAGAAGAAGTCTGTTCAGCATTTGCGTAATAATATTGAATGCAAAAATAAAACTTTAGTGTTTAAATTATTGACAAATGAATTTTATTTATCGAATTAACGATTGTCAGCAAAAATTATATTAAACAAATCAAATTAAAGCAAAAGAATATTATGCTATAAATATATACTACTATGCATATATTTATAGCATAATATATGCATAGTAGCATATATTATGCTATCCGTCGTCCATTAGAATATTATGCTACTAAATATTAAAACAAACACTTCAACTGGCAATTTTAATGAAAAATAATTATTAATTATTTCCCATCAACACCAAGGATGTTTTATCCGAGATTGCTATTTAAGATTCTTGGTTTGCAAAGTCAGAAAGGCATAAACGAATTCAACTGGCTTAAACAGCCGGTCAATTTTACAAGTTTATCAAACTCATTCTTTTTATATTACAAATAATATAACATTAAAAGTAATGACAAAAGTCCATACAAATGAAGATTTAATATATTTCAAAATATTGAGAAAAGAATTTACAGATATTAAAAAAAATAAATATTTAATTTTTTAAATAATTCATAGATTCAATTTTTATTATAAAAAAGAAAAACATTTTATTTATCCCTAAAAAAAAAAAATTGTATGATAAAAATTAACAGCAGACTATTTAAAAATCTATAACAATATCAAAATTTAGCAATCGATTTTTATAAATTAAAACTCAATATTGATATTTAGGAATATTAAAAAAATTGAATAATTCTTACACCATATTTAAAACTGTAAATTTAAAGTAATCATAAAATCAACTAATGAAATTAATATAAACTTTCCAATCTGTTTAGATATTAAGTAATTTAAATTTATTTACATTTTCAAATTTAGAGCCACTGTATGACATACATTGATTGATTTTTATGTATAGATCATTGAATAATTACGTTACTTAATATGTTTTAATAATTAAAGTAAAAGTTCTTGCAAACATTTATTATAAAATTTGATACAATAGCACTTTCAACCAAATTTTACCATAATTTCAATCAATTAAAATTTTAGTTTGTTACATAAAATTAAAATATTTTAAACTAGAAGATTTTATAACCCTTTTGATATTTTAAGTTTCATACGAAATTTATTTAAAAAATAAAAATGAAAGCATTCCGAAAATTCTTTTAAACGTCGCTGCTTATTATAAACATACAATTTTACAGAATTATTTCTCAGATTAAATTATATTATTTAAATATGTTGATTTTAGTATCAAGAAACAATTTAGTATGCTCCAAAAACTATGTTTCTTATTTTATTTTATATTGAGACCATCATTTGAGCAACATGTTTAGATACAGCTTCTTAATAATACTAAATTATTTATCAACATAAATAATAAATATCTTGCAGCATAAATGCATAAAATTTTTAAGGTAATTTCCATTTTTTTAATTTAAAATAAATTAGCATTAATACAATTTATTGTACCCCTGCCAACTTATGAATCTTTACAAAAATTAAATTATTTAAGATTTTATGCTTATGTAGAGCCTTTTTCTATAAATTTTTAAGTTATAATTATGAGGCTGAATTTTTAAATTATTCCTAGCAAAAATAAAAGGCTACTATAAATTCAGGGCTAAACAATTAAACTGCTCAATCTTTTACAAAATATGATTTGTTGTTTAAAAAATATAATGTGGAAATGTTATAATTACTTACATAAGATTTATTAATATATAGTTATTTTTAAGAATATACATAAATTAATTATAAACACTTTAATATTTAATAAATAAGATGCATTACAACGTAAAAGAACTTTTTTTTAAAAATAATAATAATTGAATTTTCTATTTACTAGAGTCAATTTTTGATTGTCAACAATTTTTATTTATATTTTTACAAAGATTATGCAAAGTATAGACACTAGAAATCCACTAGCAATATATCAGCACATCGTCTTTTTTTCCTTCAACATAAGTTTTTTACGAGGATAATTTGTAGTAATTATTTAATTGTTCATTTATTGTCAAGGGTAAAAATGTTAAATATAACAAATATTTATGCAGTAATTGTAATAAGGCAAATACATTTTTTTGATCGCAACCATTATTACATCTTTGTGCATAAATATTGGAAGGACATTGATTACTTGATAAATGATCGATTTGCAATAATAATTAATGTAAACTACGAAAAGGAATTCGATAGAACAAAAGAGAAATAATGACAAATATGTCAAAGTATTCATTGAGATGGCTCATTATCATCAACATGCAAGTCAAACGGAAGGACAGAGTAAACAATCTGCAAACAGGTTTCAAAAACATTTGTAATGGTTTATGTAGCAGTCCAAGTACTTACCCGTCGCCCACAACAACACATTTTATAGCCTGCATTTTTGGCCCTTTTAAGCAGTTATTAAAATCTAGTAGGCAATCCAATACACAAATACAAAAATAAATCTTCTCACTAAACTTTTACAACAAGAATAGTCAAAGTGAAATCAATTGCACTCCACCTCTACAATCTACATCCACACTGGGGGAAACAAGATGGCGTTGTACGTTCATCCCCCCCTCTATGTTTCTGTTCATTAATCACAAGAATTTCAAAGATATTATTTAATTTTATTTTTATTGCTTTAGATGACGAAAAATTATTTGAAATAATTTTATATGATTTTAATAGAAAAGTACAGCAATAATTAATGTTAAATAAGATCAAAAATGTTTTTAATTTTTTTTTTAACATAAAGTTTAATAAAAAGTGTTTATTATAAATCATATTTAAAATCCATAAAATTATAAAAAAGTTTTTAAAATTTTATACGATTTATTTAAAAATGGAAATCATATAAAATATTTCTTAATTATTTCTCAATAGAGGTATCCATAAACTGAAACCGCAGAACGTGACATCTGATTTCGGTTCTGTTTTTAATTTACATAACACTACAAAAAGGAATATCTAAAGAAGAGTAGGGGAAAACGATTCTAATGATAGGGGGAAATCTAAGATGAAAATCACGAGAATTGATCATCGAAACAGCTGCGTAATAATAGGGTGGAAAGACGGGCAAATTGACACTGGCTCCTGCAGAGCATAAAGGGTATTGTTAGAAACAACACGAGGGGAACTAACTTACGGTGTAATGCAGTAGATTAGCAGAATTAATTAGCTGGTTAATTAACTTCTAACTCACTTTTTAACTCGAAATTTTATTACGGAAACCAAGATTTTTCACGCAATCTATTCAGCATGATGAAATTAGTATTTGTTATTTTTTTTACAGAGATCTTATTAAAAGTTTTGGAAATATAGAGTTCAAAAACTGACTTTCCTAATGTTATATGAAACTATTGCTTAATGAACGATATATCTGGTTCGAATTAATAATATTTTTTAATTTTTGAGTCTGTCGAAAGAAAATTTTTTTTCTTCCAAAATTAAAAACATTAAATTTTAAATACCGTTATAAAAAGGGAATTATAATATAAAATATAAAATATGTTTATGCAGATGCCATTCTAGTGCCGCCAACTCTTCAGACAATGGCGTAACAATAGGGTTTAAAGACGAGTCTCAATTACTCCAGCCTGATCAGAGAGGTTATGAGTACAGAAAAGGCCTGAAATTTATTATTAAAAAATTAATTAAAATTTATTAATTCTGTACTTAATAAAAGTTACTAAAGTAATAAATTTAAAAAAAATGTGTAACAAGATTTTGAGCGCATTCAGTTATATGAAAAATATATCGCATCTAGTAGTAATAATAATAGTAATAGTCATGCAGGAGTAATACTAATAAGAATGCAAAAAGCAAAATACCGTTAAATTAAGGAAACATTAAATTACACATTGTTGATTAGAAAATATATGAGAAAAATTCGTACGATAAATTTGATTCTTTTTATGATAAACATTTATCATTTTAAAATACCAAATATAACGTTTTTATTTGATACGGAATTGTTTAAATATATATTCAATCTACAAGTCGATAATTAAAAAAAAAAAAAAAAAAAAAAAAAACTTATCACGAAAAGATAACTAACCCTAGCTCAGTATAATCAGACAAAAAAATTTTAATTATTCAAAACCAAAATCCCTTGTTAATAGTATATTTTAAACGATATTAGCAGTTTTAAAAAATAAAGTGACAAGTATAGAGTGATAACAGACTACTTAAAAAATAAACGACAGTAGTTCCTTTCTAAAAAACATCTTTAAGAATAATAGACCTTGCCAAAAAATTATTTCCCTAAATATATAGGAAAAATTCCCTTTCTCTTAATGCCATCTGTGCTCTTGAATCTTTGCACAACGGGATAGATCGTGTCTCTACTAAGTTCTAAATCTAATAAAAGTGCTAATATTTCTTAAGTAAAACAGGTTTTATTAGGCTGCTTACAGTATTTAATTGATTCAGTTAAATATGACATCTGTATGGCAGCAAGTTTTAGCATTAGATGCACGTTATAATACATACAGAACTCCAAACAACCCTCAGTTTCGTAAGTTTTGGTTTTTGTTTACTACTACTTATATTTAAAAAAAAAAATGTTTAAAATTATGCTATACTTTAATTGCTATTTAATTGATGATTTTTTATCTGTGTGCCATAAATTAGCGTGAAGAAAAATCATTTTCTTATCTTTTCTTTTTTTTTTTTTTTTTTTCCTTACTGGAAATCTTGTGTGTTTGATCAGGTGTCGAGGACTTTAATTCTATGCCTTTTTCACTTAATATTCGCGTTTTCCAAGCAGACGTCACTTGGTCTTATTTAACCTGTATTAATCGGATTCTCATCAAATATCAAAATTCGTATTTAGTTTATTAAAAGGTTCATTTTAGGAAGATATTTATTGCATAATTTTGTTTTTTTATAGTATTAATATATATGTATATAAAAAAGTTAATGTAGTTTTTTATATACTTTATAAATATATAAATGGGACTTTCTATAAACTTTAAAATTGAAGAATTTTTTTTTCTTTCAAAATTAACTAATTATAATAATTTGAATTATACAATTTATTAATTGTGTAAATATTTATATGATAGATTGAAACTTAGGTACATAGTTTTTTAATTAACTCATAGAATTATTTTCTTAATAGTTATGGCATTTAAAATTTTGATTTTTTTTTTTATAGGTACTCTTTACATAAGACGAAGGAGCCAACTTTTAAGAGAAAATGCTAAACAAGGGGTAAAATTATTTTTGTTGCAAGTGTCTCTAGTATTGAAAAATATAGAAATGTTTATAAGATGTTGAATGAAAATTTTATTACCTGTATTTAAAAAGTCCTTTAATTTTTCGTGGAAAAGATTTTTTCCGTTAATTGAAAAATTTGTTTTATATTATAAATATAATTTTAAATAGTGTTAATGACTTCATTTTTTTTTAAATAGTACAGTCCAGCAGCCAGAAAACAGTATTTACGTTTAAGAAATCAACTATTAGCTCAGCGCTATGGAGTTTCTCTGGATCAATCGTAAGTTAAAAACCTAATACTAATAAGAAATTATTTTTTTCTTTAATCATTAGGATATGGTCTATGGTTTTATATAAGTTTAAATAATCACCAATTGTCAATTTAATCAATTATACTTTTTTCATTTAAATTTTATCAAAGTAGTACATATTTATTACTTCTTTACATCAAGATCTTTAATTGAGTGCGAGTAGGATTGTTATCCTTTTTGGTGTTGGTTCGGGACACATGGTGATTTATCTTGTGTGTGTGTGTGGGGGTGGGGGTGGGGGTGTAATATACTTTTTGGAAGTTGTCTCGGGGGGCCTGTGTATACTTCCTTGTTATTATAGTAATAATAATCATGTTATTACTATAATAGTAATTTTTAATTTTGCATAACTGAAATATATCTTCCATGTTAACAAAAGTGATTTTACATATATTATACAAAAGTATTCAAGCTTTTAAATACTGCAATGAAAAAAAATTATGTAAGTTCTGTCAATTAATATTTGCTGCTATACTGTTTATTACTATGTACTTCGTTGTTAATTTTTTTTTCTTTCAACACACTGATATAAAAAAATGTTCTTGCTTGTTCCCTCAAAATTTAATATTATGCTCTGTTGAAAATTGTGCTAAAGATTTAAGTTAAAGAATTTTCTCATATTATAAAAAGAAAATTGCATGCATGTAACATGACTTCTTTTCATGATTTGTAGCATTTATTTTCTACAGCCTTAAATTATTTAAATTTTTATTTTTTTATATTTTTTAACGATAAACTTATTAAGATATTAAGTGCACTCAGTATAAATAAATCCTATTGATTAAATCATAATAAATTTATATGAAATTTTGCCTATTTCAATTGTAGAAGTCTTCGAAGTAGGAGTATGGGTGCTCGAAGTAACAGCAGAGTCACTTTAGAAGTAAGTAGAATCAAGCTTTTTTGTTTTAGTCATATATAATGTAAAAGATTGTTGAAAAATTATCAATTTATCAAATCTTATTGTAAAATTAGGTTTATGTAAGATAAAAAAAATTTATATAAATTGGTTAATATTATCTAGAAACTTTTTTTATCAGGTACACTAACATAACATTTAGACTTAAAATCAATGTTGTCATATAGAACATTAGTGATTTTTAATATTACTAAAATTATTTTTGGATATGTCTTTTTTAATTCTTCAGCTGACTGATTTATTCAATGTTTCTCTTAAGACTCATTGAATAAATTATAATTTTTTTCATATAATTTTCAATTGCTATTACCTGCTGTAAGGGAAAAAACAAACAAACAAACATCTTCTATATTTTGTAACAATGCACAGTTTATTAATTATTTTTTGTAACATATTTTGTGTAAATGAATTTTTATTTTTTTGTATCAGCTTTTAAATATGTATAACATTTTTATTCAAATATCATATTTTAAAATTGTATAATGTTTTTTAATGCCAAAATAATGAAAGAAAACATAGACTTTCAATGTCAAAATAATGAAGAAAACATACTCTTTTTATTCCAAAAGGGGAAAAAAAAAGTGCTTCAGCATGATCTATTACATTTTGCTTTTCATAGTTATGAAAATCTATTATGCTATAATTAAGTTTTTTGTCCCTTTTTCAGACTAGCGATTCTTTTGAAAGTCGCATTGCCTTGGCAGAAAGTAAAAAACTGCCACGACGAGCCAGTATGGCAACTGATGAGGTAGTGCCAACTCGCTTGGCTGAAGCTAGCAGAGCCATGGCTGGTGACACCTCCATTGCTGAAAACTATGCCTTCACAGGGGTTCATCATATATTTGACCAACATAAGGATGCTGGTAAAAAAAAAAAAAACTGCCTTGGTTACTTCTTATTAGTTGCTTTTTTTTAATAATGATTTATTCATTTACTAAATTTTACTAAATAAATTAACCCTTAAATATCTAACGAATTTAATAAATTTATTTATTTTACTATCTATATGAAAAATAAAATATGAGGATTGAAAAAAATTGGGAGGTATATTATAAGGGTATTTGAATGTTTAGCATTCACAATATTTTTAAATTTTTCAATTTTATTTTAATTAATAATTTCAACATTTTAATTTAATTAATTTCAGTTTTGATTAATATTGTTATAAAAAAAATTGGAAATAATTTTAATTTACAAATTGAAATCTCAATTACTATAAGAATTAAGTGGAAGAATTCCCATAATAAGATGTGATTCCCATATTAAGCCCATTACAGGTTTTTCTTTGTTTCCTTCCTTTTCTGCACATTCATTATACTTTTAATTTAAAATTGAAATATTAATTACTACAAGAAGTGAGGAAATTCTCATAGTTCACTCAGAAATTAATGAATTTGCAACTTAATTGGCAACTGCCAAAGGGCAATAAACAGTTTTAATGGCACATACAATAGTTACCAGATTTTTTAAGCAATCTTACTCTCCACAGCTGGTTTATGTGGGGATATTGAGAACTGGTAGGGGTAGGGAGTGTAGTAGTGTTAATTATTTCAAATTTGGTCATTTGATTAATCAGTCATTTCTACGTTTTCTGTGTGAAGTAAGTTTATGCTAATTTTATTCTTTCTTGTAAATAAAATTAACATTTGATGTAAATAAATAAACTCATTTAAGTACAAAACACTTCATGGATTATGTTTCGTTGGGAGACTTGCTGAGAAATGCTAAGCAAGCATCTTAAAGAATTTATTGTAAACAAAATCAGTATAAATAGAAGAGCTATTAAAAACAGCAAACTTGATGCTGCTTTTGAAAGATCATGAGAAACTTCTATTCTGGTTGCAGATTACTTAAAAAAAGGTGGTTTTGTCAAATGGGAAAAGTTTCTAACACTTGCAGATAGAGCTATTTAATTTAATAAAAAATTTTCTGTGGCTGAGAAATGTGAAGTTGATGCTTGTAAATCGACATATCTAGGCATGTACGACCATTATAAAGTGACGTCTTCTGCTGGAAGCAATACAGTAAAGCCAAGAATCTCATTTTCCAGCTTTTTGCGTTCTTTTTTTCCCTGTACGTCTCAAGTCTAATGAAAAGAAAGCAAGTACCATTTCTTTACTTTTATTAAAATCATGTTTTTCTCTCCTTCTAGCCATTTCTTGCAATTCGGAGGGAAGGGAGTCGCACCTTACTTAGTGAGAAAAGTATTGGGATATGGAAAAATGTTTTAATGGCTTAGTATAGGAATTGCTGTTTTAATTGCTTAGTATAGAAATTTTCTGTTTTATTATAATTTTAGTATTTAATTAATGTTTTTTATAATCATATAATTTTTAAAGTTATTTAAGTTGATGTCTATGTTTTGAAAATTTAGTGACTGCTGTTAGATTTGCCAACAATGACAAGAGTCTATTAGCTTGTTGTTCATTAGATGGCAACTTGTCCATCTGTCAACTGACCCCTCCTCCTGCTAGTGTGCTCTACATTTTACGTGGTCATAAAGCAGGAATAACAGGTTAACAACTGTTTCATAATATTCTTTTTATATAAATTTCCAATTATTTTTGAACCAAATTCTTAGATAATTAAAAAAAACATTTTAATATCTTGAGATTTATTGATATTTGATATTTTTTGGATTTTCAAATAAATTTCATCTTTTATTTTTTAATTAATTTAAATGTACAATTTTTTTTTTTTTAAGAATTTATCTCAAATTTTAATCTTAAGTATTCTAGTAATTATATTTTTTAATTTGATTTTAATCTAATGATTTTTTTTCTTATTTTTAATATGAAAAGATAAAAGTTTGAATTGAAAAGATCAAATAATGATAGCCTAAAACTTAAGATAAAATGTATTATTTAATTGTTTCTATTTTTGTTGAGATGATTAACATTTTAAATTATTTGTCCACTTTAATAATGACTTTAACCTGCATTTTAAATTTCAGCTTTTGAGTGGTCTATCTCCAATGATTTGATTCTGTCATGTTCCTTGGATGCCACAGTGAGACTGTGGGATACTGCTCTAGGGTGTTGTGTTCGTATTGTAGAGGATCCTCTTGCAGCTTCTGTTCAGTGTTGTGCCTTCCAACCTCACAATAACAACATGGTGGTGGTATCCTTACACTGCAAAATTGGGTATTTCTTTTTAAATGCAGAAGATTATAATGTTTTAAATATTTAAAAAAATAAATGTTTTGTTTAGCGTTTTATAATTTAATTCAAATGATGTTAAATTATTTCTTATTCTTAGAAAGGAGAAAAATATAGTTTTGCCCCCATTTAATTCGTAAATAATAGTATTTTTTATAATTAAGCTATTTTTGATGATTGATCTCTTATGTTGACTTCCATTTGATTTATTTTATGATCATACTGAGATGATATACACTTTTAATTGATTAAATTGCTAGTATTTTTTTTTATGGAATATTTTCAAAGAAATTTTCAACACATGGTATTGAGTTTATTAGATTGGAAGCTTTTTCTTCTTAATATATATAAATCCATTATTTTATTACTTGAACTTCCCCTTTTTTTTGTTGGGTGAAAAATGTACTTTCTGAAGAGTCTTGCATAATTCTAAAGTAATGAGAGTAGGTATTTTGCTTTTGCCACCATATAAACGTTGTTGGTAAAGCTGCCAATTGATAGCTTGATTCCTGTACACTATGTTGGAATACTCATGTACTCAGTAAAAGAAAAAATTACAATTAATATATAATATGAAGATAGATATGTAATTCTGTAATGTTCAAAAAGGTTATTTTCCAATTATATGTAAGATTATTAGTAAAATCAATAATATTAATAATATTCAAGAATAAGAACAATAATGAATGACTATCAATTACAAGAATACAAAATAGTCGGTGATTATTATGTTAAGAGCTAATTTTAGAAAAGGAAGGTTACAAATATTATGTGAATTATTTTCTTTTTAAGCAGATGTAGGAATATTATTAGGGATGAAGTTAGTTTAAAATATAGTTTACTTAAAATGGTTAAAAGATTATAAATTTCTATGTATTTTAGGAGGTTGAAAAAATTGTAGAAAACATTTTATAGTTTTAAAATTTCCTATCAGCTATCCTCTTTTAAAAAATGTATCTCAAAACTATGTTCTTTTTTCATGTGTCTCAAAATCAAGTCATGTCTTTTTTCCATTGGTAATTTATTTTTGTTATTTAACATGAGTGTGGTGAAATTTTCTAGAGTAATATTTTTTTTTCCTTCAAAAAAGTTTTTAAAAATAGTATGTTGATCTTATATGTATGTTAGCAATAATTTCTATATTATATTTATAAATTGAAGTATGAATAATAATTATTTCAGAAACTTTTTATTTGTTATGAATTAAAATGAAATAGAAATCTGATTATTAAAATGATTTTTCTGAGTGATGATTTTTTTGTTATGGTCATGCTATGTCTAGGCTGTAGTCCATATTTGTGTATAACTTACCAAAGAACTTTATAACTTTGTAACTTTATAAAAAAAAAAATTTATATAAAGTTACATCGGGATTTGAAATGTTTGGCTGAGTATATATCTGTCTGCAGTTTGAACTAAAAGCAAACAAGCGTTACTATTTCCACTTAAAACCAAGCCTTCATTAATTTTTTTGAATGGACGTAAATCCTGCGATGACCAAAAATCAATATCAGGCAGAGGAATTTTACTTCTCCTCTAAAAGTCACCAGAATGAAAGTTCATACATTAAATAATAAGTTGGGTGGAACATTAATACATTAAATTTCCACACAAACTGCAATAAACTGCTTTAATATGTGGTACTCAAAAATTCCATATGAGTGTAAATGTGGCTTAATCTGCAGACGGTTCTTGTCTTGTTTTCTTTAACATTTGAAGTTAACATCTTGTATTATAACATTTTTCGTTTTTATGAGCATTTTTGATAATTATGATACAAATATATAACATATAGTCCAACCATTTATGATGTGGAGAATTTAGTATTGTATATATATAATGTATTGTAAACTTTTATACTGACTTTAATTTATCCAAATTTTAAATTTCGTCAATTTATGATTCTTACGATTTCTATTGATATAAAATATCTTGATCAGTATAACTCACTATTAATTTGGCCTCTCGGAAAGTATTTTTAATTATTTATTGCTTTGTTTTGGGCTATTTTCCTGTTATTTGCATGTACTGTATATGATATTCATTGCAATACTTTTCATCATCTGCAACTTCCATAAATGTTTCTCTTTTTTCATTTATGTGGAAAAATGAATTTATGAAACATTTATTTCATTCTCAGACTGATGTTTTGTGTTTATGATAAAAAAAGAAAAGCAATTTTATTCTGTGAATTTCAGAATTAGTCTGTAACAAAATTTCCAATTAAAAAAAAAAAAAATTCAGTGATGAAATGCATTACTCTATAATCTGTAAAATAAAATTCTATACATTTTAACATATAATCCATGGATTATAGACTAGTTTACAGCAGCTTAAATTTATAAAGTATAATTATGAATTCATTATAGTAATAGTAATTATAGTAATATGAGTTCATTATAGTTGAATTCATTAAGTATTATTATGAATTCATTATAGTAGGACATCCAAAATTATTTTAGAGATATTTTTAAAATAGCTAAATTAAAAAACAAAATAAAATGTTCCTTAATATTAAACAAGGTCGGAAATTCCAAAGGAATGGTTCAAGTTCTTAATGTATCTACTGGTATATATTTAAAAGTAAGCATTTTTATTTTTTGAAATATTCTGTAACTTTATATTTACAATGGTGCATATTTTTGTTGCTTGCATAATCAATCTGATAAGATGAATTTCAATTGGTAAATCTTTTAAATTTTTTGTTGAGATAAGTTTGAAATTTAAACTTTAAATGTTGGATTTTTATTTTATTTAAGCATTTATAGATAATTTATTGTTGTATCATTTTTTTTCTTCTTTTGCTGGAAGTGCATGTAACCTTATAGTTAATCAAAAATATATTGCTTTCATATCTTGATATGCAAATGTTTTAAAATTTCTAATTTGATTGTTAAAATTAACGCATTCAAATTTAATATTTCCTAGTTGGTGGGCATCAGTACTTAAAAAAACTTATCATAAACTTCAGTATTTTGATGTAAAAGGAATTGAAAGCTTTTTTAAAATTGTCTTATACTACTATTAAACATATTGTTAATACCGTTGTTTCTCAACTATGATTTAAATTGTCTAATGTAATTAGTAAAGTAAACAAATTTTAATTTTTTCTATTTAATAATAAACTTTTCATCTAAATCCAACTCTATTTATAAAGAAATTTTAACCTTAAAAAGTCCACAGTGATATCTGTTTTAACCCATTGCTTTTCAACCTTCATATGATTTATGTCCTAATATATATATAATTAAACTTCTCAGCACATATAAATTATGTTGATTAAAAGGGAACTGAATGAATTCTTTGACTTACTTCTTAGTGCAGAAGAAGATTATAATTTCTAAATAAATTTAATAATTAAAATGCTGTAGAATTTCAAATTTAAAAAAAAAAAAAATGCTTTTTATGTAATGTTAGTTTTGAGCAGAAATACTTTTAAAAATACTTATATCTACCTCAAAGATTCAAGCCGATAATAATTTATTTTTATAATGTCTTCCCCCAAAAAAATAATTTACAAATATGCTATTGCAAATGGAAGAAGTTTCCTTATTAATTTTTATTTGTAATATATAAAAATTTGTCCTTAAGAAATAAAAAAATGAAATAGTGAACGTTGTGAGATATTTTAAATTTAATTACAATCCTTTTGTTATTTTTTTAATTTCTGTAATATTTCAATTTACTGTCATAACACAAAGGGGTTTCTCACTCCATCCACATATACTGCATTAAATGTTGAAGAAAATATTTTTCAATATATGTATTTGATATGATGTAAAACAAAAGTTATATTTTTTTTTATTCAGTATATAAAAAAATACATTAGTTCAAATACTATACTTTATTTTCTGTTTTAAAATTTTCTTACCAGATAACTACTTGAAAACTGCAAAATAAATAATTTGAAAAATATTTTCCTTTAAAGAAGATATGTATATCTATGTAGTTTGACCACTGATTTTGTGAGGAAATAGACTAGCAATCAGGTTGAATGGATGCAAACAGAGATGTGTAACAGTGAACATAGTATTTTTGAAGAATTTCCATTTTTTATATTGGATGTTATTCCTCAAAATGAATGGTCAAACTATATTTATATATTTAAACACTGATTTTTGACAATTATCCTTGTATTGAGTTTAAATATAGCAAATTCATCATTACCCAGTAGGGCCTCACTAACAATTTGCTCTTTCAAGACAGAAAGAATAGGCCTTCTGGAAGACTATTCACAGTAATTGCCTGAAGCTTAAGTTTTGTATGTGATATAATAGAAAAAACTTGTCAAATAATAACCTGATAATATCTTGATGTGATACTCTATCAATAAATCTATTTGATTTTTTTCGAAATATTGAATATCGCATGAGAGTTGTCAACTTTTAAGATGGTTTTGAATCCACTATCAAATAAGCACTGAGTGAAGCTGAAGAATAGAAATGACCAATTTCTAATCAAGAATTTTTTAATATTATTAAAATATCAACTTAATATTTTTTATGATTAATTGCTGAATTAGTACAAAGTTAATAATTCATTTTGAATACATGCTTGACTGTATAAATTTTACCTACTATACTGCAATGCTATCTACTAATATGCAATCCACAATTATTAAAGTATATGAATATCTTTTTGAAATTCAATTAATTATATTCTATTTCAGAAATGTTTTATTAATTGTAGGGTGGAAGCAGCAAGACTTCTGGAAGTGTGCTGTCCATAGTATTTGATTCTTCGGGTCAGTTGCTTTGGGCAGGAGATGACAGAGTGAGTTACATGAGTTATTGTTTTTAAGTTAGTTGAGATTTTTTATTCAATTGATAATCTTTGAGAAAGATCAATTTTTATATATGATCATTTTTGGTTATTGTCATTGGAGAGTAAACAATTTTGATTAAATAATAAATTTTTAGGGTTTTTTCAATTTTAATAAAAGTAAATTATCTAGATTAGTTGTTAAAAATTTATTTCCTCATAATTTAGATGGAACAAATTTTTTTGCCTTTTCTTTTTTTTGTACACACACTTTGTTGCAGTTGTAAAACTAAATATTTTGACTCAAAAATTAATTATCGATCCTCTTGAAAGTAAATTTTGAATATGTTTTGTGATACAGAAAATTATTGATTTTATAAAGCATATGAAATAGAAATATTTCCACTTCATATTATATATTTTTTCTACTTCATATATAAATGCATGATTTAATATTCCCCCACCCCCTTAAAAGCATCTTTTTTTATAGGGCTACATAGTTTCTTATCTCTTTGATCTACATTCTGGCAGACTGACTAAAGGCAAAAAGTAATTTTTTTGTTATCAAAAAAATATATCTTAAGTTTTGTTATCCAATTTTTAAAATATAATAGTCAATATATATTATTTTATAAATTAGCTCAAAAATGTTCTATGTATAGTACTTGTTAAGAAATAACATGAAAATTTTTAATTTTTGTATTTGTTATAGAGATGAAAATCTTGATTAGTATCATAGTTAATTATTAATTTGGATTTGTGTAACCTTTTTGAATTCTTCCCTATAATTTCGTTCCAAGTCTTTTTCATCTACTAGTACTTAAAGTGTGACGCAGATCATAAATCACTGTCTAATTTTGTAAAAATCAGTTCCCTTCTATTGTCTAAATTTATTATATTGCTTTGCGTGCAATAAAATAAAGATTTTTTAAACTTGCATTTTTATAAATTTTGGGAAAAATTTTTTTTTTTAGGCAGTTGTTTTTTGGAATTAGTTTTCATGAAACTAGTAAAAAAAAAAAAATAAATAAATAAAAAAAATAAAAAATGCCCACAGATTATTTGCAGCAGCCTAGAATCAACATTTTAGGGTGTTTTAGAGAGCATATGGTAATTTTTTTACCTATAATTCACAGATTATAAGTTTAATTATAAGAAATGTATGGCAATAGTCAATAATTACACAAGATAACAAAATTAATATAATTGTTTAAGGTAAAATTTTTTTTAAGAAAAAGTGCAGCATGTATTTAAAAGTTTTTGTTTGTAAAAAGCTTAACTGTTATTTTTCACTATAATTAGAATCCTCGTTTCTGAAAATAATGCCATCACATGTTTGTCTGCTCGTAATTGGGCAAGTAGAGAAGCTAGGGATCCTTCCCTTTTGGCTAATTGTGCAGCTGATGTGGTCTTACTTTTTAGGTAAGTATTTTTTTTTTTTTTTGGTTCGCCTCTATAGCTTTCTATTTTAAATTTAAACTGGTTTATCTATCTATGAATATTGTTTTCACAAACCTTTTTCTCCTCACTTAATATAGTATCTTGGAATTTGTTTTTGTACTAGCATTGAATAACATAATTGTCTTGGCTTATTTTTGAAAAAAGCACATTTAATATTAAACTTTTTTGGAAGTTAAAAAATATCTTTACTTAGGATAAGTAAAATAATAAATAAAATTCTTTGAAAACCTGCAATTTAAAATTAGACACTATATACTAACCAGGGAGCAATTATGAGTTTTGAAATTTAGTTAATTTAAAAGTTGTTCAATATATATATTGTTACTGTTTAATTTCTTTAAAGTGATATGTATATAACATGCTCTTTACACTGTTTAAAAAAACTATAAAAACAAAAAAGAATAAAATATATTCAAATGCTGAAGGTATTATAAGGAATGCTTTACATGTATTAAATTAGAAATAGATAATTTTCTACACATTATTTGTGCTGTCTTTTATAATAAAAGTGCTTCATTGCTGATTTTTTTCATCAGATTTGACTTGGATAGTTAAAGCTAAACTCTAATTTTAGAATGTTGAATTATTCATCAAATTGTTTTATTTGTTATCAGTAATTTTATTCATATACTGTAAAAACAATTGATGAAATTTTAAAGCTGATTTCATTTATGTTGTTTCCCTAAAGTTTCTTTTGTACAGGAGAGTTTAAAGTAAACATGTTTAAGTTTTTATATTTTTTTTCTCTCAGTATTATTAGGAAAGATGGCACTTTGGAGCTAAAAAGGAAGTTTCCAGTGATGCATCGTTCTCAGCTTGCAATGATTCGCAGTTCTTTCTGCCCTATTATGTCCTTTCGACAGGGAGCTTGCATAGGTAGATATGCTTCACATCCTTTAAATAATTATATATATTTTTTTACATGCCTCAATGATATGAAATTCAATAATGATTAGAAGTCAGAAAAAATTGAAGTAAACCCAGCCATAATTTCTACAAAAATTCATGAAAATTTTTTATTTTCAGTAACTGGAAGTGAAGACACATGTGTCTATTTCTTTGATTTGGAACGAGAAAATAAGCCTTGTGTGAATAAACTCCAAGGTCATTCTGCAACTGTGATTGATGTATGCTTTAATTATGATGAAAGCCTATTGGCTTCCAGTGATGCTTCTGGTATGGTCATCATATGGAAAAGAGAGCAACGATGAGCTGTTTTTCTCTAATATATTGTTAAGATTTTATAATTGGTGATTGTTGTGTATATATATTTAAAAATAAAATTTATTTTTGTTACTGTTATCTTGATGTTGATAATTACTTTTTGAATATGTTAAATAGCAGTGATTATATTACTATTTTTCATTAAAAGAATTCAAGTCGATAATAAAAGTACTAGCAGGTTTACCTATATATTAATTTTATCTAAATATCTGCATAACAAAGGAAATTTTTAAATATTCTCATGGCAAGAAGAATGAAATGAAAACAAAATTTCAATATTTATTTTGTTTACGCTTAACATGAAAGCATACAAACTGGTATAAAAAATAATACTTTTTCTGTTGGTGATAAATTTTTGTACCTTTCTAGGTGTTTATAATATGAGGAAATCAGTATTTAGTGTAGGTTGCTGAAGGGTGAAATACAATCCACTTTTGTATTTAATTATTGAAATCATTTGTTGATGCATAATTAAATGAAAATATATTTTGAAAAATATATATAGTAATTGTTAAAGTCAACACTAAGGTATGAAAATCTCAACATTTACGAATCCTTTTTATGTAGAATCTTTAATCACAGTTAAGAAAAAGGACAAACACTACATTATACAGTATCTATCCCTTCTTGGATGTTTTTTTATGGAATAAATAAGTGTTATTTTGTTTTTATTAGTCTGTTATGAATATTAACAGAATTGCTTGATTAGAGAAGTTTTATTAAAATTATAATTAATAAAAGACAAAAAATAGTTTTAAATAAAAATACACAATTAAATATTTAAAACATTTATTGTGATAAAACTATCATTTTCTCATACAAGATACTAGATTTACATAAATATCTGCTGGGAAAAAATATTCCAATATAGCTGCTTTCACAAAAAAATTTCAACTAGTAAATTAATAAATAAACATAAAACATTCCAATCATTAGTTAATGTGTAAACTTGGGATATCATCATAATCAAGATAAAAACAAAATTCTAATTTATTATGGTTAAAGGTTCATCAAAAACAGTTGAGAGCAAGAATGACAATTTAGCAATTTTTGTTTTCCTACTCCATTGTATTACAGAATTGTAAGAATTTTTATATGGTATAATTAAATGCATTTAATAAAAATTCTTTGACATATAATAAAGAATCTAGAAATATTTTTTAAATTAATGATTAAACATTGATCACCTAATGTAGATTTAGTGAATACACTATTCTTGTAGTATGTTTAAAATAATTTGATCACAAATGCTTAACATTTATAGAAGTAACTTCTTGAAAGGAAAAATATGTTGATTGAGGAAATATAGATAATTTTTTTTTTAGAGTTCAAACAAAGAAAAATTAACTTGAATTATACTGTTTAACTGGGATGAAGAGAAAAGAATATATATCAATAAAAGTAAAAATATATATCAAATTTTTAATATGAATCTTTTAAAATAAGCTAAAGGCAAATTATATAGGGTGTTAACTTGTTTTTACCCATGAAAAATAACTGTAAAAATCACTAAAAATTATCATTCCATAAGCCATGACTGTTTTTAAATCCTTATATTTTCTTACTCAGAAAGATATTTTTATATTGATCTTGATTTGATCATTTTACAATGCACAAAACGAATTTGCATGAAAAGAAAAACTTAATACCAAATGTTTGTAATTCTACAGTATTGAAAATAAAAATGATATGTTTTAGGATTACACAAAAACATCTGCATTACCAAATGAGCACACTGGGTGACATGCAGTCTGAAAACTGTGCACATGTAAATCATATACATAATTACAACTTTACATATAAAAATACAGCATGATTTCATAATTTCAGGTGGGACAGTAAAGTGAACAGCAATAACTAAATAAATTGACAATTTTTCTATAGACCAACAATATTATTGTCACAGAAGTAGTCATTCATATGCTAACATTTTTATATAATTAACTTTCTTATAAATATAGAATAATGTATTGAGCACTATGACTTTATCAGTTCTTTTAATTAGCAGTTCATTTTCCCAAATAGCACCACATTAAACAGATACATAACTTTTTAAAAATATTCACATACTACAAAATATTTCTTTTCCGCCACATTAATTAAACGGGGAAAAAATTAATTCTAAATGAAAACTTTAACATTTATTTTAAATTATGAATAAAATTTTTTGATTAATTTCTTAAAATATTATACAGTTCAAGGGTATCCAACCTATCAGCTTTTTTTTTTATTATTCATCTCTGGCTGCACATAAACATACTATTTATGATTATTTTTTGACTGATTTCTTTCCCTACATAGTTGCATTTTCTTAAAATAAAATGTTATAATTCTTACATACTTAGAACTTTAAAAAAAAATAAATTAACATATAAAAATTTCAATGTTTTAAAGTAATTAATTTCATGTTTGACTGCATTCTTAAATCTATGCTACATGAAGACTGAGTTAGACAGCTTTGGTATAGACAAAATATCACCCTTTAGGGGCAACTTAAAATAGTTAAAAATGCTATTCTGTTCAAATTATAATACAACACTAAACTTTTTTTAAAACTGAGGGCAAATGTAATTTTAACACATTGAAACCAAAAAGTTATAATGTAATAAAACAAATATATTTCATCATAAATTGCCATGATAAATATGATTCTCCTGTGGTTCGCAAATTAATAATCAACTTGACTATGAGGAAAAGTTTCATATTAATAACAGTTAGCTTAAAATTTTTTCCTAATTTAATTTTTAAGCAGCAAATCAGCGATACCCAAATATTCAATATTATTTAGTTTTTAATAGGATTTATTTCTCAGAATATGTACACAGTAATGAAACCATTCCAAAGTAATTTATGGAATTTGTACCTTCTATTCAATATTTTAAAAATGACCATTTTTCTAATGAAAGACATACTCATCGTTTGAGTATCCCTGTTTTTGTTTTTTTAACAGATCAAAACTGTAAAAGTTTTGGACGGTTTTGCAAGAACAACTACAACAACATTTGAGCAGGCATTACAAGTTTAAAATTTTAAATTTTCATGTATATATATATATATATATATTATAGGAATTGCAAATGTTTTTCACTTTCTATGATGCAAAAACTCCCAAAACTAGTGCAAATACTCCTATTATATACATCACTTTCATCAGTCACTTAAAAGGGGGGGAGAGAAAAGAAAAATCCCTTATTTTTTAAAAATTAATATTGAATTCACGAATGAATCACATACTTCCTAATCAATAATTAATTAAATTAACATCTCCCTGATGTCATACTTTGACTTAACTTTATAGTGCTTTGATAATTTCCTCCAACTTTTTGCTCAGTAATTGAAGATTAGCTTCTAAATTTAACTAGAACATGTATAAACTAACAATAGCTCTCTAGAAATATGTAAAAGAATTCTAATTTCTTTTTCGAAATCTAAACTCATTTAACATTTTATAACAAATATTTCTTAAAATTGAAAAAGATGGCATATGATTTTATGTGAACAATACTATAATAAGAAAATATCAAACAAAAACAAACAATTTTCTGATTATTGAAATAGTAGAAAACATTTAAATATTTTAAGTAATGAAAGTTTTCAGTAAAAAATGTAACCAGAATGAAGAATGCTCAAATTTTCAGTAAACTTTTTCCAATAAGAATTTTTTAAAAAACATTTACATACTAATACTATATAATATTATACATAAGATATGTAAAGAATTCATGTAAAAATATTTAATGACTCTGCACTTAAAAAATAAATATTGTAATTTTAAAATGCAAATAATAAATTATTATTAACTTAGATTGTAGAAAATCCGGCATTTAGCATATTATTTAAAATTTTTTAAATATTTTTTTTTACAAGCTGTGTCAGTATACTATTGGTATTTATCCTATGAAGCACCTTTTCTGAGACGAGAATAAAAAAACATTAATATGGCACAAAATAAAATGAAAAAACATAGTTATAAAATAAGAAAGTTCCATATAAATATTAAATAGTATTTATAAAGGGTATGCATTATAAATAATATATTTTACATTTTTTTTTTTTCAATCAACATTAGCAATAGCGAAAAAAAATAATCTGAAGTATTAAAATTAATGTTTGAAATCAGCAAGCAATAAAATAATTTGTAAATATAGAAGCGCTATTCTGTTTGTTAATAAATATATTTAATTATTTTTTACTATTTTTTTAAAATTAATACATCAATAAATTTCTAATATTTTTTATTAAAATTTTAAATAATCTAGATTCTGCAATTAAAAAAATACTGCAATGCAACAAATATATATTTGGCATAAAGCAAATAAAAGTTGGGGGAAAATGGTTTTAGATAAATAGAAAAATAAAACAAATATTATACAATTCCATATTTACAGGACTCAAAATCGAATGCAGGGGAAAAAAAAAAAAAAAAAAAAAAAAGATTTTTATACAATAAAACAGTTTCAGGTGGAAAAACACAGAAATAAAGTTCCCTGCAGATTGTCAACAGCAGTCCAGTTTCTACAGTTAAGGCAATTCTTAACAGATTTATTATGTGTATATATGACACACTTGAATTCATAAATAGAATGACTGAATGAAGAAAATCTCGCATGACTAGCAATGTTCTCACCATAGCACTAATGGATACTGATTTAACACAATATTAAATTGTTATTCTACAAAGAGTGGTTTTGAAAGCCTTAACAGCACTGTAAACATATACATATAGTCCAACCACAGATAGTAAGGAATGGTAAAAATTTAATTTAACGGCAGAAACTAACAAATTGTTTATTTGTTAAGGAGTGCTGGTCAAACATAAACTGTGCAAAACTGCTTTGAAAGAAAAAAAAATCTAACAGTGTGCTCTTTTTCATCTAGTTTTTCTTTTAATAACATGCAATCTAAAATTTTATTTATTAAAAATTAACATTCTTTTTAAAGCAATCAAAGTCCCTCTGAAATAACATTTCCACCCCTGTGATGTTACCTATTTTTGAATTTGCCCGTTTGCCAATTTTTTCTATGATATTGGTGGTCGGACTATATTTCTTTAAAAATTTAAAAGACAAAAAGATTGAAAACAGATTGCACAAATTGAAAATAGATAGCAATTTAATAACAATTTAAATGTATAAGAAGGTGTTAATTGCAATTTGTATAACATAAAAGGTTTCAAGAAAAACTTTCTAACCAGCTTTTGAAAGATATTATAAACATATGATAAACATTTGAAATTAAATAGTTTTCAGTCTAAAATTTCTAATTTTCTAATAAAGCGCTTAACTAATTTATTGAAACAAAACAAAATTTTAAATTTAAATTGTCATTCCCATTCTACTTATTTTCTTAAATATCTTTTTTTTTTTAAAGGAAAAACTATAGTCATTAAATTTTACACCTTAAATAATAACACCAAATAGAACTATAAAAAATAGCTTTGCATACTATTGAGCTATTAATGAGTAACAATCATAATGGATATTAAAAAAGATTAATATTACTGAATGACAAAAAAAAAAAAAAAAAAAAAAAAAAAGTAAATTCAATAAATAATGAATTATTTAGCATCAGTAATAAATTAATTTAACAAATCAATTAAAGAAATATTACACAGCATATTGTGAATAACAGAACTCTAGAGCCTAGAAAACTAATTCAAAATAATCCAATTCATTAAGGAAAGGATTAAAGTATCTCATCAATTAGTTCTACACTTTATAAACAATACAAATTGAAAGATACCCCTTCCTGAATGACAACTGCAAATATCGCTTATTTAAATTATAAAAAAATATGAGATAAAATAAAAACTTCAGTTGCTTAATTTTACATTTCGGATGAAGGGGGAAAAAAATGAAGTTTCTTTATTATATGAAAATTATACTTTATTACATTTTTGAAAATTTATATCTGTATTTCAAAATGACTTTCATATTATAAGTAATACCTTTCATTGCTGTGCAATCACAAAAAAAGCTCATTAACTTCATGTTTATAATATTCACAAATGTAATAAAACATAGCCGTATTGAATTGACAAGCTTATCAATCAAATTATTACTAACTGGCTGAGTAAAATTAATCTTTATATAATGACTAAATGAATATTTTTTTATCTTTATTATAAATATAATGCTGATTTTATAATATAAAAAGCAAACAGCTTTTAATACAACATATGATCCAAATATATAATTATTAAAATATTTTTTTCTTAAAATAAAAAAAAAATTTTAAGAACAAAAGTTTATAGAGCATGATTCTTTTTAAAAAAATCTTACAATAATAATCTGAATAGCTATTCATAAATTCTGAACGGTAAAATAAAATTTATTTTAAACTACCATCAAAGTTCTTTAAATTTAATCAACAAATTCATTACCTATTTCAGTAAACAGAATCTTGTAAATATGTAAGGATACTAATAAACAATATATACTGAATACAGTAATACTTTACAACACATAAAATTTTCATAAATATATTAATCAAGATTATTATGTACAAAAATAAAATCACTGAGATCAAACAATAGCAAATGTAGCTAAGAAAAATTAAACATCAACAATGGCCATACTGATTAATCACTTCTTCTTAAATGATAAAAATGGAAGGCAACATAGTGCAAACAATGGCAAAAAAAGTTTCACAAACATTAAAGCAAAATAGGACTAATCAACTAGGCAAAAAACATTTATATAATCATGGTCATGGTTCTAAGGACTGAGTAGTGGTTAAAAAAAAAAATACTTTCACTTGATAATGAAACTAAAGATGAGTGGAGTCTTTTGAAGCATAACACAGTGGACTAGATTCAGACTTCGAATTCAAATCATCTTCAGAAGATTTCTCAATCATTGGAGGATCATCTAAGGATTCCCACCAATGAATTCTCTCGTTTCCCAAGGATAGTCCCCCAGTATTACTAACGTCTGAAGGAGTGTCAACAAGGTAATCATCAAAAAAATCCCCACTATCAAATTCGAAATTAAAAGCTTCAATATAACCCCCAGAATTCTGCATTGTGTGATGGGATCCAAAAACATCTTCAAAGGGTCGCACTGAATACTGTGAAGTAACTGAGAAATCTTCACCTTCAGTCACTGAGGGTCCATGAAAAAATTCCAATTGATCACGCAGATATTCCTCCAACTCATCCTCAATCTCACTTTCACTAGCAGGAGTGATAACAATTTGAGGAAGTGGATCAAGATCTTTTTTAGATGTTTTTTTATTCATATCTGCAAGTTTTTCCAAAGAATCTAAAGCCTCTTCTTTACACAATTCAGAAATGCCTGTAGATGAATTCGCTTGATTTTCACATAAACTTTCTCCTTCAGAACAACTTTTATCATTATTGTAACTATGTTTCATAAGGTCAGGAATTACATAACTATTATATGCAGTATTTTTTACTTTTTTTTCAGAAGTTATTATATCCCCAACTTGACTAGTAGAATCATCTTCAACTTTATCTTCAAATATTTTAAAGGTAGAAGATTCTTTTCCTTCTCTTATTAAATCCTCATTTGGTATTCTTTCAACATTCTCAATAATCTTTTCATCACAGTTACCTGATTCAATGGAGTCTCCATCGAGGTTTTTCTCTGTTAAGTTTTTAGTATCATATGTGGCCTTTTCGTTGCTTAATTCTAAAGGCAAATTGTCACAAATTATTTCGGTCTGTTTTGGTTCAATAAATGAATATTGATCATTTCCTTTGCTACTAATAAGTAAAGAACTATCAACATTATTACATGTTTGGCTTTTTAATTCTGTAACATTTTTTTCTGTTAATTCTGTTTTTAAAATAGAATCTTCAGAAATATCTTTAATGCTATCTTCAGGAATATCTTTAATGCTATCTTCAGGAAGAGGGGAAATTGAATCTTTTTCAAATTTGGTGTCATGATTGGTTTCTATATCAATTGCATTTTTGCTTAGTTCTTCTAATGAAGGTTCAACTTTTTCATTGTCTTTGATTTTAACAGAATGTGATGGTGTTGGTTTTGAAATTGAACTCACTTCAAAAATATTTGGAGATTTACTGCATTCCTATTAACAGAATATCCATGATCAGTTAATATATCATTACTTAACTCTTGTACATTAATAGAAATTTTTTCTTTACAAATGTTTGGTAAATCATTGGTAACATCTTCTAAGGAAGAACACGGAACAAGTTTGACATCATCAAAATTTTCTATTAAATCAGAACAAATGTTTTTGAATTCATCACTTACAATTGTTAGTTTTTCATTACATTTCTCTGTAGATAGATTTTGCAAGGAATCCTTATCAACTTCCTCTTTAGACACAAATTCATTTTTGATTGAATTTGGCCGTTTATTTCCTTCTTCAAATTTTAGAGGAAAGTCAGCAGCAGAAATGCATTCTAGACTCTCGTTTTCAATTGAGGATCTTCTTTCACCAATAACTTCATCAACATTAGAACAAGTACTACTAGATGAAGTAGCAATTTCCCTTTCTGTATCCTCTCTCGAATACAATAAATTAAATGGATCAAGATCTGATTCATTAGAAAAAAACTCTTGTTTATTGCCAATGCATTCAATATCAATTAAATTTGATGAATCTTCACTCATTTGATCATTAATAACAGCTGAGAATCTATTGTTATTTAAAATGGAATCATTTATATTGTAACTGTCAATATTATTATTGAGAAATTCAAGTTGAGAATTATTTTCAAAGGAATTCATGAGTAAATCAGGTGTTTTAACATCAAATTCAATCAAAGCATTAATTTTTTCATCAATTTGTTTCTCATCCATGTTTTTTTCAATTACTTGTTCAGTGTGAAGTTCAAAATCTGAATCTTCTCTGTGCAAAATGGCATTTTCACAACCGTCCAGCAAATGTTTTTCAATAGCTATGCTCTCTTCTTTTTGAATTAATCCAGAATTTGGATCTTCATGCTCAATGGCATTCTCACAACTCTCGGGTAGAAGTTCTTCAATAACTATTTCCTCTTTTAAGGTGGAATCATCATTGCTCTCAATTTCATGGACGGATAGGGGAGTTGCATTAAGGGTGGAGTTGATGAAACTGAACTCGTGTGACTGTTGGTCTAACTCATCTTGCATCCACTTGAGGCGGCTCTCTTCCAAAGCTAAGTTATTCAGCTGGTTTTTGATAAGCTCACTAATTTGATCTCCCGAAAGAGTTGGTTGTTTGCCTTCTACAAATCAAATAAATAAGAAATTTATAAAACACATGAAGAAGTATTTTTTAGAAATAAAAAAATTTTAGTGCTTTTAATAAATATAAATGGTTGTTATACAGCTATAATTGGGGATGTCCAAGTTATGATTTAGTTAATTTGTAAAAAGCTCCTGTGTAAATTGAAATTAATTTGATTTTTGATGAATGCATAAATTGCGAGGACAGCTTTCAAAAAGCAGGAAAATAGTTAGCGCTTATAATTAAAATATCTAACATCACTTGGATTGCATAAAAATTATAAATTAGTGAAGATTTAACCACACTTCTGTTCCTAGGAAATCACAAAAGAACAAGAATGACTAAAATTTTTATAATTGCCAAAAATAAATAACAAAAAGTTTAGCAATTAAAAAAATTCAACTAAGTACAGAATGGAAATGATAAGGAAATCTGTATTTCTGTCAGAAATCCTGTCATTTCCATTTTTGTCTCCTCAAGAAAGTGGCAGATCTATAAAAGTTCACATCATCAAAATTATACTTTTTTATGTCTATTTTCAGGTTTTTTATGCAATTTTATAGCATAAGTTAACCATTTCACAATAATGATCGGATTACCTTTCATCTATTTTTAAAATTGTCACATCACACAAAATTTGGGTTTGAAACATATCACAAAATTTACAGATTTAGAAATGCTGGTACCAATGATGAGCTTCAAAATTCAATGATAATATCTTAAGTCTGATAAATCGCATCTTTTCCCTATTGTTGTTGATATTGATAGATTTAATAAATAACCAACAGATACCTTTAAATAAACACCAAGTCTCATCTTGATACATGTCTCATTTCATTGGCTATTTACACTGATATCAGCAATTTGTGACGTTATAATAATTGATTATATATAAACACTAGTGATATAATAAAATTAAATAATTAATCAAAGATATCCCATAAATTTTATGAAATATTATTATTGTAAACTTTTGACTATAACCTATAATCTTTTAAACTTTTTAAAAATATGCCTGCCCTCTACGAAATTTTTTTTTTTTTTTTCTCTACTGAAAATAATTATAAGAACTTTGGCACTGATTGACTGATTGTAATTCTAATACTCTCATCTAATAAAATAATTCAAAATTCGTTTTTCCAATATTTTTTAAAAACATAACTGATTATTGTATTCTAAAAATTAACCTTTTATTTATTTTATCCTTACTAGCTTGTACTCGTATACATATATTTTTGATTTTCATTATATACATGTTATTTTTTTGATATTTTTTGGAACAAAAATGCTTTTAAAATTAGAAAAATGGTATACAATTTTAACATACATACTCTGAATATAAAAAGCAAATTTTATATGCGAAAGTCATAAAAATTGATAGTACTGAGAACTATAGGCAGGAAATTACAACTATAAAAAGATATAAATTGATTACCTTCAGGGGAATTAGATGGGGCAATGGATTCTGAGGGAATTGTAGAAGCAGAAGGTTCAGGCATATCCATGTCATCATCAGAAAATCCAGATGTGAATGAGTACATGGGACGGTTCATAGGTCCTAGAGAAGCACCAATGCCATAAGTTGGTCGGCGGACATAAGGTTCAGATTCCAATTCTTCAATTTCCAATATTTCTTGAATTTCTGTCTCTTCGTTTTCACCAGCATGAAGATCCCAGTCTACAATAAATTAAATATTGAAGTAAGATAATATTCAATAGATAATATTCAGCAATATTTATAGACACAACAGCTTTATAATACTGCACAACAAAAGATTTTACTGTTACTCTTAAATTAAATCCTCAGCCCTTCATTTATAACTTAAACTAATTTTAAAGTAAATATTATTAACAGATATAAAATACATTAAAGCACATAAAAATAAATTAAAAGAATGCAGTTGGTCATATATTTTTCAACTAGTTCCTTTTCCAGTATACCTATGTTTTATAAATTAAAAAGATTTAAGCATAAAAGGAATAAAGAAAATCTTTGAAACCAAAAATATTTTTGTTTTCTTATAAATTTCAGAAGATAATATTAACATATTAACGATACCTTGGCGACAGACTTGGCGGTTTTCAAGTGTTGCCAATCTAACAGCTACAGATTTGGCGGTTTTTAAGTGGCGCCAATCTAACAGCTGCAGATTTTCTGAGTTTTGACACCATTTTGTAGTGCTACGAAAATGCGTATTTGGCATTTGCCAGAAACAGAACAAGATGCAATTTTATTTTTTCAGGAGTGAAATATTTTACCAAAACAACGAAAATGTCCCAATTCCCATGACGTGAAACTTTACTTTGGTAAACGTAAAGTTTTGGAAATGCAATTTCTGTCAGTGTGCTTATCGTGTGGTACTTAGAAAGAAGTGTTTTATATATTTTATTATTCGGAACAGAAATTTTAAGTGTAGATTGGCGCCACTTAAAACCGCCAAATCTGTAGCTGTGGTTGGCACGTTTGTTCTTTATTGGCGCAACTGTCGCCAAGATATCGTTAATACGCAAGTACCAGTTTTTCCATATATAACTAAAATTTGTGGTATTGATCAGTGTAAAAACACTCTACATTAAATAAAGCAAATTATAACGAGCAACATAAAATTGAAAATGCCAGAGTAATATACTTTTAAATAAGATGACTAAAACAACACATTTTTAAAATAAAGTTATAGACAATTATTAAATATATGTTCAGATTTCCAATGTATATTATAAAGCAAAAGATTTCTTCGTATATGTATTTCGTATAATTTTAGAATACTTAAGAAATCCTTTTCCCACTAAGTCATTATTATTTTTTTTTACCTGGCATAGAAACAATAATGAAAAATATTTGTTAATTTTTTAATTAGAAAAAATCTTCAATAATTATGATTAAATTAAAACAGTATAAACAATGCATTTATACATTGTATAAATTAATATTATATATCAATATCATATAATATTATATCAATATCAACTGCTTGAGATTGGAAATGTTCAATTGCATAATAAATTAAAAAACCTGAATCCAATTTTTCCCACACAAATCTTCACAACTTATGATTATTTAGGATTGCAAAATATATATACACACACATAAAAATTCAATACCTGCAAAGTTATGATAATCAATATTCCAGGCTGAGATCTCTTCTTGAGCATGGCCATCTTCACTGCTGTCAGAGGCTGGAGGATACTCAAAAACAACTTGGGGATCCTCTTCATGGAAAGATACACTTTTACGTAGAGATTGGAACTAAAAAAAAAACAAGAATTGAATTCAAGAACATATGTAATGATCCATATAATGAATAAAGAACTATATGATTATGAAAAAAAATATTTAAGCATTTGTAAGGTTTAAATTTTTTCCATACAATTTAATTGATTGTAATTCTTTTATTCAAATTCTGACAAGCGATACAACAATAACTTTATAAAATGTGATTAACAATTTTAAGAAATATTAATAATATATTTTTTAAAAGATATTATTTTGTTAAAGGTGAAACACATAAAATTATTTCATTTTATCATTATATCTCCTTGTATATTTGAAGGTCTGAACATTTATAATTTATCATAAGCATCATGAAATATGAAAAATTTAACATTGCACAAAATCAGCAGAAAACAGAAGATTAAATTTATCACAGTATAAACATTATAATTTGCATAGATAATAATTAAATTGTTAATGTTCAATGTTCATACAAGTTTCAGTAAAGCTTCCACATGTTATTAAAACAACAATTATTATTTTAAATACATTTTGATATATAATATAAACACACATTATTATTGAAGAAACTAAAAAAAACAAACCTTCTTCTCAGGTGTAACAAGGACACTTTTTGAAGGTGTGGCATGGCAGTCCCAAGTTCTGGAAAATATCTTCTGTGGGCTCTGCTCCCGACTGTTATCAGATGGTTCACTCTCATCCATTGCCTTGGAAATGTCAGTGATGTCTTTGAATTTATTATGGATGCACTCAAAGGATCCAGAGGTGGAACTGCATGATGTGCCCCCATCATCGCTGTCACTCTCAAAATCAGGTGTGTAAGCTTCCCTACAAGGGGATGACTCAATGCTACTATAAGGAGAAGGGCTTTGAGAGATACTGAGGCGGTTGAGAGCCTTGCGATTGAGACGATCCTCCACATCCAACTGATTTAATGTAGCTGTAATGTCTAAAAATAAAAATAATTGTTAATCAAATATTATGCACCCAGAATTTAATTACGATGAAAATACACAAATTAAAATTAAAAAATTTTTATATGTAAAATTTTTTGTAAGTGAAAATTTTTAAAATTTAATTACGCTAAATTAGGATACTTATAGCAAATAATAAAGAAAGTAATAAAAATTAATTCTTAATCTATGCTTTGGCTATTTAAAAAGTTACTCTATATTGAAAATTAACACACACACATACATTTGATTATGTAAAAAGTTATAATTTAAAAAATGCATTTTATTTAATATTTAGGAATCCTGAAATCTATTTTTTTCTTACATCTATAATAGCAAATAAGATTAGGAGGATTTTTTAAGTTAATTCTTTTTTCTCATAAATTAAAATATCATTTTAACCTCTATTTTTATTATTAAATATAAATTTAAAAAATAATTACATGAAAAATATAAACAAACCTTTAACAGACATTCCACGTGTTTCAAGAATATCTCCAGCAAGTATCTCTCGACCTTCTAGAATAACTGGACTATCCCTTTCTATGTCCAATGTATCATCTGAATGCCAACACACTGACTGCATTGGCTGCTTTGAATACATAACATCTTGAAAATCTTTTGTTACATGATTATTCTCACAATCATTCACGTAACGAATATTATTAACACAATTTCCATTATGAACTGGTGAGCAATCAGAATTGCTGATATCAGACCTAGAACCATCATCACTTTCACCATAGAAATGATCAACTGATGGCAGGATGGAAGTTTCACAGACCTCTGGATTATAGGATTCAGAGCTCTGAGACATCTTCTCTTCCCCCAAATACCCTTCATTGCTGCTGAAAGATGCAGTGGAGTGAATGGAGGAAGGAGTGGCAATCTCGTCTGTTATTTCTTCTTCAATGACTTCATTTTGGAGAGAAAAGTTTCTGTAATGTTGGTGTATAGGATAAGTAGACTCAGGTGATTCACATGGACTGTTGGCTGACTGCATGGCAACTATTAAAAAAACGAGAACAATTTTAATTTTGGTATTCCTTATTGTATTCTTTAAGTAAGAATACAACTATAGTCTAAAATATTAGTCTCATTGAAATAGTTATATAAAAATAATCAGGATTATAACTTGTTTTGTTTTATAGTAAACCTATTTATTATATAATTGCATTTCAAATAATAGTAAATTGGTATTCAAATAATAATTTCAATACCAGTTCCTTTTTTCTTACTTTTCATTAAGATTTTGAAAAATTCTCAATTCACAACATAATATGTAATTTATAAATAGAGAAAAGATGATGCAGTGTACTTTGGCTTCTAATTATATAAAATGCTGAATTCATGGTCAATGCAAATATGCAAAAGTTGCCATAATAACGAAGTTATGCTTATAACACAGCATATTACATGAGGTATAGCTTCCAGATAATTTCTTGCATAGTTGCAATAAAAAAAGTAGTTATCTAAGTTTTACTCATCAATATAATAAGCAAATTCGCTTATTTCTAATAATTTCAAAAGGAAATTTGAAGGGATTTGATTCCTCTTATATCAATAGTGAAACTTAATATTGGGGGGAAAAAAACATGCAGGAAGAAACTTATTGTTAAACTTTTCCTCTGGATCATAAAAAATATTATATAATATAAAATAGTTTTGAATAAGAATACTATCTTCATTTTAAAAAAATAATTCGAAAGAATTTTTTTACAAACATGTCAATATTTTGGAGATTCTGCCAATGTGATTCTAAAATTCACCACTACCATTTTTCGGTACTTACGTATTAACGGTACCTTGGCGGTTTTTAAGTGTCGCCAATCTTTATTATTTGGAATAAAAATATTTTGAAAGCGTTTTGATTTTAAATGAAGTGTTTCATATATATTTTATTATTTGGAACAAAAATTTTAAGTGTAGATTGGCGCCAAATCTGTAGCTGCGGTTGGCGCGTGTGCTCTTTATTGACGCAACTGTCGCCAAGGTACCGTTAATATGCAAGTACCCATTTTTCAAAAAGAGATCTAAAAAATACTATTTTTTATTTTACATGAATTGTCTATCTTAAGGCCACTAATATTTCGAAAATATATTTTAACACAATTACATCATTAAAATATAAAATTATTACCACACATAATTATGCAAAAATAGACAGTCAGTCAACACTCATAAAATTTGGATTAATGTTATTATAAATTTTCAAATATGAATTTTAATTAAAAAGAAAAGTTAATTATTTATACAATTTTGTAGGAAAATAAAATGATAGAAATCACAGCAAGAGAAAATAATCCTTGAGGAATTATTTAATTACAAAAATGTAATTTTTTGGTATTTACAAGCTGATAAAAGTTTACTTATAGCAATGCAAATCACGATTTGACATTTTCCATTTCTTTATCATTAAATATTCTACAGTTTCTCTGTAAATATTAGCTTTAAACTTATTTTGATTTTTTCCCATACTGCTGAACACTCATTCATATGTTACACTTTTGCTTAGAATAAGAATAATACTTAACATTAGACTTAACAGCATTTTATACTTTACTTCTTCAAGAGTTAATAGTTTTACACTAAGCCATGCTTGCTCTATCAAGTTCAATACTTCCTTATTTATTTTATTGATCTGACACAATACAAATAATTCATATTCTGTTGCATTCATGTCATCTTTGATAAAAAATACCACTAAAAATACTTTATAAAGAATTTTGTTTCAGATCTCTAATTATCTGCTACTGCATCTTTTAAGAGGATATATTTAGCATAGAAGAGCTATAGAACACAATTTTTAAAAAAATTTCAGAATTTGTATATATTAATTATAGTTTATTCCTATAAACTATAATTAAATTTTATTTTGCAGTTTTATGTCATTAAAATTTATACCAAAAATGTTAAAATTCTAAATTGATGCAGGCTTGATAAATTGTGATAAGCAATCTATATGCATAGAAATAAGCTGCCTTTGATAATTTATGAACCAGAGAAGATTCTGTTTAAATAAAAGTACAGGTTTTTGTGAAAAGAGGAAGAATACCTTACAAAAGGTGCAGATATAGCTGTACAAACAGCATCCAGAAAACTTTTTATAATACATAATAATGACTAAGTTTAAAGGGAGGGGGAAAAACACCAACCCTACATTTTCAGAGACCTTTACTGTTCCAAAATATGATTTATAATTATCTTCACTAAGCAGTCATCTGATATTTTCATACTTTAATACTATTTTGTATAATTTTTGATGCAATTTAAATGAATCAACTTCTTTTTTAAATAATAAATATCCACATGAAATTCTTCAAGTGTCGAATTCAGTTCTTTTATTGTGTGATTTACAGTTAACGGAGTTAAGTGGCATACATACACACTAAATGTAACATTTGTATTTTATTATGAATTTTAATATACTTTGGAATGTCCCAGTCCTCACGGAAACATTGTCAAAACAAAATATTATGCAGTTTGCCAAGGGTATTCTAAACTTTTTTAATTTCAGATTTAACTATTAAAAATATTTATAATTACCGGTAACTATTATTATTATTATCTTTAATACTAAGTAAGCTATAATTATCTGAAGTCTCTCCACTAAATTTTTCCAAAATGACAGAACTGCTATATTTTCTCAAAGAGACATCCAAGTAAATTACTAGAATTGGAATTACGTTTCACAGTAAAATTATTATCATTTGTTGCTAAAATGAATTTTGAATAAGTCCTCCGCAATTCGTTTGTAAATGATTTTGAGAAGCTTTTGATGATTACTTTAGTCTTTGTCTTAGTGCAACCAATTTCAATACAATATTTGAATCTGGGAATGTGAGAAAACAGATCATGTGTGATCTATTGCAGATAATGATCAGTTATGTTTTATTAAAAAAGCTACTAAATAATGATTCATCTCTAATTACACTTAAGTCATCAGGCTTAATAAGATCTTTAACCACAGATCTTTACATGCTAACTCAGCTTCCTCCGTGAGTTCTTGTGCCATTTGGCAGTCGTCTTTGTTGCTGCTGTGCTAATATCTATAATGCAAATCGAAGAATAACAGTTATTTGAAATTTTTGATTTCTTAAGAACTGGTCATAAAATGCCACAATTCTCTTCATATTGTTGTTGATGCTTTAATGAAAGCATGACAATTACTTAATATTCAGTGCCAATCAGTAAGTACAATGCCACAAACACTGCAGCATATGATCATGCTAATTAATTCTTAAACCATAATACAAAGAGCAATATTAGGAAAGGAAGCTACTTCAAACAAAGATAAGCTAAAGGTGCAGCCAAGATCAAAAGTAAGGGGGGGAAAAAAACCCTAATAATTTATTTTCACATCTTCTGAAAATAAATATTTGAATAAAACTAAACTTACTTACTGGAGCAAATTAATGATTACACATGCCTGTTATAAGGCCAAACAAAGATTAATTGCCATAAAAAATAGCAGATGCTATATATTTCAATGTACAAGAGGACAATTTTAGAAGTTATCCTAAAACTAAACCAGGCAGGTTAACATACAGATGTGCTAATTTTTTTTGGGGGGGAAAAAAAATTCAGCATGTACTTTTCAGTTAGCCAGGGCAAAAGCAATAAATTGCTGAACATCACTAAATATAATACGTTCTTATTTCTTTATTTTATGGAAAAAATGTTAATTATACGAGTTATTTATTTTATGAAAATGTATATTGCTGGTTTGTTGCAAAAAAATCAAAATAAAAAATCTCATGTTTGTGAATTTGTATCAGGCTAACAGAAAAATAGCAAAACATACCAAATACTGTATATAAAACAACTAAATGGAAACAATGTGATAGCTTCAGATGTGTTACCAGAGTTATAACTATCACAATTGACACCTGGAAACTTAGTTTACAGTGATTTGATAAGAAAACATTCCATTAGTTTGGCAACATTTTCGCCCTCAAGGTAATGTATTTGAACATTACAAGATTTTTTTTTTTTACACAGCAGGTTTTGAATTTAGGTAAATTGAAAAAAATACATTCTCTGCTTATATTCAATTATAATTTGTTTAAATAAAAGAAATGGAAGATCTGACTAATGTTAGTTAAACAAAAATGTGTGATGCACCAAAATCTTGTTTACATTTAATTAAATTAAAAAATTTACAATACAGAAATTATTTAATTATTCCAAAATTAATAAACTTTGAGGTTTGTAATTGTAGCAACTGTTTAATAATATGATAAATCCAAATCCAAATGAAAAGTATTCTATTTTGCTTGAACTTTTAATACAATAAACATCTTATTTTAAAAGCATGGTATAAAAGAGAACAATTGAAAAATACCTGGAGATGATGATGCAGAGTTTGAAACATCAAAATTGTTAGAATCTGATGACTCTTTTTCATCTTCTACTATAAATGCAGGATTTAAAGTCGGAATGATCTCGCATTCTTGGAGTAATTCAATAGATCGGCTTGGAACAAAACCTATGAGCGTTTCTGATGAATCCACAATAATTGCTTCGTCTGTTTCAATATTTATCTTCAAGATTTCATCACTATCCACAGAATTATCATAATCATCACAGGCTGAAAAGCTTTCTGTTATTATAGTCTGTTCTCCAGTTTCCAAATCTTCAACAATTACTTCATCATAAGGGTGAAGGCGCAGTTCAGATCTGCTTTTATAAGCATTTGTGTCACTCTCAGAATCGTTTTCTAAATCATCATCATCATAAAATAAATCAGTTTTGTTCATTGCTGAAGTAAGGAAACTGGATTTGAAATTTGATTTTGAAGGTCTCATGTTATCCATGGATTCCATTCTCTTTTCATCACTATGACCAAATGAATCAGGTGTTATATCAGGTGAAAAAGATTCCAAGTATTCAGAGCCAGAAGCTTCTGAATCAAGAGTTGGGTAATTTTGGGTTGTACCTGAATCAAGTAATTCAGCATGCTTTAGATCTTCAGTGTCTATAATTAAACCATCTGGATTTGTTAAATGAGCTGCATTATCCCTGCTTAGATCTTGGCTCTTATTTTGGAAAGAGTGTTCAAAATCATACTCTAGGTCTTTATTTTCTGACGAAATACCTGGACTGTCTGTGCTCATGCTCCTACCTTCATTTCCATAGCTGCAAGTGGATACATTAAAAGAAACTTCAGGAGTCACAGGTTCACCAAAATCAAAACACCCAATATCTTCCTGATTTGTTGATTCTAATTGTTGTACACTATATTTGTCAGGTTTTTGTGAATTTTTAATTTCTTCTAATTTTATATCTTTATCCAAACATTCACTAGAGTTCAATTCATTCATTTCTGAAACAAAACTAGGTACATGATTATTTATAATTATTTGGCTATTTGAAATGTTTAGATATAGGTAAAGTATTATTTACATGTTCAGTATTAAAACTTGATTGAGCACTTGTAAAGTCAACTGAGGCAATGCTTTTCTCCACTAAAACATTACTTGGTATAATTTTTGTGCTGACATCAGATCTAACAGTGGTTTCATTACAAAGACTTTCATTGAATTTCTTCATTGTAATATTTTCTAGACTCTTTTCATTGGAAGCAGGAGTATCTTTTAGTATTTCACAATTGGCAGAAAAAAATTCTTCTGCACTACCTGAAGTACATTCATTATTTAGCAAATTATCTGATGGAGAATTACTATAGAAAACATTTCCTAAATCTTCATCTGCAAAGCTACTAGAATAACTTAGGTTATTGTCTTTTTCATTTTTGAGTGGTGTACTCGTCAAATGTTGGGATCTAGGCTTATACTTCATATCTGGAAATTTTTCCAATGAGGAGTCTGTACCATTTGGAGTATTTTGACTACTGTTTGTCTCTTCAGAAATTTTGACATGATTTTCATCATCAATTTCAGGGACGGATTCATCTTTAAACACAAAACGAAAAGGTCTAGAAGGTTCAAAATAAACTGAACCAGCACTGGTAATTTCTTGCACCATATTTTCATTCTCATCATGAGAACTTTCAATAATAGATGGGGATTCATGCACTATGATATCTGGAACAGCAGATAAATTATCACTCAACTTTTGATTATTTAAATTTATTTCATCATCACTATGTACAGGTTTATTTTCAGTTAACATAGTATTTTTTTCTAAATTATTAACTGCAAGCTCATTTTTTACAACAGAAAAATCTACAACTTTATTAGCATTAATAGAATCTGGACTATTTTCAGTAGACATCATTTCAGGCCCATCGTTATGCCTATTAATCTCGTCAGAAATAAGTTGAAATTCATTATTATTATTATTTAATCTTTTGAGCTCATTTGCATTCTGTCCAGGTAACAATTTTTGAAGATTCAAATTTGATGACACTTCTGTATAATAATGAGAAGCAATATGAATATTTGAATGAGCATCTTTAGGCATTTCTTGATTACAGCTTTCAGCAACAAATGGGTTTGTACTATTCTTTTTGCCATTTAATTGAAACTTGTGTGATTGCCTTGAGGGATTTGAGAGTTGGTTTACTAAAACCATATCGAAATCCCGAACAGCATCTGATACATGTTCAGGCATGATGTTATCTTTCAACTGATTTCCATGATCATCTTCCAACTGCGGGAGATCAGAATCTGATAACACAGAAGCAGCATCAGCTGTGCTTTTTTCTCCTGCCAAAGAAACACTGTTCAGGCATACATCATTCTCAGTCAATTCGTCAATGCTGCCATTGAGGACCCTTAAACTTGGTGACAGATGACTCCCAATACTTTTAGAATACATATCATAGGACATTTCGAAAGACGAGAATCTCTCACCATCCGAAGAATAGTTGTGGGAATCACTTCTTTCAGAGAAATCATTTTCAAATTTTAAAGGCAAAAGTTCAGTTCCCAGCAGCTTTGTTTCAATGGATTTAGGTTGCAAGGAATTCCACCGTTCTTCAAAAGATGTTTCTAAAGTTTTGAGGTTGTGACAATCATTATAAAGTCGTGTCAAGAAGTTTTCAATTTTGTCCATAGAGGGTCGTAAATGTACTGACTTCCAACACTCTTTCATAATCAGATATCTATATCATGAAAAAATATTTTTCGAATAAGAATAGGGAAATACCACTCAATGTCCTATTACAATATATAGAATAAATAAAACTAAAAAGCTATATATCAATATAATTAAGATTTAAAGCTATATAAAAATTCAAGTTATAAATTACTATAAAAACTAATTTAAAAATATTGAATATGCAAATTTTAAACACTTCTTATCAATAAACTTTAGACTAAAATAGATATTTTATATAGTAAGTGAGGAAAATGTAAGATCATAAAAGAATTATATCATTAATACGTAACAGCTGAAATTTTAGAAGGGTTTGAAGTGCAAAATAACTTATTTATAACATTAAGAAAGCATTAAAGAAACATGCGTTATTTAAAATTATACTTTTAGAAAAATTTAGATAAAAGAAATTTAGAATTTCCTCTATTGGTAGCATCTCTTCTTATGAGTAAACCATATTAAACTATGGACCTGCAAATTGATGAAGAGTATGTCGATAAATGTAACTGTGTTCAGGGGAAGGGGAGGGGCTTGAAGAAAAAAAAAATGATGAAATTTCAAATTTCGCAGCAAATTCATCAGCAAAAAATGTACAAATTTGAATTTTTCATAATCAGTATTAAAACATTTAAAGAGCAATGACCATATATATGATTGCATGATTCTTAAGAATTAAGCAGTTTGACAGTTTTGACTTATCATTGCTCTTAAATAAGAGAGTAAAATAATTAATTTTATATATAGTTTGAAAGGCAATTTTTAAAAAAAAAAAAAAAAAAAAAAAACCCTCTTAAAATTGAATTTTTTTAACTCATACATTATTCTGAATTTTAAAATAATCATTTACATATTCTTACTGAATACAGATAAAATAACAGCATTGAATGAATATTTTTAATTCTGAAAAATATTTTGTAGTAAATAACTTTTTCTTCTTGAATGACAAAGTTCTTTCTAGATGGGCATAATTTCATCTAATTTAAAATACTTTTTAATGGGAAGTTTTTATCAATCTACAGTAATTTACCTGCAGAATTTATTATGGATATTATTAAAATAAAAACTGTTGCCAAACATGGTTTAATTCAAAATAATTATAAAGAAATAATACTTACAACTCTTCTTTTACAGGAAATTCTTTAGTAGGAGTCAATAACTGCACAGTTTTTTCAATGAGAACTTTCTGAAGAACTTCTTCATTTGTCAATTCTTCATAAGGCAATTTTCCCAACTCAAAAATTTCCCACAAAATTATACCAAAAGCCCTAAAAGATATTAGTCAACATTTTAATTTTATTATGCAGGAAAAAAATTAAAATAATATATTTATGATACAAATTTTAAGTGTATTAAATAAATCAATAGTTGTAAGAAAAGAATGAGTTGTACATTCACGTTAAATAGAAAAATATTCGCAAATGAAATTTATAAGCTGTATTTAGCTTGTCATTATAGAAACAATTTTTCACTATATCTAATAAAAATTGCTTTACAAAGGATATCTAATAAAAAAAAAAACAAGAACTCACCAAACATTGGCTTCTTTTGTGATTTCTTTGGTTTCTATAGTTGCTTCTGTGCATAAAAGAGTTTCAGGGGAGCACCATCGGATAGGTAAGGCAATCCCACCCAAACAATAATAGTCTTCCTACAAGCGTAATTTAGAGTTAACACTGTTACTGAATAGAGCATTTTATCATCATACATCACATTGTATAATGTTTGGTGTAATAATTGTCAGAAGGTAATTAATTTTAAAAGGGAAACACAGGAAAAAGAAATTAGAAAAATTAAGTATTTTTTGATTAAAAAATTATATTCTATACAAATTAATAAAGCTTTAAAAATCACTACTAAAAGTAATAGCTATAAAACTAACAAGATAATACAGTTGTGTACTAAGATGAAACTACTTATCACATGGCAGACACTATAATGATAATTGTAGGGATTTGTCTTTTTTTAAAATGAAGAATTTTCTTAACTATGGATAGGAAGACGAGTTAGAAAATAGGAAGCATTTTGGATAAATTGGAGATTTTGCATGTACTTATTATAATGCAATAACATGATAATTGTACCATTTTAAAACATAATAAAATTAGTTATATAAATATAACTTCACTAATATTATTTCCTGCAGGACAAAAGAAAACAATTTTCATATCTTTTTAAAGTAGTTAGTCTGTTCTCGCACAAACACAGAGATGAAATAAAGTAAAGGAAAAAAAAATATTTTTATATGGTAGGTAATTTTAAATTTCATATAAAATTTTTTTTGAAATGTCAATTTTATATTAAACAGATATTAGAATTCTGATTTTTTAGACTGTCAATTAGCAAAACAACTAATTTTCTAAATTTCTTTTAATTTTTATTTTATTAACATTCATGTTTGCAAAACGTTTTCAGATATGCCTCTTCTATTAAGACATTTAAATTAATTGACATTAATTCACCCACCATAAATTTGCTGAATTTTAAAGTGGAATTCTTATTTTAGAATAATTCTACTTATTATTATTATTTTTTTTTTTAGTTGACAAAGTAAATATCTTACTCTGCATTTATCAAATGATATTCCATAATCTCCAATTTTGATAGTAAAATCTTTACATACAAAACAATTGTGAGCTGCAAGATCTCTGAAAAAAAATTCAAAATTCCATGAAAACAGGAAAAAGATTACGATGACAGAATAAAAATTTGAAAAAGAATCATTACAGTAGATATTTAACATTGTAGTCCATTCATTTATTATTTTGCTTTAAAAATTGTACTTATAAAATACAAAGAGAATAAAAAATAACAAACATTGTTTTTATTTAAAAAGAAATTAACATTTAGAGACAAATGTAGATTTTTATTTTATTATTTACAAGTTTTACAAATGAAGATAATTTTAAATAATTTTACACGTGGGCATTTTTTTTTCTTTTGATGATAGACAAGATTCAATTATTAATATTGAAAGATAGTTTAATTATAATAAAAGATAAATTAAAAAAGGCTATATTTAAAAACTAAATCAATTTTTTTTTATGAGTATCTTTTTCCATTGAAAATATTTAACTGATTATGAAATCATAATACATGTTATGTTACAAAATATGCATACATAAATTTTAAAAAATAATGAGAGAAAGGGGTCAGCCTAGTCCTTTGGCAACTAATGGTTTTTGTGAAATCCAGTATTTAGTGCATAATAGCGGAAAAAGTTCTCGGACAATTTTAACGATAATAAATAATACTTTTATTGCAAAACTTTTTATTAAATCATAACCTTTTTAATTATTTGGCATCATGATGGGGAGAGAAGAAAAGTCAAATTATAAATATAAAATATATGTAAATATTAATAAAACAAATATATAGTTGCCTTCCTTATAAAAATTATCTACAACTAATATCATTTAAATTAATTGAACGGAAAGGTAACTAGTCTAATCAATAAATATATTTTTTAAAGTTTATTATAAAATTTATTACTATATTTCAATTGTTTGGAAAAAAAATAATGTCAAGTTAAGGAAGCAAAGTCTTGTAAAAATTATAAATTTTTTGTATTAAAGGGATTAGGGAATTTGCAGCCTCCAAATAATTATTTGAAGACCTTATTATAAAAGTTTCTTATTAAGTGGTAATATTTATTGAATGGAGAGAGAAAAAAAATCAGTCAACAAAGTTATTTATTATAATAGAAATATATAAATCTCTCAAATAGGCAATGAACTACAACAAATAGAAAGAAACCCATTATATGTGGAAGTCAATATTAAGCATTATTGAAGTGGTAAAAATCAAATATTTTAGGAAAATTGATAAACTTACACATGAGTGAAACCATTTTCATGTAAACATTTTAAGCCTGCTGCAATATTGCAAGCCATTTGTAAAGGCATCCCACTCTTTAAAAAATTTTCCTTATTCTCATGTTGGACCAAGAATGTTTTAAGATCCTATAGAGATTTGAAGTACATGTCATTTTAATACAAATTAACAAGCTTCCATAAAGTAAAAAAATTTACAAACTCACAAGTATTTACATTTATACTATGTTCCATAATCAGAAGAAAAGGATCAGATTCAAGGCATCGACCAAGAAGACGTACAATGTTAGGGTGAACAACATCTCTGGGAAAGAAAAAAGAATATTAATAATAACAAAAAAAGAGATGTTTTAAATATATAAATTTAAAAATAAAAACTGCAGCAACAGAAAGGAAAATTTCTACATCAATATTAAATATGTTCAAACATTACATATGTGTTAGCACCTGCATGTGTGGATACCCATAGCTACGAAAGAAAGTTGAAGTTTTTAATTGTTCCCTGAATTACTAATGTAACTCCTAGTAAATTATTAAAAATTCATATGTATGATTTGAGTAATATTGAGTTAGCAGACCAACAATTTAATATTCCAAGTAGAATAGATATTTTATTAGGCACAGAGATTTTTTATAGTCTTTTCAGACTAGGACAAATATATCCCCCTGAATCTAGCTTACTTTTACAAAATTCGTGCTTCAGATATGTTGTTTCCAAGAGTATTCTTAGTGGTTTAAATGAGAATATTAATTATGGATTAACTAGAGACAATTATGAGCAATTAGATAAAACTGTTAAATCTTTCTGAGAAATAGAAAACATAGAAAAGATATTCTTCCTAATACTGAAACCCTGATATATTGAATAATTTGAGAATTTTGTGAATATTTGAACTCCAAAAGTGGTTGAATGTAAACATGTCAACACTGGGCTTCTTTTTTGCACCTGCGCACATGGATACCCCTAGCTATGAAAAAGTTTGTTTTAGTGTCATGTGTATTTGAAAAGAGTGAAATAGCATGGCTATGGCTATTAAGAGAGTATAAGAATAAATGTATCTGTTTAATTTGTATTGTGTGTGATTATTTAGATAAGTGAGTCCCAAATATAGTCCATTGAGTACTATAGTGCGAGGACAATATATTTAGTAATTATATGTTAACAATAATACAGATACTAAAAAAAAAAAAAAAAAACACTTAATCAGCAATCTATGCATTAACATTATTTTTCGAAAAGCATAATGGAAACAAATATACATTTTATATTACGAACATATATATATATATAAATATAATAAACCAATTGATCAGCTAAATATTAAAGCCATCTGCTTGATAAGTATGGATCTTCCTTTTGTAACTTATAAATTACTCTTATTTCTTACCAAGCTGCATTTGGATAATTCTTGATAAGGTAACCAATAAACAAATAGAAATATCGTAGGTCAGAAGATCCTTCTTTATAAAGTAAAAGAGTATTGCAGTAACAAATACTTTAAACAAGATGCACTGAATTATACAATATATCATTCTATGACTGTAAAAGAAACTTGCTGAGTTTTTGCAAATTCCGTAATTGTAATACTGATGTTCATGATTCCGAATTTGCAAGGGCACTTATTCTTGAACGATGACCGCACAATGTAGATTACAAATGCATAAACAGCTCTAATGTTACATAAACAGTGAGGTTTAACTAATTCTAGACCACACTTTTAAATTCACTAAACAAGGTTTTTTACTAAAGCAAGTCTTATCTGCACAAAAAGTCAATATTTAGTCAGCTGGTTGTGTCACCTATTTACAACCACGATTGATAAAATAGAAACTATATAAAGTGAATAACTGTTAAGGCTAGGAATTTTTAAGATGCTTTTACTCAGTCATTTGGCCATAACAGTATGTGCTTATTATTAATTACTTTTTCTGAAAATAGACAAGAGTACAGTCTCAAGCAACTGATTATATATATGGATAAAAGAAAATTAAAATATTAATGGTCTAGTGCAATACAGCAATGTACTTTTAAGATAACAACTAAGTTGGATAGATTGACAGCAAGAGATTTGACAATGCCATATTCAAGAGGATTGTTAAGAATCCAAATATTTAATACTTAAAACAATTTAATAAAAATAGGAAATTCCAGAATTTTACTACTTCAGATTATTTACCAAAGAAGTATAAACAAAACTTCTGTCTAGACCAAAAGGCAGTCAATTTTGCAGAGTGTTTATATTAAATAAAATCTTACCACTATTAAAGCATAATCATACATAAATTTCAAAACTTCACTCAATCTAATCTAAAAATTAATATAACTAAAAACTTTATATTTACCTATAAGGTCTAACTTCGTGTAAAAAATGGAGATGTTCAGAAGGAGAGGCTTCCTCACGTAAAATTTTGACAAGGACTGGTGTTTTCTCTTCGGTGTTGTGGATAAGGCTAGCTTCACCTTCTACCACACGGCCGAACCAGCCACAACCCAGTTCTCGAATATACTGGAGATGATCACGGGGGAAGTTGTTATTGGGGTCATCTGTTCAATAACAAACACAATCAAATTCTGAGCATTAAACATGTATTTAAGAATATATTGGCATAACTGAACTTACACAATTTGCTTTTAGATTAATTAAAATTCACCTACAAGAATCTATTACTATTTATATGTTACAAAAGTTTGATATTAAAAAGTATTTCAAAAACATTACCATACATTCTTATCTATAATCTAAGGATAACACATTAGTAAAACTTTAGAATATAAATGCAAACTATGGACTACTGCATACAATCAACAATACCCCACTCTCGAAAAAAATCTGTACATAATAATTCTGTAAAAAACCCCATCAAAAAATTGTTTTTATTTGAAAATAATACAAGGTCCATGCTATAGCAATATATATACCCATACAAAAGCTTTTTATTCTAATAACTAATCCAGCAAATGTTTAAATGTGGCAAACCATTTCAAAAATATTGCAAGAAAAGTTGCAGAAGCAATTTAAAGTTTGACTATGACGCCTATTACTGGCCTTACCTTGTCATATTATTTAAAACAGTTTTATTGAATTTGGAAATATTTCTTATAATACTTTTGTTGTATTTTTAAGTATTTTAGAAATATTCAGTTCAGAAGAACTTGAAATATGAGTATTTTACACAATTACAAAGTTTAAAGAATCAAACCTATCATATAAATCATTACCTTAATGCAATGTATTAAGAAAAAAGAATATTGTTCGTTGTTGTTGGCCTGTTACTTTAAAACTTTTCATCCAATTACCTTAGTAAATGAGCCAATATAGGATACAAAACCATTATACGTATAGTATTCATAGATAAAATTTTATTTCACCACTACTTTTAAAAATTCATATATATATATATATATATATATATTTTAAATAAGATCTTTGTAAAGGTTTCGAATTTATAATCCAATCAGCATGAAGTTAGGTGGCATTTCAAGGCTCATGTTTAAGACTCTTGCATTATGTTCGGAAGAAGTGTAGTTGATAAAACTATGTACAGAATAAGTAAAATCTTAACTTAAATAAATATTTTATAGAAATGCATAAATGCTGTTGATAAAAAAAAGGTAAACTGAAACAATGAAAGTAGCAACATAATTAACATTTTATAAAAGAACTGATTAGAAGAACTCGGCCAAAAAGGTTCATTCCAAATTTATAAAACCTATTAAACGAAGAGTAATGGAAGTCTAGGAAAAGATTTTTAAATTTTAAAATAAACTAAACAATATTGATTTCAGTAAGAATTAAAAACCTAAAAAAGAATAAGAAATTGATAATAAAAAAAAGAATAATGTAAATAGCCAGCTATACATTATCAATGCAATATTTCTCTTTCTATAATGCATGTCAGAAGCGGAAGGGGGGAGAAATTATGATAAAACATATTTTTATAAATGGTAATGTAATCTGAAATTATAAATGTGGAATGTGAAAGTAAGAGATACTGTTATAATTAAGAAGATTACAAACAGTGAATTACTCTTACTTGCTGCACAAATATTTTTATTTATATTAGCACTAAATAAAAATTTTAAATGTTTCTGTGATTTATTTTACTAATAGAACATGCAAAATATTGAAATGTGTAATATAATGAGGGATTACTCTAACTTTCAGAACAACTTACCAAACCAATCATGAAGAGATACTTTATTTTTAAGCAAAGCTCTGAAATGCGCTGGTCTAGAGGAGCAAGCAGCACTCTGGCCCGAAAATTTACGTGGCAAAATGTCAGGAAGTGGCTCGAAGGTCACCTTATCCTCAAAAGTTGGGTAAGGTAGACCAACTGGCTGCAGATCGATGACAGCAGAGTGAGGAGGAAATATGGCGAATTCAGAAGGGTTTTCAAATTGCAAGGAGTTATTTTCATTCAGTCGACTTACAGAAAATCCATTTTGGTAAGACAAAGCCTTGAAAAAAATATATATAGATAGATATAATTTTTATATATATATATAAACAATTTTTTGATTAAGAAATTAATATACTAACAAATATAAGTTTAAAAACACTGAAGAATTTTAGTAAATACACACAGAAACATAGATTAGATGAAGTAAACATACAAAGACAACAAATTATAATATTCAGATATACTACTGTGCCTAAAAAGTAAAACCTAATTTTCAATTTAAATTTCCCAGGCATATGGAATTTCATTTTTGGGGGCACTGTCCTTGACTTATGCTCGACTTTGTGGGACGCTAAAAGTGATTTCAGCAATTTTTGAAATGTCTGAATTAATTGAGCAAAGAACTAAAAAGAATAATAAAAGGAATGCATTAAAACACTTTGATGTTCTATTTATAAAACTTTTCATAAAAAAAAATTCCCATTTTTTTTTAGTTCACTTAAGCAATGGATCCTAAAACAAGTGACAATTTTGGAAATTAATTTAAAAATTTAAATTAATTATTAAATTTAATAATATTAAATTTTTACTCACAGTATGATTAATTTAATGAAAATTCTAGTTAAAATTTTTTTTTTTTAAGTATCAGAAAAACATAGGAAAACTTACAGCTTAGTTTAATGATTTTAGAATAATCTTGTTCTTTAGATCAACATTTAATAATAATAACAATAAATTAACATTTCATTTAGATTTTTAATGAATGAGTTCTGAGTAATTCATAAAGACTAAAATGAACATTAGCATTCTTCTATTGAGAACAAAAGGATTTAAAAAAAATTATTTCGAATAAAAGACCACAAATTTTCTATTATTGAGTAATCTATATTGATGTCAAAGTTGAATGTTAAAGGCAATTTTCAAAGGACGATGAAAAAATTAAAAATAAAACCTATATGTGACAATTTATTCAGATTTTATATTAAGTATAAAGTATTAAAAAATATATCACTACCAACAGCTATTAGCTATAACTAATTATTAATAAAACAAATGGTAATTCTTTTTAGCTTGGAGAGAGATCACGCCTTTCCACCTCAATCTATTTAATATAAAATACTTTTAAATGCCAATAAAGTTAATGTGATTGAATCTTTCAACATAAACAATTTTTACCTCTATTGTTCATTTTCACAGTTCTTTTAATTGTTAATATCAATACATAATAAAATGTAGTAAAAAAAAAAAAAAAAAAAAAAAAAAACACCTAACTTTTGATTAAAGAAATCGTAGAAGTACAATTATATTTACCTTGATATTATGATTAGGACAGCAAACACATCCTATAACAACATAACCAAGTAACAGGATGGCAGCTGCTGAAATCAAGAAGATAGCATAGCCAGGTAAATTACCTAACTGAGCAGGGATTCCATCAAAACCTAAAAAGGTAGAAAAAGGTCAAGGTATACATTGAACTAATAGAATACAGTAAAAATTATTAAGAAAGTGATAGTCAAACTTAGAAAGAACTATTTTCATAAACTAGCAATCAGAAATATTCATACAAGAACACAAGATCATTTTTAACTGATCTTATTTGGAGCTTTTATAATGAATTGAGAATAAACAAGTAAAAATTTTAAAATATTTTTATGTTTTCAACATTATATGGAGAGTTGTTTAAATATTCATCCCAAACAAAGTTATAAATTTAAATATGAGTAACAGCAATCAGTCATAAAGATATTCTAACACAAAAGTTTTCCAGATATATCTAAAGAAGTAGAGAAATGTAAGAAGCAATATTAGTTTTTTAATAAATTACATAAAACATGATTACATTGAAACATATTTATTGTCATATAGGCAATTAAATATACATATATATTAGCTATTAATTCTTCAAAATAAAAAAAATCCATTACATGATTCTATTTGACCTTCTAAATTTGAAATGTTTTACAGTCAATCAATCTAATTAAATATGACAACTTCAATGTGTTCATTCAAGGAAAAAAGAAAAATCAGCTTTGCAACTTTAATACTGTAAGATGACCCTGATGGAAAGATTATTATGGTGAAGGTAACTCGAACCCAAAACTTGTGGTGTCCAAAGCCAGTGTGCTAGTCACTCGACCATTAGGCACCTTAAAAGGATGTTCAATGTTTGTAAATTTAAATTTTTGTAGCTAGATTTTGCACCAAATGTAATTTACATGTTTTTAATAATTTTTACCAATTGTTTTCAAATTTCTTTGTTTCTATTCTCCAAACTACCGATGTTTGATGATTGAATGAGGTAATATGCATTTAAGTAATAGAAGCTTTGATTTAATTTGGAAGATAATAGTATAAAAAAATATGATCAATATTATCAGTTCATGGGTGCTAAATCAATCAATATAAGATTTCTATTGTTTACTTAGAGACAAATGTATTAAGATTTATTTGCCCTCTTGAGTTGCATATTAAAGTCGAAAAACAAACCCGTTATCTTTCCCTGCAAGTGAGCGTCTACATAAAATTAGAAAGTCACAAATCTTTTGATGCCTACCAAAACTGATATTGAGGTAAGCAGAAAATTTTCTCCTCCTGAATGTCGACAAATGAAACTGCATCATTTTGATTTTCATTCAAATTACAGCAAATCAGTTTTAATATGCATTGCTTGAAACTTTTGCAATCCTATGTAGATACAGCTTTAGCAGTCTATTTTAAAAACAGAGTTCATGTGACATTTGTCTTATAATTTTAAAAAGCAGGTAATATTTTCGATTTTTTTAATAATAATTTTTTATATTTAAATTTAATGTTTTTTTATTTTACATTTTTTATACCTTCTTTTTTTAATTTATTAGTCAACTTCCACATGCTGAAACTTAGTTTTATTTCTTATGTTAACTCATGATTTACTCGTGTTACATTATTATTTTGTTTCTAAATATAAGCTTGTTAAAAACAAGCTTTTGTCATTTTGGAATTTTTTTCTCTTATTGTCATTAATATCCCAAATAATTAATTACTTAAGTTTTCCTTGCACTAATAATGTATAAATTATTTAAACAAATATGTGCATGACATATAAATTAAATCATAAAATAAATAATCAAATTAAAATTCCAAGTGTACTAATTTGAAAACATGTTATAATTTATAAAAACAAAAGCTACCTAATAATGTTTGTCGAAAGTGAATAAGTGTAATACAAATATTTTTATAACCACAACAATTATGAGAATTCAGAAGAAGCAATTATCTAACAGCGTATGATATTTAAAAACATCTAATACTTTAAAATTTTATAAAATTAAAAAAAAATATCTAAAAAAAAAAAAAAAAAAAAAAAAAAAATATGTGAGAGCATACAAAAAAATTAGATGATTACACAAACAGAAAAAATAGAAATATGATGTAATTTTTGTTGCCATAGTAATAGATTCTGCTTACTCTCCTGAATTTGGATTTCTTAAAAATAGCTCATGGTAATATATTTAGAGAAGATACGAGATTCAGTTAAATAATTTAGAAAAGTATGTGAAACTCAAACAGCAATTGATTGATTAAAAAATTTTCTTAATATTAACTACAATCTATTTATAGATTGAATTTATTAGACATCATCATTAATAAAAAGTTATTGAACACTTCATTATGTCTCAACCAAACTTTGACATATGTAAACAAACTCCAATTCAAGTAATTATGAAACATGAATGTTAACATACCATCTGAAATTGGGACACTATATCCACAATGAAAGGAGATAACAGTACAGAAAAGCAACAAAAATATTTGACAGGCAGTCATCTTGTATTTCTTTAACAGCGAGAACTCACATATTCTTTCTACAAGCAATTCTGCGATTTAACCACTCTTATTTTTTCACACAACCTACGAGGTAAAATATATTTAATAATAATATCTTTAAAAAAAAGGAATACAAAAGAACAATATTTAATACACATGCCGGATTAGCTGTTACGTAGAAGTTGATGTAAATTCCAACTACACTTAAAATTAATTGACATTTAACAAGAGTTAATTAATTGACGTTAATTTAAAACATTGTTAATTTTAATAACTCTAAACAATTTTATAAAATACATAAATTATTTTAATTTTGAAGAAGTATGCGTAAAATGACATTTTTCGTAGCGAAAATACAACTATATTAATAATAAAGAAACCATAACATAGTAAACGCCCTTTTGAAAATTACTTACCGTTAAACATTATCATTTATCAAACATGATGAGTTTTTTTTTTTAAGTCAGACTTTTACGTGGCAGTAAAAACATCAATGAAAACCGTCTTCAATGCCGAGAAAACCATAAACAAACAAACAAAAAAACATTATCTTCATCAAGCATGAATATTTTACAACCCGGGAGCTAAATATTGATTCAGATTTATTCTAAGATAACAAATAATTATATTAATTGAATTTTGTCTAAACTTTACAACATGATTATCAATTATTCTAATGACAACAATTTGTTGAATAAATGCGAAACACCTGCTTCTCGATTAAAAATATCGTCTTCGCCGTTATTCGCGACCAAACAGAAGACATCTGTCCGTAATCACAAGCAAAGTCCCTTGTTTCTTGTTTTGAGAGGCTTGTGCACAAGAATTGTATAATAAGTTATTCATGCCTTTAATATGCAAAAAATCAATATAAATTATAAATTAAAAATAAGTATAACTAAATTAATAACTTTATGTTGCAAAATCTTAAAAAAACTAAATGTTTTCCTTTTTAACCAAAAAATATTCATTTAATTTTAAGCAGCAATTATTCTCTCAACTCGGGAGTCTCAATATCTTTCCACAATAGATGCTAATAATGCAATAGTATCACTAACTAAAATTATCAAAAATTTCATTTTCGTAACATAACATAGGTTAAATTTATGGCAATCACAATTAAATTTTTCATAAAGATATTTAACAAATATTGGAATGATTGATATTCTCGTTGTGCCTAGGCGTTCCGGTTATAAATATCATATTGTAAAATTGAAATTACTTTTCTCGTAAGTGATCAGCAAGATGAATATTGCGATGAGAAATCATACAGAAGGTTTTTCAAATAATGGTGAGTTGTGTTTTTATTTAAATAAAGTAACCTTTGATGCATATTTTTCGGGCACGAAATTTGTTTCATAAGTTTCAAAATAAGAGGGTTATTTTTCCGTAAAGAAATATATGTACGAAAACGAAACTATCATTATATTAAATTGATTATAATAACAATACAAATATCAGATAGAATTACAAATGAATATGGCTTTGTAATAATTTATCATTTTAATTGACTTGGTTTCGCTGAATTTATATAAAAAAGAGAAGACAGTTTTCATGAAACTTTTCATTTATAGCTATTGATTTGTGTTTAGTGAAAATATCATAAATATATATTTTTTTAAATTACCATCGCACTTGTATGGGACCCAGTGCTTATTTTCTATGAAAAAGTAAAAGGAATTTTGTGAAATAAACATAATTTCTATTATAATTTTATTTGATACATAAATTTCAGTCTTGAAGGGAACTTTTTTTTTTTTTTTTTTTTTCATGATATTGTAATATTATGGAATTGAATATATATTTTTCCATGGATACTGGTAACTACTCACAATTGGAAAATAAACTATTAAAATGAATTTTACGGATTTCTTTATTTTTCATTATCATTATTCTAATATAGAATTCATCATTCTATTTATGAGTTGACATATTTGAATCTCCCCTTCCTTAAACATGGAATAGGAAAACATTTAAAAAATAAATAAATAATGATAATAAAATATATAAGTAATGATAGATAACAATCACTACTTCTTAGAATTAAATTATATAAATAAATTGAAAAAATACAGCATTTAACATATTGACAGTAAAGGTTTAGTTTATGCCATATTTCAAAGTATGCTGAAGTTTATAAATTTATTTTAATATTAAAATATTATTATATAAACATTAATATAAGATACTGTATTAATTTTTTCTCTTATATTTTACCAAAGTTAAAAAGCATATTTATAAACATTTGCTAGAATAAATAATTATTAAATAAATAATATTCATATTACATAAACAACTGTATTGTTTGAGAATTAAATACTGAATATTGTTTGGCATTTGTAGTCAAACTGCTGATAAAATCTTTATTTAGAGACATATTACAATCTCATTTTGTGATGTACATAAATATTTTTAATTTGTTAAGATATTCCTAATTATATCCCCATTATTAAGATAGTACTAGCTTTACAAAACAAACAAAATCTTATCTGTTACTGTCCATAATAAATACAGAGAATTTTCGGTGATGTGATATCATATCACAATTCTTCCTATATCATGAACATATCATTCCCATACCATTAACTCAGCCCCATTCTTCAATGTTTACCAATTTCACTTATCTAATGGTCATCTCTTTCACTGGAAACTGCTTTGTCATAGAAATTCATCTTTCTCTCGGATGTTATTTAAAGTGTCAGGTGTTTTGGGTTTGTTTTCTGTCTCACTTTTGGTGCCTGATTTTTGTGAACTATATATAATGTTAAGAAATAATCATATGTGCAAAAATAAACAACTAAAAACTATATGTTAAAAAGTGTTGTGTCAAATAATTGATAACCAGGCCATTTCCATTTAGAAGAGAAAATATGAGAATTCTTCCTATGACGTAATTTCTCTGAGAATGATGAGCAGGAGGTCCAGAATAGTGCAGCCATTTACATTTCTTTCAAATGGTTGAATAAGCTTATCAAAGATTTTCTTGGCATAATATAAACTCAACATAATATCTATATTTTTCTGAAAGATGTTTCTGTCGATTGAATTTTTAAAAAAAAAAATTCATAAATAAATATATACGATAACTTAATTCTCATAATTTATTTTGTAAGAAATTTTTATTTGAATTCAGTTAAAAGTGAAGTAATTTTCCATTGGAATTTTAAGTTCTTGAATATCTAACTGTGTTTTGGTTTACATAATTTAAAAAAAAAGTCTGTTACATATCTGAATTTTGTATTTTTGATCTAAATTTGGAAAGAACTTAAAATTTTATTAAAAACATATTTTTAATTAAGGAATACTTAAAATTTTTTTTTATATAATTCTGTAAATAGTTAATAATTATATAAATAATAATATAATAGTTAAATATAATTATTAAAAAAAAATTGCAATGTTTTTTTTTTTTTTTTTTTTTTTTTTCAAATACTACTAAAATTTTGCTAGAATTCAGTTTTATAGTCAAGCCCGAGTTTATTTCAGAATTAATGAATATAATTATAAATATTGTTAATTTTCTATTATGCTGTATAAGTATCTTCTAAAAATAATTTTAAAGATTATATAAATAAGAAAAGTAAAGTTAAGTTTCATTTAATTAATTTCTAGTTAGGCTTTTCTTGGGGATAAATGAATGTAAAATTATTTCTTACAGTTGATATGATCCACCTTCATTAATGTATATAATTTTACTTCAATGAGATTTGTTGAATAAATGTTTATGAAGATTATTTAATTTGTTGTATAATCATAATCTTCATGTTCTCTAAGCAGCGAAATGTTGATATTTTTACAAAAATGTATTTTTGCAAAATATTGTGTCATAAAAATTAATTTTTATTAAATTAGAAAATAGTTAGTGAAATTTTTTGTTTGGCTTTTTATTTAGCCGGATATATATGGGTCAACTATCTCAAAATTATCTTAGTTAAACCAAGATATTTAGCAAAATGTCTTGGTTTATAATACAAATAAATAACTTGGTTTTTAATATATAGATAAATAGTACCTAGTTAAATTTTTCTTTTATGAATATATATTATCAAAATTATATATTTTTGACTCATCCAATCTTTTTAATTGAAGGGAAAATAAGGAAATGCACCATTTAATATTTTTTTTATGTTAAGTAAAATAGCAACTAACAATACAGTTTTAAAATTATTCTTATAAAGAAGTAATTAATTTTATAAATCTTTTTTTTAAATTTAATGTTGAAATTGGAGGTTAGTGTTTTGGAATTGTGTTAGTGAAACTTTTATTTTCACAATCCTTTATTTTATGTGTTACAATATATTATAGATTTGTTGCTTATGTTTTAGGTATAAAAAAATAGAAGCAATAAATGAATATTTTATTTTATGATTAAAAATATTCTTAAAATTTCTAATTAGAATACAGGAACGAGAGGGGAATATTGAATTGGGTGGTAGAAGGGGAGGGTTTTTTTCCCTTTTTAGTTCATTTTTTTATGGGCAGAACACCTCATATTTGCATGTTTTTATGAAAATGAATTAGCTTATTTTTTAAATAATTTTGCAGTAGCAACCACAGAAATTATTTATTATATTGCAAAAGCATAGTTGAGCATTATAGAAGAGATATAAGGAAATGGTAAAGTTCTTAATAAGTCAGGAAGACTAATGGCAATGGGTTCTCAAATTATAGTTTTCTACAAATGCAGATGAATTACATGTCTAAAAAAATTTTAATGGGTGACATTATTTTTTCGGAGTAGAAGGTTTCTTAATAATAACTTGCGGCCAGCGTTATTGCTAATCGCATGGAAATTACTGACGATATTGGAATAGTTCGTGTTACTTCGAAAGGGCGAAAAGAGGGAGCGTGGGAGTAGTACCGAAAGAGAGCACCGTTTGAAGTGGAGCGCACTTACCGCTCGTCGTGTGAAGGAGAAATGCACAGCCTCCAAGAGAATTTCTGTGAGTATGATGGTTTGTTTTTAATAGGTAATACACTTTTGCTGATACCCCACTACTTAAAATCGGTAACGAATTTTTGAAGCATTATGTTTGCTGGTGGATTAGTGGCTATTTATTTATTTTTTCTATTTTTCGGATTCATCATTTGTTTTAAAATTTCTCTTTTATTGTAGTTATTTATGTACGATATCTTTTTAAATGATTAGTATAAATTGTTGACTAATGAAAGTATCCTAATTGTGTAGAGACGAAACAACTGATTACAATGTATATTTATTTTTCTCTTTAATTTTTCGTGGCCTGATGGTCAATTAATTGGCTAGCGCTCTGGCCTTCGGTACCACAGGCTTCAGGTTTTCGAATCTTGGAGTGGCATGGATATTTGTGAGTGGTTCGGAATCCACGTTAAACCTGTAGCTCCCAGTTTAATTAGCCCAAAGTGTGCACAAAATGACCGTAGAACTACAAACCAAACCAAATCTTAAATTTTTATAAATTCTAATTTTGCAATAATCATTGCTGTATTTCCTTCAAAAAAAAATAATAATAATAATAAAAATAAAGGCAGGTTGCCCGAGCTAAAAGCATTCAAAAGTAATGAATTACACTAAGAAATCATACTTAGTTACGAAATTTGTTTTTCGCTGCAGTTCTCGTTAAATTCGTTATTAAGATGTTTTGTTTTTTCTCTGAATTCGTTATTAAGATGTTAAATCCTATCAGAAATGAAAAAATTACCTTTCATGTCGTTTAACAGGTGTTGTTTGTCTACCGTCCATAACTAGATAAGACATAACTATCAATGTTCGAGGTAATGAAAACTCCTTCAAATTTATCGAAAGTGAAAGAAACGTACGAATAGTCAAGGTATGGTCAGGAATATACATACAAAGCTCTGTGAGCTTTCCTTTTATAAAAACCATGAAATTTAAAGGAGACATTTATGAATTGGACCCTAAAGCTTTTTGTATTTCTTCCGCTGTTATACAATATGTAGTTAATAGGAAAACTTGTTTTTGGTATGCATCGCATCGGTGAAGTCCTTTCTCTTTCCGCTAATTTTCTGTTTATCATTGTAATCGAACTTGCTGTATGCCGTGGAAAGTTGCTGCTTACATGCTATCTTGTATTGCCTTTGTTGGTAGCTTTGGCTTGACTACTCTCTTCTTCTCGCAATGAATGCTGGAAATTATATAAAAAATGCCATATTTCTAGTCAACATAGTTGAATTACGACCAAATGAGTAATGTTTTAGTGTTCTGACAACTTGTCTTTATGTATTGCTGAAAAAGAGCTTTTTAAGTGAAAACTAATGAACCCTTTTTAATTATGAAAATGAAAACTGATTACAACTGCATGGTTATTTCTAAGACAACGTAGAAATATTAGAATTAGACAGGACTCTGCCAACTTGGGATCAATCACCACACGGATTATGCCGCAACTGCTGAATGAAATACAATTTTTTAAAAAGTTTTATCGAAAGATGTTGCTTAATGTGCTCTGAAAATAAAACGCAATGACTTAAGTTCATATGGCAATGGGGATTTGGGGGGTATTAAATTTTTGATAAATTTGAATTACGCGATAATTGGTTATGCATTAATTTTGTGGGAGTTTGGGTTCTAATATTTTACTTATTCATTTGATTAATTGCACTTTTTTTTTCTCATTTTGCATTCGGAATTAACTACATGAAAAAATAATATCGATATATTGAAACATCGATATTATTTTGCTTCTCTTTTCATAATCGGCAATATTAAACTTGATTCGCAACTACAAACAATTGTCAGAATGGGTAAAAAAAACAGCTACATACATCTCATTAAGTATTATTACAATGTTAAATTCTTTTTATATGTAACAGTGATTGCATTGTATTTTTTTCTGTAGTAAATAGAAATACTGATTCTTATTTTGTAATACCTCTGGCGTTCGGTACCGCAGATATCCAATTTGCCCATGGGTGTTGTAGTGGTTCGGAATCCACTTTAAACCGTAGGTCCCGGTCCTAATAGGATCGTAGAGCTTTGCAGAGCAGAGGCTAGTGTTTATTGGAGTACCTTAGGGATTTTCCTGTACCTCCGAACAATTTAAGAATCATAATTATTAATTTTACCAATTTAAAGCTATTGAAAATAAATTAACATTAAAAGAGCACATGCTCTGTATAAAAATAAAAGGAGAGAAATTACTGTAAGTATTTACAAAAATTTAATAAAATTTTTAAAAATGCAAAAATAATAGTTAAAGTAAATATATGAAGTAATATTGAGTTTTAACCTATGCAGTGCCATTCCTGGAAGAGCTTTGCGGGGGCATTGTTACTCCGCGTCCGTGGCTTACCATCAAGTTACACGCGCTTCCTGGGTAATGCAAAGTGAGTAACATCTGTGCAGCGCTTGCCTTAAGGCATCCAAGACGTCCATGTCTGTTTGCCAGCTGCATTAGAAAAAAATAAATAAATAAATAAATAAAAATAATTTTGTAATATTAAAAAAATAATTCAATATGCAGGATTGTACGCAAGATATCTCCATCATCCTGCCGTGAATTCATAGCATCCTGGGCCTTAGCTAGATGTTGGTTCTTAGAATAAGACATTGTATTTCTTAAGTCAATTAATGAATAAATGTTGTATAAGTCCGTTTCGATCGCTGTGTATCCATCTATCTGTCGCAGAAGTTTTGAGCTGACACGTCTAACATGCGCGAAGAAGTGATGCAATTAAGAGTCCATTGTGCGCCGGAAACGTGAAAAGGATGTCCTCTATTGTTTCAAAGGCTCTTGACCTCCCACACGTGAATCTGCTAATGAGCTTTTTGGCGGGAAAGGACTGTCCTTGCGGTTAGGGGGATCTAATTCGTTCATTCTGCGATACACAAACTTGTTTATAGTTTTCAAGTTTATCACTAGAGGACGCTAAGAATGACTTGATTGCAAATATCTTTGTGTGTGAAAGATAATTTTAGCTTTTCCATAAAGATATTTGATTCTTTTAATTTCATCGAAAATTAAAAGATAGTATTAAACATAGTATGAATTGTTATATTAAATCTTAATATTGTAATTGATCTAGCAAGGTATAATATTATGTACCATAATTATAATAATGTTATTAATTTTAATTTTTCAATTTGGTTAAAATTATTTCCGTATTTTGTATGAATTAGGTACTTCCATTAAATCTCATTCTTCTAATGTAGTATGATTTATGTATAGTGGAATTTTCAGTCTGGATAAACTACAATTAATTTCTAATTAGATTATTATTATTAATTTCTAGAAAGATGTTCGATCCTTGTAATTTATTAAATATTATATTATTTCAACGAAAACATGTATTTAAACACGAGAATATGAATTGTTATATTAAACCTTAATATTGTAATTGATGTTGCGAGGTATTATGTACCTTGATTATAATAATGTTATTAATTTTAATATTTCAATCTGGTAAAAAATATTTCCGTATTTTGCGTGGATTAGGTACTTCCATTAAATCCCATTCTTCTAATGTAGTATGATTTATATATAGTAAAAATTCCAATCTGGATAAACTACAAAGAGAAAAACTTGTTATTCAAATATTTTAAGAATAATATTCAATCAATTAAAACATTTTAGTTTTTTGTATGAATTTTCAAGTATTTGGAGACCTTGAAATATTTTCCCTGCAGCTACAAGAAGCCTGCAAGAAATATCGATTTACAGATCTTGCAACTTATTTATATGCATTACGTCTGAATATTTTTTTTGTAACATATTGTGATTTTAAAAATAATTGTAAAAGCCCAAATTATATATGACATGTTTTCAAAAGTTTTTTTTTGTTTGTTTGTTTAAAAATTGTCTTTATTTATAAATAGAATAAGAATAAGAATTCAGAATAATTTTTGCTTTCTAATTTGCCAAACAATAATGTTGCGCTTTTTACCGGTATTATTTCCCACAAAACAACAACTTTTATTTTAAATAGTTGGGCAACACTACGCCATGTCTGCTAGTTGAAAATATATTTATATCGTTCAGATTGTCAATTTTAATATGGTTCTGATCGTGTAGAAATCAATACTACAAATGCTATTATATAAATTTAAAAAATTACAATTTGTCTTCAAATTTTAAATGGTTATATTAATTTATAATAAAATTTATTTAATGTTTTAATTATTTAGAAATTGCATTCATTTTTTGTATCATTGATAGATGAAGTAAATTGCATGAAAAATGAAATGATTCGATTACCAATTTCATACTTCATATGTATTTGTGTTGTTTAAAGAAATGTACTACGTTGACGCTCAGGTGATACAAAGCTTTTTTTCTAGATTTTGTCCTATTTATTGCTTTTGTTTTTGTTTATTTTCTTTTATTTCTATGTAAGTATTATCATCATGGGGTATTTTAAAATGTTTTAAATGTCGGTTAATAAATATAAATAAAAAGTTACAATTAATATGTTATCTTCTAGAATGGCGAAGAAAATTTTTGATTTTAAGCATAATTTCCGTAGGGTTTTTTTTCCACTAATAAAATTTATCGAAATAAACATTTATTATTTTCTGAAGCGTATTCATATCTGTTAGGTAGTTATCAACAAAACAAATAATAGGACGCAAGGTGAATTTGCTCCCTGATGAATTAAAAATGCATGCCGTATAATAAAGTGATTTTTCAGCACGACAGTTTTGTGTGAGTGAGTGACATTAATTAGGCCAGGGGTACTCAAAGCTTTTATCTTTTCTATCTCCACTCTCCCCACAACTTCAAAAAGAAAATTCTGCACCCCTCCTTGAACTTCTTCATTATTTAATTCTATGGTAGTTTTGATGAATTATTTACTTAATCTGTATGTAGATTAGCGTTAGCGTTTTTTTTTTTAACTCAAAATTAAAATATTTGGAATAATATTATTTATAATTATATTCGGTTGTTCCATATGAAATAAATTTTTTTACCATCAACTGACATTCTATAAAATATATATTTATCAGTATTAATTTAAATAAGAGTGTTATGTATCATTTTAATGCTTATTTTATGCTGTCTTTGGTATACTTTTTGCATATATGTATAAAAATGTTTAAACAGTAGAAACACGGAACCGTAAATAATATGGATAATTTTTCTGTATGCATATAAACTTGCACATTCTGCTGCCCATGCAACATGCTTCATTTTTGGAAATGAGGCAATAGTTTGAAAGGATCAATTCAGAAGATGGAGCTTAGAAAATGAACACGTGGAACACCTGAAAGGGTCCTCTGTAATGATGTTTTGAAGGGAAAAATTGAAGCTAACCCTTAGGCATAACAACGGTTTCAAGCCATCTTACAGTGCTGGGTAGGGTAAAAAAACCTTGACAAATGGGTTCCACATGAGTTGGTAGACAGACAAGCAACGTTTTAAGATTTGCACATTATTGAGTATTCGATAAAGAAATTGTTCCTTATTTGACTGAATCGTTACTTGTGATGAAAAGTATGATAATCGTAAACGCTGTGTACAATGGCTAGATGAAAAGTCTGAGCATGCACCCAAACCAAATTTATATTCAAAGAAGATGTTGGTAATGATTTGATGGAATTTAAGGAGTGTTCTCTATTGCAGGTTGCTAGGAATAGATCAAACAATTAGTATACAGTATTACTGCCAATAAATTTATATTGTGCTTCAAAAATTGTTGTCATCAGAATCAGTATTGTTGTTGTTGTCGTATCCCCTGATTAGTACAAGAAAATCAGACATCGTGGTGTTCCCGAATAATATTGGCTATGTTGATTGTCAGCTCAGAGTATAAATCCTATTCCGAGGGCTTGTCCAATGTATGGCGGCAATCAAAGACATGATGAGAAGTAAGCTCAACATCAGGGCAATTGCCACATTCTTGATATTTTTTAACGCCATCAGCAGAAATTTTCATATTTTTGTGGTGCTTCATCTTGTGAGAGTAGTAGCTGTTTTTCTATCGACATTTAGTTCTGTAATTTGGTATTTAGTTTTAATCTTAAAAGGAATTATAAGTTTAGATTTTGCCAAGGCATTTGCATCTGCAAGGCAAGTAGGAACGGCAGTCTGATCCAGATTTTTGGCATTTGGTGGTGAATTGAAACACCTTTATCTTTCTCCATGAAAACACAAGACCTCACGTTTAACAAATCATTTTTCTAAAAACTGAACAAGTTGAAATTCGAGGTTCTACCTCATCCACCTTTTTCATACTAGTTGTCTCCCGTCGACTACCATTTCTTTACATATTTTGAACCGTTTTTAAAGAATGAATGCTTTACTAATCACTAAAAAAACTTTTATTGAATTTATTCACTTTAATTCAAAAGTATTCTTTTAAACTGGGATAAAAATGCTTTGTAGCCGATGACAGAAGTAGATTGATGTAGATGCATATTTCAATTAAAAATGTTAAAACAATTTGTATCGTGACATTTTAAAAATAAATGCGCTTTAAAGTTCATTCATGTGGATTAACCTAACGATTAATTTTACAGAAATGCAATAATAAAAACTAATATTTAATTTTTAATTGCAAAAATGAATCATATTTTATAAGTTAATTATTGCTGTCAATAATTAATTAGTTAACAACGAAAAGGGTAGCTGTCTTCAAAATTTTTTTTGTCTGGTATATAAATAAAGTTCATTGTAGATTATTAAATTGTTGATTTGTGATTTGTTAGTAACCTGTAAAATTAATTATGGCCAAAATATCTTGTTCTACAGGAAAATGTTTTTTTAATCAATAATTTTTTTACTAATCAAAGACAAATTAGTGTTAGTAATTTTGAAGTTCATGGTTTTATCAAAAAGTTCTTCCATGTGGTTTTTTGATTTATCATTTACAATATATATAATTTTTACTTGTGGGCAATATATTGCGGCTGATACGAGTTTACAAACCAATGGGTTATGCAATTCGTGGAATAACTGCTTTTGTTTTTTCCATGTTCTTAATTTAAATCGCTTTTCCAACGATTTAATTGCAAAAGCAAGAGAAACTTTTTTTCTAGAAGAGAATAATTTCAACTCTTATTCTACGAATTCTCATTTGATTTAAGTTGTAGCAGTTCACAAAAATGAGTTTGAATTATGAAATATAGATTTTTTTAAAGCAATTTCTGAGAATGAAAGCTTTTTTAATTGCAGTGTTAATTGCGTATGTAACAATTAGTCATTTTGAAATTTTTAGTTTCTAAGGGGGAAAAAAAATTGAATTACAAAAACCTTTTTAATTTGATCATGCGCATGAAAATTCACGCAATCACAGTGCACCCTTGATTGAAAGTTTGAAAGTTGATCTTTTTAACGAATATATTCATTCCAAAACAATTTTGGAGTAAATAAAATTTTACAAACATCTGTATAAAAAATAGACACGAATACTTTTCTGCCAATAATTTTAAAACTATTTTTGGTATGTTTAGAATTTGCAAGTAGAATTCAATAAATAAATATATATATATATGTTTTTACTTTCAGACTATTTTACAGAACGAACATTGTTTCGATAAATAATTTAGTTTTATGAATGATTCGCTATTATAGTAGTTCTTTCAATCCATGCATGCTCTTCGATAAAATGACATACTTTGTTTGCTTTGATAAATTTACTTAAGAAAAATATCATTGACGAATGTAAATAAATTCAGAGAAAATTTTCTGTACATAAGATTAAAGCCAAGACACTATTTGAAGCAATAGAAAGCGGAATGCAATTTTTTAATAAGTGATTCATTGGTTTGATGACTTTTTAGTATTACCAGTGAATAAAGCTATAATAAAGCAATATATATATATATATGAGAGAGAACAAACCAATTATTACATTTATGCGTTAAATTTTATAGTCAAAATTTCATTTCAAACATGAAACTTAGTCTTTTTTAAATAAAAAAATTTAATACAGACACTTTAGTATTTATACTCATTATTCAATATTGACTGTTACTTTCTTAATTATTAAAAAAAACTGTTTAAAATATCATTATTTTTTCGAAAGCGATGAAAGTGTTTAAGTTACGTAACAGGTGGAAAAGTAATAAACAAAAATATTTAATTACTCTTTTCTTTTTTCCCCGCTTAGAATTCAAAATTTTTGCGACTTTCTATAGTAGTTAATATGTATGTGTGCGTGCTCGTTGCGTGTGTGTAATATCTTAAAATGGAAATAAATTCATGATTGTCAAAAATGTAGAAGAAAACACCTTTTTTTCACTAGAGGACCAACATAATATATTACTTTGTGTAATGCAATATGTATGAAATTGGCAATCAAGCTAGCCTAGAATGTGTAATTCTCACCTTAAAATACTGAAAAGGAAGAAGCAAGAGCTGGGCTGACGAAATACAAAATGAATGAAATGGTGGCTGACGGTATATAAAAAAATCTTGATTTGTGTAGGTCGAATGTGCTATTTATTTCGACGTTTTTGTTGAATAACTGAGATCATAAATTTGTAAAATATTGATTTCTACCTACACGGATGTCCTATGATAATGCAATATGCTATTTATAGCTTTTTTAATGAAGCTGATTCAAAATGACAACATTGCAGTTTTGGATTGGACGCCACAGTCTCCAGACCCAAAAACCAAACTAATATTCATGTAGTCTTTCAAAGTTAAAGTTGTGTCAATATTTAGCAACATTCAAATATTCTTTTAAAAGCAATTTCCGAAAAGTACGGGATGATATAGTATAAATGTGGCAAAGTGTCACAAGATGAAATTTAGCCTTAATAAAAGCGTCGAATTCGCTATAAAGTCCAAGGGCGATGTCACCAAATATTAAAATCTGTATAGTTGTTGCCAATGTGAAAAACTTACTTTTAATTTATTTTAAAACAATTTCAATTTTTTAGGAATGTCATATTTTTTAGTCAAGGCTGCATATTTTTTTAGATTTGTTGAAAATTTATTTGTGTTAATTTGTTGACAATTAAAATTTCAATGTATTTGATGTGATAAACAGCAAAATTACTGTTTCAAACTTACGGTTTCTTGAAAGCTTTAAATATGAAAAAGCTGTCACTTTGAGGATTGATATTCTTCTAGATAGGGAATCCGGTAAAAATTTTAATGCATTGAGATACGTTAAACAGCAAAAATTACTGTTTCAAACTCACTCGGAAAGCTTTAAAAGTAAGAAAGCTGTCGCTTTGAGGATTGAGATTCTTTTACATAGGGAAGCCGGTCCTCTTTCCGCTTGTCTTGACCTCAATTGAAGAAGAGCAGTTGCATGTGCGGGGAATTCCGACTGCGCCTGAACAAACGGAAAAATGAAATTCATTCAGTATGCTTTAATTCGTAGACTTGAATCGACTTTTTTTAATATGCGACCCAATTATGGGGAATTTTTTTTTTTTTTAAGATAGCAAAAACAGATATAGTTTTTATTGCCTTAGTTCAGTATTTATTTTTCTGAATAAGTTTCTTAAGAATATTTTACCAACAATATTGCCTTTATTTTGACGCTATGATTAGTAGAAATTGAATTAAATAACTTTTTACTGTTGATGATAATCCATAAACAATTGGAAGTAGCGTTCTTTTGAAATGCTTCTTCTGAAAAATGTTATTATTATTTTTTTTAATTTCAATCTTTGAAAATGATAACTTACAGACTTTTATATGAAACTTTATTTAAAAAAAAAAAAAAAAAAAATGCTACAATTGTTTTTCGTGTTGGTTTCAAGGGCTTGTAACTTGTACTATTTATATATTTATTTAATGTGTTTTTAATTTATATATATATAATGGATAAGACTGTCTTTTTAGAGACTACATTTCATATTTGTTGATGTTCATAAATATTTCGTATTTTTCAAGACTTATTTAATCCTCGAAATTTAAATATACTTCAATTTAGCAGTGATTTTGTAATAAAAGAGATAAAATATATTTACTAAATGTGTTTTTAATTTTAAAAAATCATCTTTTATTATTATTCCATTTGGCAAATTCGCCGTATTCAATATTTTTGTTGCTGTTGAATAAAGATGCTCTTATTAAATACTGTTGATATCATCGACAAGTTTTCCTCCTCTTTATATAAAGTGGTATGAAAGCTTTGAAGATTTTGACCTGGTGTTTTTTGAAATGCCTTTAATTGCTTTAAGCCAGTAATAACCTTTGATGCTTCCTGTAACAGGTTTGAAGAGGGGGGAAAAAAAAATACTTTGTGTCATGCATAAAGTGTGTTAAGTTGTTAAAAAATAAAAAATTAGTAAGTAAGGCAGAATCTAGATTATCTACCATGTGAAATAATCTTGAGTACCATATCGTAATAGTACTCGAATATATTTAAATTAGAATTTTACTTTCAATTTTATCACCCCAATATGCATTTATTTATTTTTTGTAGCAGCATCAATTGTAATTTTTTCAAATTAACTTGAAATGTAAAAAGTTTTACTTAGCAATTTCAATTGAGCGCCTACAGCAACAAAAAGCTTGTTGCTTATGAATGGCGCTTTCTTCCTAGAGAAGAGTGAAATCAACTGAGGCCTCCGGGTTTTCCCCTCCCCCATCGCAGCGATGAGCCAAATTGCTCGCTTGTCTTCCGCGATACCATCTCTCCACGGTCCGATGGTACGGGTCAAGGCTTCGAACCCAAAGACGTGTGAAAGACCACAAACAAAAGACACACCGGCAAAGATACTTCGAAATCATGGTGTGGTTAATAACTTCACTAAGACTTTAAATAGTTTGGGGCTTTTATGATTATGTGTTCGTTTTATTTTGACTATTGTTTCATGTGGGATTCTTTAAGTGCACTATTTTGCTTCCATGGCGAAGAAACTTTCATGATATTTAAATTACACTATTATGCGTAGAAATTGTGCATGCCTATAATACATTTTTGGGGTTAAGAAATCTGTTTAAATCACAGTTCATAAGCAGAAAAACCAAATTCTTGTTATATAAAACCCTTATTAAACCTATTTGGTCTATGGTTCTGAAACTTGGAACTGTGGCAAGATTTGATGAGACCCATTTAGGTATATTTGAGGGGAAGATGTTAATGACTATAGTTGGAAGTGTTAGGGAAAGTGATTGTTGAAGAAGACGGTACAGCGCAGAAATTTATAAATGCCATAAATACCCAGATATTATAAATTTTATTAAGATCAATGGAATAAATTAGGCTGCTCATGTATTTAGAAGGAATGATTTAAACCCTGTAAAAAGGCTGGTTTTGGCAAAGCCACAAGAACAAAGAGGACGACCCAAGTTGCGATGGATATACGTAGTTGAAAAAGATTTTGCTGTACTAAATGTTAGGAATGGGAGGACCATTGTCATCCAGAGGAAAATGGAGATTTCCTCCATGGTCCGCGTTGGAGGACCATGCTTGGAAATCTCTTCAAAGGAAAAGCCTTGTCCCCCTTTGGGTTGTCTTGCTACTAATGATGATAATGATATTATGTTTAGAGGTTCATTGCTATAGCGAGTTACAAATGTAAAGATCCCATGTATATCTACGTCGATTTCATGTTATTATGTGGTATGTAATCCAGAGATGATAATGATCCAAAAATTCGCTCTATGTTATCCAAAAATGTGATGATACTGTTTCCGAAAAACATGATTCGTTTTTGAAAATGGCAACATGAAATTTTATATTACTTATTTTGAAAATCGAGCTTTTCTTTTCAAAATACTTGTTTTTCCATTTCTGAAATAAATACACTTAAGGACATGTATCTTACCATTGCTTACATAAATTATAACATTTTAAGCGGATCATTTAGAATTTTTTTACAAAACATCAGAAAGGCATAGCTGAATTAGTACACTCAAACGTTCTAATTATATATATTGAGAGACATATATATCAGATGTAATGGTTTTGAATTAAATTTACGATGTGAATAGAGCAACTTAATTGGAATCCTTCCTCATCCCAAATTTTATGTTGTAGTTTTGTTGGAAAGGTCCTAACGTAGAGTAGTTTCTGGCGTAAACAAATTTGTTTTACTTTTTGGACAGAATGTGCACATCAAATTATTCCAGAACATCTGAAATGTACTTCAGAAAATTTCAGTGGTACTAACAATGCCCTCAATGTAATCATTCTCAAAGAATTGATCACTAGACACAATGAACAATATATCTTAAAGATCTATAATCATAAGGTCATTGAGTATAATGAACTTTGATTTATTTTTCAATTAAGACAATAGACCAGAACATTGGTTTTCTTTCAAAATTCTGATTTATTTATAATAAACAAATAGTGGAAGAATTCTATAATTTATTTTTTTAGTTTCTACATAATCCACTTATTTTTTTATGCTTCGAATATTCCTGTGTGATTACATAGGTTACATATTTCCTTCTAAGAGTAAAAATTTTATTATGATTATGATACAAATGTGTAAAGGAAAAATACAAGAGAATCACCATTATCAATCATTTCTCTCAAGCAATTTGATTTTAATATTAAAAAAAAAAAAAAAACTCTCAAATGTGCGCTTGGATGATAGTTGCCACACTGGAAGTTCAATCATCCTTTAATTATCTTGAATTCGATGAGTTACTGAAAATATTGAATCGGTCAATTTATTTTAAACCCGCTTCTATATCAAGATATTGTTGTCTTGAGACCTCATTCTCTGTGATCCGCCCACATTGTTCTAAATCCGTTCCGATTCATTCAAGAATGGATCAATATAATGGTTAATCTGAGAACTGAAGCAGCTTCTTCTATGTGTGGCCAAATAATCCGAGTGTGTGTGTTGACGTTGTATCACGGAGGGAATTGCGTGACTATCTTTTGAAACAAAGAAAATGTCTGGAATGCCCTTTGCGTGTGCCCTAGCAAGGTTGCTGCGATTGTTTCTTCCCCAGCCAACAGACCGTGACAAAATAAGTTAGCATCACGCATTACCGATGGACTTCTCAGGCAGAATATATTTACCGAATCCCGAATCATTTTATGCTGTCAGATCAAGATATTTACCTCGTTATGCCTTATCTTTCATCACATCGGCCACCGCCCCCCCTTCAGCCGGGCTGCTTTTCTTTCCCACAGGTCCAGTCCATTGTGGATGCGACAGAAGATTCACGATTCGCTTTCGTTTGACTGAGACCTTGACTTCTGCTTTTATTTATTTCTGGTCGAATCTGGTTGGTGTATAGTTTTTTGCCGTTGAGGTGACATTGAAAAAATCTTTTGAATATTATTAGGAGTTGTTTTTTAATCAGTCTGTTTTGATTGGCAAAGTGGTTCTTTTTGGATATGAGATCTTCATAGGTTATATTAAGCCACAATCTGGTTGGTGTATAATTTTTGCCATTCAGGTGACATTGAAAAAGAATTTTGAATATTATTAGGAGTTTTTTTTTTAATTAGTCTGTTTTTTTTTTTTATATATAAGATCTGCATAGGTTATATTAAATTTCAGAATAGTCGTTACGAAAAGAATTATACCTTCGAGTAAATCCATATAATTTAATTAAAATGAATCTTTAGAAAATTAAATCTTTGATTGTCATAATGAAAGATCAAATCTCCAGAAGAAAAATCTCAAAAAATAATTGGTAATGAGTAAATATGTCATTATTGGCTGCTGCGGCAATCTTTGATCCTGCATTTTTAATTTATTTATTTATTTTTGTAGTAGCTGTTGTTCTTTCGGCCTGTCTAGATAAGAAAAAAAAGATAAAGATATTAAGGAATATTATAGAATGAATAAAAATTAATATTATTTAGTCTTATAACGCATCTAAGGTGCCATAGAATATTTAATGATATCTTTTCCAAGAATAAAAAATAAATTGTCTTTCCTAGAAGGTGTTCGGACAATACTGCATAAATTCTGCAAAGGGAAAATCCTCGTTTGGTTTACATACAGTTTGCCTAAGTAACCATAGCCGTACAATAAATAGTTTTCAATAGTAAAAAAGTATGATATCACATGTGACACAGGAAAAATGAGCTTTTTTTTTTAGCATATTTATTAAAATGCACAAAGTGATCACCGGTAAAAGAAATGAGATTATTGCATATAACATGTTAAGAAGATACTTAAAATGGTCACATTCATATTGAGACATGTATGCGATGTCGTATAGTTGCTAACTGTACACGATCCAACAGCCTTGTCTTCGCTAAAGTAGAGACAGCATACAAACAAGAACTAAGGCTTGTTCTGTAGTTTAGTGCACTAATTCTTTTAGATATCCTCCCATTTAAGAAAGAAAAAAAAAATGCATGGAATTCAGATCGATAATTGTAATTGCCGATAATTTTAAGTAGCGACAGTTCTACAACTAATGACTGTTGTGTATTTGCATAACAGACATACATATATCGCCCATCTCTTTTTTAATGGCATTCTTTACGCCAGCATGGAAGTACAAATTTAATTTTTATTGTTGTTTTATTAAATTTTTTTGTTTTTCCTCCGATTTATAGATTCCATGATTCCATTAAAACTTATCTTCCGTATGCCGTTTGTGACATCATACTTTTTTTCTCGAAAAGTATGTATCATAGCGGTATTAGTTTATGCTGTATTGTCCAAATACCCTATGTAAATTATTATCGAATTTTCTTCCAATATTTTTATATTAATTAACCTAATTATCATGCAGTTAATACTTACTACGAGTTATATAATTACTTACAAAAAATTTAGCCATGTGAACAAAATATAATCTGTTAGAAATTCATTAATATTGCTTAACAAATCAACCGGCTAAAGTGCCGTATGAAATTGCATCCGGCTTAGTTCAACAACCTGGCTCACATCCTCATTAAGTTTGAATTAACGAAAAATAAATTTTTTAAAAACTTAGCATTATAATGTTTACTCGCTTGCAGAAGTTTGTTTGGGTTGTTTCCATTCCCATTTTCCGTTTGAGGGGTGAGAAGGTGTGAAAAAGAACTATACGGTTACTGCGCGCGCAGATTAGCGTAGACACGTTCTGTACTACTGTCAAAAATAGAGCTCTGTTTTTTTTCTTTTCTGTGTCGATTTTTATATTTCAGATCGGGAAAATAGATTAAAAAGTGGGTCAAGTGTGCGTGAAATTTTGAGAGATATAGGTTGTAATTCAGCGATTCACTTGCTGTATTGTATTTTCAAAGGCATATAAATCTAGTTCGTTATATCGCCTTCGAGGACCAGCTTTGCAGAAGAATTTTATCCCTTTTTCATGAATACAAGCGAAAAACTGGACATGAATACAAACGAAACTTTTTATTCCCCCTCAATATAATGGGTATAAAAGGATAGCCTTCTAATTCTTGCATTAAAATATCGAAGCACGTACTGGAGCTTAAGGTGTTAGCACTTTTATTGTTTATTAAATTAGAACAGGTGCCTATTTGAAACGCTCTGGTAAAGGATAATCGTAAAAAATTATTTTGACCTAACTTGGTAGCTCAAAATACATTGTTTATGAAATAATATGTGGATCCATTTTTTGGAGAAAATTTATATATTTTGTGCAATGTTTAATATAATTTGTTATTGAGTTTTAATTATGTAAAAATATGGTTTATTCATATTGTATAAAACTAATAATTTCAAAATTAAAATATTGATTATTTAATTTGCTTTATTCTATTAAGTGTTTGACAATATCGTTGGAATCGAATTTGTCACACAAAATAAAAGTCTTCATTAAAAAAGACGCGGAATCATGCGAGATTAAGATTTGTTTGTTATCCATGACTTTATCCTTTACAGGTTTCTAAAGTTAAAATTGGAAAGTCTTTATTTTGAATTCATATAGAATTAAATCGACACATTTCAGATGGTAGGATTTTTTTTTTTTTTTTTTAACAATCATTTTAAACGACAGAGAAAAATGCATTGCGGACATCTTAATAAAAAAAAGTTCGTGTACACCATCGCGATACTATAAGTACGAGTTACTCGAGTACGAAATCTTTGTCCAAAAACTACTGCACGATATTGCAAAATGATATAAAGATAAATAAGTTTCGATGTGGGATACTCGTAATAGCGATACTTGATTTTATTTTGTGTATTGGCAACGTTATTTATGGGAAGACATTTAACTCATTAAGAGGAGAAGATGTTGATAACCTGGGTGAGGTAGATCTTAAGAGCTATATTTGGATCTATCAGAGTGGGTAATGTTTGGAGGAGGCGTTACAATCATGAAGTTGCAATATTGTTTGGAGAAAAGGATGTCATAAATTATATAAAGTCAGAGAATTCAATGACTAGGACATATAGAGAGAGATAATGGACGATAGCAGAGACACAAGGAATTTCAAAGGGAAGTGCCAGGATGAAAGGAAAAAGGCTCCCCCTCCCCCGAAAAAAAAAAGATGGATTGATGAAGTGGAATGGATCTGAAGAACCTAAAGGTCACAAATTGGAAAACCGAAGCTCGAGATAGATGACTTTGGATTTGTATTGCTAGGGAGGACATGGTCCAACATGGACGGTAGTGCCAGGATTTGGTTTGTCGCTCTGCAGTCATTTTATGCACACTTTAGGCTAATTAGACCAGGGCGTACAGTTTAAAGTGGATTCCAAACTACTAACAAACATCAATGCCACTGCCAGAATTCGAACTTTGGAAGCCTGTGGTAGTGCTGGGGAGTTATTGGCAAAGCACCTGTGGTGTTACAAAATTCTGAGAGAATTTGCTTCAGATTTAAGTCTTTTCGCTTTTTCATTTGAGATAATGAGAAAGGTTGTGTCTGTCAAACGCTTTGTATTAATTTCTATGAACTGAAACAGCGTATCACAGTTGCTATTATTTTATAATTCCTCGGATGCTTGGTTATTTTAACCTAATTTTATAATTGTGTCCAATAATATTTGAAAGACGTACGTCATCGCGGTAGAAAATCTTTAAGTAATTTGGTCAATGTTTATAATTGCGTTTAATGTTCTATTATGAGACAAAGTTTAATGGTGGTTAATTGCTTGATAATTTAATTTACTTTTCAGTAAATTATAATGTTTAAAAAAAAATAAATGTTATTAATTGCGTTATTTTCAAAAAGAATATATATTTTAAATAAAAAGAAAATCAACATTTTCCCCTTAAACATGTAAAATGTTTACTTTTTAATACGCTTTTATTAGCTTCACCTGTATGTTTGTATGTATGTAACTGACTTTTTCCTCTGGAGATCTGTTTCTCCTCATATACACTATTTAAGCTGCAAAGAAACATTTACAGGCATCTTTCAGAAAGAAAACAGTTGATTCTTTTTAATACGCTTTTATATTAGTTTCACCTGTATGTTTGTTTGTTTGTTTGTTTGTTTGTAACTGACTCTTTGGGCTCGATTTTGCCCTACTTTAAGAGATCAGATTTAATTTAAACGTTGTAGACTTATCAAGGACCGACGACACTAAAATATTTTAATAAGTTTATTATCTCATCATGATTAGGATCGCCAGGATTAGAGATTTTATTTTAACTTATGAAGATCAATTTAACCCATGTAGAATGAAAGTATTCAGTAAAGACATTCAAACCTACGTGGGACAGTGGCACAACGGACTATTCGCATTTAGCCTTTGTTTTACTCACAATTACATTATTGTAAGTACTATAGTTCCACTCCTCCGTACCGGGACCTTATTTAAATATTATAGTTTAAAAATTCTAAAAAACATGCTTTTAGAGTTAATCAAAGTAAAAAATAAATAAATAGTTTACAAAAACTAAGAAACACGCTTTTAGAGTTAATCAAACTAAAAAGTAAAAAATAATTGTTAACATAAGAATAAAATGACTGACGAGAAAATAAATGTCACTGTTCTAAAAGCGTGGGGTGCGTTGTATGACATTTTTAAACTAACTCTGCATTTCGGAATGAAACTAGTGAAAAATTATAACGATTGATATCGAGCACCCCACGCTTTTAGAACAGTGACATTTATTTTCTCGTCAGTCATTTTATTCTTATGTTAACAATTATTTTTTACTTTTTAGTTTGATTAACTTTAAAAGCGTGTTTTTTAGTTTTTGTAAACTATTTATTTATTTATCTTTGTACCCGGTTAATAAGATGAGGATGATGGGGGCAAAATACATCATAACCTCGATTTCTATCTGCAATCTAATTAAGAGCTGTTCAAGAGTAGAAATACGCTTGCATCTATATAGAGGTAAAACTTTACTGATATTAAAATATTTGTGTATTGATCCTTGGTATGAGGCTAAAATATGTCGTAGCATACATTTCAAGCTTTACTTAAGCGATTAATAGTGAAAACGTCTTCTGCTTCTAATTAAAATTTATTGCAGTTTGTTTAACTCAATTCGAAATACATCTATTGCTCATATTATTAGATACACATTTATAAAAAATGTAGCAATAATTGTATTAAACGATCTTGGAACAGGAGACTGACTTTTAAATTTTAACTTAACTCGAAAATATGCAAAGTTTGAAGAAAATATTTAATGACAAGTTTTAATCTTGACTGTAAAACCACAGCTTTGGTACTTTTCTACACTTCGATTTATTGGAAAATATATTTTTGTATATTTAGGGCGTAAAATGAAAAGATTTTAAACAATAATATTATTTTGAGACGTTAGGAAATAAATAATATTTATTTGAATATAAAGGAAATAAATAATATTTATTTGAATATAAAGGAAATAAATAATACTTACTTGAATATAAAGGAAATAAATACTATTTATAATTGAATATAAAAAAACATACAAGCACTCTTTTTTTAACCCTATTAAAAAAAAATCTCCAACGATGTAAAATGATTTCATTGTCATTTATCTAGTTCTCCACTGCTTATAAATTTATCTAATAATTTGTCCATCCAGTCTAGTGTTAGGTTATGGTCACAGAGAAATTATTTGTTGAATGGAAATTAAAAAATAAAATGGTATTTACTTTTTATTCAATCAAATTTAAACATCTTAAAGCTCATTGTAAAACGTAATTGGCACGCCCTAATAATAATCCATGAAATATGATTACGAATTGATATGCAGTTTTAATCCATTAGTCAAAGGATGACCTTCAGACTGGTGTTCTGAATAAGGTTATTGTGTGAAAACAGTCTCCGTTTTGGCTTTTCGAAGCCTGTGAACCATTTGCATCGCTGCCATCTATTCATTATCTTCCATGTCATTTTCAGAGGAAAGGTGAGTGGGTTTTGTCTGAATAGAAACGAGTCCCGGTACTGTTCTCGAGGACACACGTTTTGTCAAATGCTCTTGACGCAATGAAAGCTATTTTATTCCAACAATTTCTTTTTTTAAACCAGTTGAATGGCAACCTGCTATCGTTAGTAATTAATAATGTTAAATGAATTTTTAAAAATTCAGAAGAAGATGTTGGTAATGAATTATTTTTTTTTACGCAAAAAGATGGAATGTATTGTTATCAAGCACTAGATATGGCTGGACGTTGCCACGGTCAGAAAGCAAAACATTTTTAATTTTCATAAACATGAAAAGGTTAAATACTTTAAATTTTTATTTACTATTTAAATAAAGGTTTAAAAAAAACAAAAAAACATAGAAGTATTGAATTGCTGGTCAGATTCTGTATGGAATTCAGGAAGCAAATGGGAAAATCGCATATTTAAAAAATATCCCGAATGCAAAACATCTAATAACAATTAATTCTATAGATGAAAACGATAACGCCCCTAGATGAGAAGGATATGACAGTAATAGGGGCGAAACTATCTGTGGCGTAACTACCCATTTGTATTTAGTTTTAATAATACAAAAAAAATTACTAGCGTCACCTGGTGGCAAATAAAAAAAATAAGATATTTGTCTAATTGAAATGAACTAATAAGATTTTGTAAATTTTGACTGTACAACAATTAAAATAATGGATTTAAAAAAATAGACTTCTGAGTGTAACAGTTTTTAAGTTTTAGAAAATACAGACATGCAAATAGACAATTTTAATATATAAATAAGTTAGCGATATGTACAGGGTGGTTGTAATTAAATTTCCATTATAAACAGCATCTTATAGCTAAAACGGGGGAACAGATTGTAACAGCATTTAAAATATATAGATTGTACACAAAATACGCTCTAGGAATTTCGAAAAAAACATTAGTCCAAAAATGATAGATCCTAGATCTATCTATGATCCCTAGATGGCGCTTTTGACCATGACCGCTTATGACCATGATCCCTAGATGGCGCTTTTCATAAAAACATTCGATTTAAAATAAACGACCAACACTAAATTCGTATCAAAAAGATAAACAATTATTGATTGGTTTTTGATAACTTTAAACATTAAATAAAGGCAAGAAATTAAATAACAATATGTTTGTGCTGATTGAAAAAAATAAATAAATAATAAGCTTGCAGAAATAGGTACAGATTATGACTAAATGTCATAAGAGGTTCAGTTGTTAATCGTGTCCAGGGTTAAGTAAGTAAGTAAAGTGCTTAAGTATATAAGTAAAGGTGCTTAATGTGACCGCCTTCATTAATTTTAAATTTCAAGGCGATGGACAATGTGTTCAACAGGAGATCGTAACTGACTAGTTGTGATTCTTCGCGTATTGGAGTTCTTTAAATCATTCAAAATCGCAACTTCCTCGCGATAAACCAGACTTTTTAAGTGGCCCTAGAAACTGAAATCGCGCAGAGTTAGATTTGGCGAACGGGGTGACAATGGATTAATGAAGGAGCGACTAATAACACTTTCACCCGCGAATCAAAAGGGCAGGGGTATTAGAGCAAAAGGGTCTTCATGGACTTGCTTGTGCTGTAGTTGCGGCAACAGACGTCTGTAGCGTATCTTGGTATAAACGACCGTAACAGAATCATGTGAAATTATTTCCTCAAAGAAAAATGACCCAAGGAGGAACGTCGCCTTTAATCCAAAAGACATTCAACTTTGGAGAATATATGGGAATTTCATTGTGCATCTGGATTATTTCTTAACCCAAATGCGACAATTCTGTATGTTGACTGTCCCATTCAGATAGAAATGAATCTCGTCGCTCTATAAAATATATCAGTCATTCTGTTGAGAAAACGAATTGCGAATGTGGGGCGTTGTGGGTTTTCCCTACCAAGCATCAGTTGGGTGTGGTGGATCTTGTACGAGAATAAATACACTATGTTTTGGAGCTTTTTCCTCACTGTGCTATAAGGAAAGTCTGTCTCTCGATATACTGGACGTTACTACCTCCTAAATCAGATGTCTGTTACTGTTAGACAATAGATTATTATTTGTTGGCATCAACAACTACCGGTGTGACAGGTTTACGGCCTCTTCCAGGCTGAACTCTTTAATTTCCTGGTCTCTTTAAATCTCGCTGCAATGTCCCGGACATTTTAATATACATTTGTCTACGGCTTAGTTTCTTTATACGACGAAATTCCACGCACCGCAGCAGAAGCATTCCCCATGTTTTCGTAAAACAGCTTTACCAATAACGCACGTCGCTCAAGATAGCCATCATGACAGCCGGAAACATCGGAAGTTAAACATAACAACTTCTGCAAATGTTTTAATGTTTTTGCATTTGCTCTTCTTTGCCCGCATGCATATCCTTAGATTTTTTTTCTTTTCGCTAGAACCGACTGCTTTTCTCGGTTTTACATTGTTTTACTTATAAATGCTGTTCTGAACTGTTCAAATTGTTTGTTTTGGTCGTTTATTTTATTGAATATCTTTTTCCATGAAAAGCGCCATCTAGTGGACATTATTGAACTTTTTTTTCCGAAATTCCTTGAACATATTTTTTGTATAGTCTAAATACTAAACGTGATTACAATTAGTTCACCTGTTTTAGCTATATGATGCTGTTCCTAAGGGAAGCTTAATTATGACCACCTTGTATATACATATATAGATTTAATGTAAATAGATAGGGAATTTTGTAAATTCTTAAATAGATGTAATATAACTTGATTAATCGGTTTAATTTTAACATATTTTTTTAACATTTGATTCATTATCTGTGTGGTTTGTACCCAATTCATCACTTGCTTTGTACTGTAAAGTTTAAATGGCATCATATCAGCAAAATCTCTCATTTCCGTTGTATTTGTTAAACCTTCCACAATATGAAAAAATAAATTGGAAGTAATTTTCAATTAAATTATTCAATTTACCGTGCTTTTTTCTTGAAAATTTCCTGAGGAACCTTTCTTCCGTCACTTTTTTAGTCTTTTGTTTTTTACTATTTATTAGGAGGAAAAAATATCTTGAATTCAGAATATAAATTCCATAATAGAACCTAATAGAATATTTTAATATCTGTTGCTCATGTGATATTCATTGTTCCAAGTGATGTGATTAATTCGTATTTTGCAACTATCATTAATGCAATAATCATAATATTTATGAATTATATAAATATTAAAATATCTATTAGAATAATAATATAATTATCTCACCTTAAGAAAATTAAAAAAATTTTAATTAATGTTGCTTAAAATTTTCGAAAAAAGAAAAATTTCGTACTTTGGAAAAGTAATAAAATTTTGTTTTACTATATAAGTATGAATCGTGAGATATTTTTAATAATCATCCATTCCCTGAGAGCTCTATGCATAGAAAATGGAAACCATTTGGGACGAATGAAGTGGGAAATGGATATTTTAGAGCATAGTTTTTTTAAATCTCGTCCTTCTATTATGAGACCCTGCAGGGGATGACAAAGATGTTGATTGTTTATACGGAGAGTTTATTTTTAAGCTCGCTTCCAGTGAGATTGCAACTTCTTTTTTTAAAACCTTGGGAGGATTTTTTTTTTTTTTTTTTCTATGACGGGACCTCTGGTTATGTTGCTCCTTCAGCAAATAATATCATAGTTATCTTAAGTTTTTTTTTTTTTTAAATGTAATTTACAGAGTGTCTTTAATGTATCAACCAAGATGTTGTAGTCGAATTTCGAATGAAAAGTTTTGTGTGCAGTGAATAGCTCAGAGACAAAGAACTCTATACAAAAAAATAGTTCAGTACAAAAAAAATTTACTTATCAAATAAACTGCTTTGTGGGACCATAATTTAAAATGTAAAAAAACTGTCCATTAAATAAAATGTCAAATTTTTTAGTTAAGTTTAATCGTTTTTTTTCATTGGGTTCAATAAGACGTTTTTATGGCAAATTAACCATGATTGAAAAAAAAAAAAATTGTTTAAATAATCGTCTGCTTTCATTCATTAAAATAGAATGAATTCGATGAAAATATTTGAAGGAACGTGAGCTTCTGCTAATAAATTGTTTAAATAATCGTCTGCTTTCTTTCATTAAATAGAATGAGTTCGATGAAAATATTCGAAGGAACGTGAGCTTCTGCTAATAAATTGTTTAAATAATCGTCTGCTTTCTTTCATTAAAATAGAATGAGTTCGAAGAAAATATTTGAAGGAACGAGAGCTTCTCAAAATAAATTGTTTAAATAATCGTCTGCTTTCTTTCATTAAAATAGAATGAGTTCGATGAAAATATTTGAAGGAAAGAGAGCTTCTGATAATGAATTGTTTAAATAATCGTCTGCTTTCTTTCATTAAAATATAATGAGTTCGTAGAAAATATCTGAAGGAATGAGATGAGAATTTTTATTTATTTTGAGAAATATTCAGGAATTCATAATGGAAAATTGATGATTTTTTTTTTTTATAAATATCTTTGTTGTTTGTCTCAAATATCGCATTAGTACACTTAAAATTTATTTTTCACATTCTAAACTCTTGTTATTTTGTCACAGTGGTATTAATTAAATAATTTTGTTTTTCCTATTGTCAAATTCTCGATAGGACATTTATTAGTTAATAATGGGCACAAAAAATTATTTATTTTAAAGCCTCTCTAACGGAGTGATATGTGCTAATATGTTATACTATACAATGCTCAAAACAAAGTGAATTATACTTATTACCTTTCTAAAAATAATTTATTTTGAAATATTGTAATAATTCACTTTTATAGCAATTTTATCGTGAATAAAAAAATTCTACTAAATATTATAAAAATGTATTTTATGACTTAAAAACAATTAAATAGCACAAAAAATAATTCTAATCGATCGACAAATAAATTTTGAAACGTTAAAATCGGCCTTTTTGTGTGTGTGTTTGCATTATAATATTCGTAATTTTTTATAAATTCTAATTTAAAATGCGCATATTAATTTCTGAAAATCAGATATATTAATAGCTTCAATCTATTCTCATGTAAACCAGAACTTTCAACTTGACCTTTCCTAATTGCGAATTCTAACTGTTCTTTCTCTGTCTTGTTTAATCTGTTTTTTTGGCCAGCTATCCCTACCATTTTTTCACATAGGTTACATTCATGCATTGTTTATCACTTGGTTCAGTCTGCTATAAAAAAAATTGGTGATAAAAATAAATGTACTTGCATGACACATGTGACATCAATAGATATTGCATGTGTAATTGAAATCTCAATCTTGGCAAGATTTTAATGATTTCAATGACTAACAATAGCTACTGTATTTCTCATTCAACAGTTATATCAACAAATTGTGTAACTTGTCAAAGTCGTCGTCTCCATCGAAGTCAAATTGGTGATATTTTAAGCTTGTATTTCTTACTCTTATATTTTCCACACCATTGATTCTCAAACTTTTTAACTTTGTCTCCTCCTCTTCCTTTATAAAAGAGATATATTTGTTTTTTTTTGTTATTTCAGTTATTTTAATTTTCATGTAAAGTTATACCCCCCAGTGTGACAATCACTTACCTCGACATGAAAAGAAATCGGCCAGATTTTTGACAAACTGGGACAATTACTTTTTTAAAATTGCCTTATTTTCAAAGGCAATTTTTCCGCTTCCAAATATTACCCAAGATAATTAAAAAGTTGAGCACTGATGGTCGACATAACATCATTTTTCTTTTTTGCATAATAACATTAGTAAATTCTTCAAAAAGCATGAAATAACAAATGATTTTTTTATTGATAATTTATACACTCATGCGATATTGAATTCACATCACCAAAAAGTAAAAGTGTCATCAAAGGGTCAGTAGACACGTGGAAATTTTTTAAATAATTAAAGTTTCAAATGCTCGGGAAATGCTTCAGTGGCTTAATTGACTGATCGATAGCTAACTTTTATATCCTGTTAAAACATCGAATTTCAGAAAAAGTATACTAAAAATTTTGCACAATTCCTCGCTTCGGCCATCTTGCATACCATCATCATTTGTAACAAACCGGAAAGATCAGAGTATTTGAACTGAAAGACATTGGTTTATTGCTGCTATATTTCGCAATGGGAATTAATCGACACACCAGCATAACGTTTGTGCAAGTTTTTTGCATACCGTAAGTTTGTTATTAATCGTTAGCATTTTTTCCCTAGCGCGCATGCTCATAGGAAACTGAGCACGCGCTGGAGGGAGAAAATGCTAACGGACGTCCTACGGTAACAAACTTACGGTATGCAAAAACTCCCTAATAGTAACGCTGCTCTTTGGATCGCCACATTAACAACGACTCGAATCGCAGAAAAAGTACAAAAAGCCAAACCTCACGATTGATTGTTTCATTATTAGATTCGCTCGTGGTGATCCCTTCACTACTGTGAGCGGAATAAAACGGCACATTCCAAAAGTCTAGGATGTCCATTGATGTCTGCACAAATTGGTTGGAAACCATGGGCACCATACAACGGATTGATTGTTTCATTATTAGATTCGCTGGTGGTGATCCCTTCACTATTGTGAGCGGAATGAAACGACACGTTCCAAGTCTAGGGCGTTCATTGATGTCTGCACAAATTGGTCTGGAATCCATGAGGCCACACCATAAGCATACCTTTTCTAGGAAACAAGGATACGAGGATCCCTCTAATCTTCATTTCAGATACATTAACTACTATGCATTATATTGATTTCATCATTTACCTAGTGGTACTGCAATTTGTCTAAAATGATACTGGAACTATTTTTTTTAGCAAGCTATCGACAAACTGCAACGTTGTTTTGTACTATTCTTAAACAGCCTACGGGATGTGAGTATGTTACCTTGACCATCTGTGTCCACCGACATTTCTTCCATTAAGCATGTACTGGACTACATTGGTCGGCTACTGAAAAGGGAATCACCTGCAAAGGATTTGCATCATTAACATAAAATAACAAATGTATTTTTTATTGATTATTTAGTGTGTGTTTGTAAGTGAATTCAGCATGACAGAATATTTTCCGGAAAATCATTAAATATTTCATTGTTGCGTGTCTAGATCTGTAAAGGATTGTATTTCATCACAAGGTGATCATACTGGACATTGAATAAACTAAACTTTCAAAGTGTCTTCTAACATATCAATCATTCCTTTAAATTTCAATGTCACAAAACTTTTCCTTCTTGGTATTGCAACTTCCTTGTTGAGGAGCTAGTTTTAAAACTTACGTAATACCTTAAGCGCAAGCTTAAATGGTATTAAAAAATAAATAAATAAAAGACCTTTAAAAGTTTTATAGTTCATGGATAAATAAATGCAAATAACTATTCAAGTTGCTTGTTTATTTCGCATAAAGTCATTTTAAAATGGAGGTAAATGGTTTTATGTTTCATGTTTGTTTCCCGTCTTTCATTTTATTGTAGTCTAAAATTGTCGCTTTTGTAAGCTAATACTGAAATGTTTTACTTATATTAATATTTATTCTTTTAATGTTACAAAAAAAAATCTTATGGGTACAATGTTTTTTAAAGTTTCCTATGTTTTTTGGTAGCGGCTTGATGGCCAATTGGCTAGCGCTCTGGCCTTTGGCGCCATAGGCTTCAAGTTCGAATCCTGGCCGGGGCATAGATGTTTGTCAGGGGTTTGGGATCCATGTTAAACTGTCGGTCCCGGTTTTAATTAACCTAAAGTGTACAAAAAATTGACCGTAGAGCTACAAAACCAAACCTGTGTTTTAGTTGAGTTGTGGGTGAATATTTTCCTGTTTTTATACTTGTGCCCGCAAATATAGTACGTATAATTTTCCAAACTATATTTTCTTATGTCTAAAAGTGAGTAAAACTGTTGGGAAAATTATTAAATATTGTAACACACGTAACTGTATTTTCAGCGATATATAGATTTATGAAAGTTTGTACTCACATATTCAACGTAACTTGTCTAAATTGTTACTATAGACCTCATAAGAAAAAATAAAATCGAGCATTACCTGGCATATATTTTATTTATTTCTTCATACAAAAACTGTTAGTAAACAAAAAGTGCTAAACTTAATTAAATGATTTTTATTTATCGATTTTTTATTATTCGTTCTTCAAAAATGTTTATTGGCTAATATCTATTGGTCGTAACAAACTTGCTGTTTTTAATGTATTATCTAGCAACAATCACATCTACTTTGTTCAGCTCAACTTTGAAATGGAACTTGTTTTTGGCAATTGTAGTAATAAGTATCGTAGAAATAAATATTATTACATAGACCAAAAACCTAGACTTTTAAAAGACCAAACACACTTTATTGACAAAGATTATGATTTCTTAGATTGCAATAACTTAAAATCCACTTCTTCATTTGCGCAACAGCCACATGGTGGGCCAAAGCCGTCTGCCTACTGGCAGATTTCGAGACAGGAGAAATCATCTTTTTACGGGGTAAGGTTTCCAGCCCTAAGCTCTATAGTCATATTAGACCGGGATCTACGCCTTAAAGTGGATTCTGAACCATTACAAACATCTATGCCACCGCCAGGACTCAAACTCGAAACATGTGTCACCGAGCATCAGAACTCTAGTAAAATACACTTAGTAAGATTCTTTTTTTTTTTGTAATATTGAAATTCTTGTTTGTCCATGAAAAACTAGATCCAAAACTAGATCCATGCTTTGTACGTCTTCCAAAAGAAAATTACCCATACTATGATTTTCATATTAGAAAAATTGACGTTTGATAGACAGCCCATTGTGTTATGTCTCATTGAAAAAGTAATGGGTGATTGAAAAATCACATTTTGACTCCTTCCCAATAGAGCAGAAGAGTGGTGTTTCTGCATATGAAAGAAGACAGAAAAGAAAAAAAGAGGTAGGGGGGTGTGAGCAGTGGTTAGAAAACAAGCTTTCCTCTCGTTGCGCAATGACAGTTAGAGCGACAATGAAAACAATGTTGTTGTTGGGAAAGGCGGGGCCGCGGTCGGCGAAGCGTGTCGCCGGGGTGTTCGCACGGGAAACGGAGAGAGGGGAGCGGCCAGTAGTCGCGAGGATGACGCTGGACAGGCTGGGTTACGGGGCCGAATTCTGCGATGTCATGCTCAACTTCATGTTCCCGGACTTGGTCATCGTGGAGGCCATTCCGGGACCCCTCGTCCACTGTGAGTGCATCCTTTTGTTTTTTAGCTGGTGGAGGGTTGGATTTATGCATAAACAATTAACTTTATATGTACAGTAATCTCAATATTCTTAGCACCCCTTAATTCGAAAAAGGTCAGATATTTTTTTTTATCGAATCTTTTAAAACTCTTTACTAATTGCATATGTTTTGTTGAATCATGGCTTTTTCTTCCGATACAATTAAAGTAATTGGTTTGACTTCTCATTTGATTGGTTTGACTTCTGATTCTGTGTCTGATGTGTATTATATAATTATGATGTATTTGTTAGAAGGAAAGTAACAAATGCTTTTTTTAATAATCGTATCTTTTTTTTTTTTTTTTTTTTTTTTTTTTTTTTTCCAATACGATTGAGGTAATTGGTTTGGCTTCTGATTTGTGTCTGATGTTTGTTTCATATGTATCATACAGAATTATAGCGATGTATTTATGAGAAAGAAAGTTTAAAAAAAAAAAAATGTCTTTTTTACTAATCGCATGTTTTTTTAATCATCTCTTTTCCGTTCAATACGATTGAGGTAAATGGTTTGGCTTGGGGTTTGTGTCTGATGATGGTTTTATGTGTGTCATACACAATTATGACTATGTATTTGTTAGAAGGAAAGTAGCAAATTTCTTTTTTACCAAACGCATGTTTTTTTTTAATCATCGCTTTTTCTTTCAATACGGTTGAGGTAATTGGTTTGGCTGTTGATTTGTGTTTGATGTTTGTTTCATGTGTATCATATTCACAATCAACTAACCACATGTTATTTTCCATCTTCTATTCCTTATTGCTTTTAAATTACTGATAAAAAAATTAGATTTATAACTAACTAAAAAAGGCATTACTGTGTTAAAAGAAAATCATGCTACAATACAGAAGCCGTCATTATATTGTTCATATCTCTAAAGCACGATATATTGAAAAAAGCACTATTGTGTTACAAGAGAATCATTAGATAATACATTACCCCTTATTATATCGCTCAAGTCGCTAAATCAAAACAACTGTACTAGATTCACCAATGGTTTTTGACTTATTTACTTCTAATTTTGAAATAGTTATGTCTTGTTTTTGCACAGTCAGTTTATTTAATACAAAATGACATTCGTTGCTGTATTCGTCATTGGGTTTCAAAATAAAATTTCCCTGTGTAATTCTGAAATGAAAATGCCATTGCTAGGGAGGAGTTTAAGTTTATTAGTCGTTGATGAACATCATAATGAAAGGGAAATTTCTTTATTTTTAATCTTTATATCTTACCCCGTTTGTATGAAAGCTGACTACAGTCATTTTTATTTCTGTGTTCTGTTAATGTATAGTAAATTTATTCCAACTTTCTTTTCTTATTTAAATCTAGAACCTATGTTATATTTCAGTTTGTTTTATGACATTCATTTTGCCTTTGTTTTCATTTTCAATGGATACTATGCTTCCAGTGCTTACAATAATTTCTATCCTGTGTTAACAATGTAGGGTACTTTTATTAATAAGCCTTCATTATCATTTTTTTTTTTTTCATGATCTCCGTACGAAGACCGCTCTCTTTTCTTCAAGAGCTTTGAATATAATTAATTTTTGAAACGCGCATCCTCTTGCTCATTAAAAATACTCTTTTTTTCCTCTTACCTTAACTACCTTCCTTCCACTTTTCAGTGCGTAACTACTCGAGTATGGCTAAAAAGCCGTTCCTAACGAGATGGCGGTTGGGATGTCTTAACGAATGCCTTTTGTTTCTCTGCCGGCAACAAAGGCGGCAAGGTGAGGCAAGTTCGACCTGACCTGCCGGAGGATTGGTATTGTGGCAGGTGGAGACGGTCGTTCGAATCGAATAGAGAACTTCTTTTTTGCGTTTTGAGAGAGAATGGGCTACTCTTCGATGCGGAAATGCTTTTGTTCCGGTTGAAATCGAGTGCTTTCCAAGCTATAAATGACTGTCTAGAACAGAAGCTATTATATATATATATATATATATATATATATATATATATATACACTAGCAGAACCCCTGGCAAAAAAGTGGTTTGTAGAAAATTACATATCTGGAATGTATTCTCCATGTTACAATATATGTGCATACTAATTTTCACGGATATCGTTTGAACAGTGTATAAGTAGAAATGCTGCAAGTAATAATAAAGTGGATAGCGCGAACCTATTTTCCATATTCGAATGCATATTATTACCAATTTTCAAAGGGATTGGTTGAATGGTATAGAAGTTGATGTATTGCAGCACCATCTGGTGACGACTTAAAAGGGAATAGCATAAAAACATTCTCCCTTTTTATGTCAAAAACACACACAAAATTTCATCAAATTCGGTCAAGCCGTTTAGGAGGAGTTCAGTGACAAACACATGTACAGAAGAATTATATATATATATATATGATTGCCAGTACTTATTAGCCAAAACATTCAAGCCACCTGCAATGTATTAAGCAGTTGACATTGCTCACAGTTCCAATAAAAAATTGTATCCATGAGTTTTGAGGTAGTAGATAAATGTCTAAGACTGTGTCTTATCAAGCAATAATTTGCATCGTTACAACATAAATAAAAAACAAATTTCCATGTAAAAAAAAAAAAAAAAAAACAGAAGACTTCAAGTCTTCTGTGTTCACGAAGTGCAATTGTTGATACGTATCAAAAGTAGTTACTAACACGTACAACAAGCTGTTAATCAGTCGAGATCCATTAATGACAGAAATGACTGAGAGCTTTGCGCTTTTGGCTGCTATAATGACTGTCTTTAACTGCGAATTTATGGTTAATGATGGAATGAATGAGTCACAATAAATTGTTCATCATACTTTATAGTCTCCAAGACTGTGAACCTCTCATCCCATCCGTGTATCTATACTAACTGCGATTATCAATTAAATTCTTATTTCAGGTAACTTGTTAAAATTGTGACACTACTGATGAATGGGAAATTTGTGGTGTTATCTATATAAACAAAAGACAGAAGGGGGGAGTGGATAAGGGATTTATGAAAGCCAATTTGTCTAAAACAAGACTATAAAACATTCGTTTTACAGTAAATTTCATGTGTATTTTTCTCCTTTATCAAAATAGAAAGATATAATAATTAGTATTCGAAGTACACATTAGTTGGAGTGACAAATCTGAGCTAATTACACTTTTTTCATACGCGTGTATTAGTAAATATTGGATAAAAATTGTCTCGCAAAATTTTTTTTATGATAAATATTATTATATTAAAATAACAAAGAGAAACAAAAAAGCCTGAATTTTGTATTTGTAAACTTTTCGTAAGCATAGTTACATATAATGATAGCCCTATTTTGGATACTTGTCAGGATTAAATTGGATGCAAACGCTGGACTTCAAATTATGAGAACAATTATCGGTTTATCTTCTTTTTCTGTGAAACAGATTTGGCAAGAGAATCGATTTTTGTGGTCAACCTACTTTTCTTTTGTATCAATCGGAATCTCACGCATGTTTTCTGTCTTGCCGTTATGTTCCGATCTCGAAAACCGCAGAGCTTAGTTACCAGAAATGTCTGACCATTTTTGTTGGTGTTGCTTTTGTTCCTGTGGCTATAGAACTGAGAGTTGCTGTAATATCATAAGTTCAACACAGATTGGCTGTATTTATTGAATGCTGGTAAATCTGTAGCATGAGGAAAGTGCATATATCCAAGGTCTTTCATTATTCATTTCAATGCAGTGAAAAGAATGTGTTTACACAATTAAAATTCTTTAGTGAATTTTAGTTTATATTCTATTTTAATTTTAACTTTTCCTATTTTTATTCCGTAAAATTTTATTTATTTTTAATTATAGTGATTAAATGAGTCAAGTTTTATTATTTAACCAGTAAAATAGATTTATCTTATTTACTAATATCTTTGCCAAACAATTTCATTAAAATATTCTATTTTATGTACTGTCCAAGATACTTTCCGTCCACTAAATGCGCCTAATTAAAATCCAATAAGGAGAACAACCACGTTTTCATAATTGAATAAATTCAAATGTGTTTGATTGTGTTTGATAATCGAAATTCAAGATGCTACACTAATTTTAAATTCTTCATGATATAAAGGACAAGAAAAATTTAACTTGGTATACTTTCAAAGCATCGACGTAATTAAGAACGTGACCTTTTCAAAGTATTGCTTTGATAAAAATTCAGATTTTGTCAAGTTTCCAAAATGACCGGATATTGCGAATAGGGTAATAATCGTTGAAATAAGGTCAGTATGCACCGGACGAAAGCAAAACGGTTGGAAAAGAGAGAGGGAGAGAAAGAAAGAAAATCAATTGCTTCCGTCAATGCCGCGGGGCCTCTGCCGTCAACTCTTCTCATCATCCACTCTTCCCACAGAATTAGTATTCAGTGAAAGCGTGCCTTTTTTTGCCTTGTCTTTTATGTGGATGGCCCGTGTGAATTCTTTCTTTCTCATCGCAGGTGAACGGAAATGATTGTGAACTTTGACCAACTCTTGCCATCTATGGTGAGATATTCATTTTGATCCATACATGTACAATGTTTTGACCAATTCTCGCTATCGGTAGAGATATTCTGATCATACTTTCAACTACATAGCTGCCAATTTATAATCTTCAGTTGATTTTGCGATTGCACGGAGTATTAGATATTTATACTAAAGTTATTTTTAAAAAAATACCAAATAAGAAAGAAAAATGAAGGTCAATATCTTCGGTCGATTTGAAGGTCCTGTTCATAGCAGGACAATCAATCAAATCCGTTTTAACAGGCTGAAAAAGTAAAAGCGTGACTTTAGCTTTGGCATCTAAAGGATCATCTATAAAGAAATGCTATGTACAGTTTTGATTAGACACATACAGCTAATGCTTTTACTAACGGAGCATGAGAAGCATGTGCGTTTGATCTATTTAGTTGCTGAGAAAAGACAGTAGCCTATCAGCAGCTGTTAATGAATTACTGATGGATACTTGATATTACTCGGAATATATAAGTACATATCTCGTTAAATTCCGATATCATTCTCAGGAAAAGTTAGCATTGAATATTTCTTGCCATAGTACAAATATGCTATTAACTTGTGCTAACTCTCATATTTATTAATCAAATTCCATACTTTTTTCCATTAAAAACATTTTATTAATTTTGAAAATAATCTGTTGGCAGTTAAGGATTTAATATCGTATTTGGCAAACATATAGTCCAGTGATAATTTGTACCAAAAGACGCGCATTAGAATCCTCTAGTAGCGTGTATTTTAGACATCATGATAGTTCTAGCAGAGTGCATAAATATCCGATCGTCTAATGTGAGTTATTTGGTTTTCTCCCATTCCACGTGGAAGCACGTGGTTTGTTTGGTTGTTCGTGGTTATTTGGATAATAGAGAGTTTTTGCATACCGTACGTTAGGTTACCGTAGGACGTCCGTTAGCTTTTTCTCCCTAGCACGCATGCTCATAGGAAACTGAGCATGCGCGCTAGGGAGAAAAAGCTAACGGACGTCCTACGGTAACCTAACGTACGGTATGCAAAAACTCTCTATTATTTGGGTTTCTCCCATTCCACGTGCACTAATGCGTGGATTCCACGCAATCCTTAGAAGTCCTCCGTGGAGGAAAATGCAATATATATATATATATATATATATATATATATATATATATATATATGCTAGATTTAATAACTGCCAACATTTCATTTTGAAAATTAACAACATGTTTTTAATGGAAAAAAGTATGCAATTTAATTAATAAACATTAGAGTGAGCGCAAGCTAGATAGCATATTTGTACTACACAATATACTACAAAGCTAACCTTTTCTGAGAATGATACTGGAATTTATCGAGATATGTACATTATATATATAATGTAACTATTTATAAAATTTATTTTGAAATGAAAATAATAGGTGTCTGTCAGTTCTTTGTAAAGCTATAACTGAGATCGAGTTATGGACTTTGTAGTTAATCCTTTGTATGTGATATTCAGTGTCATTAATTTTTTACTCGTCTTATTAAAATAAACAGTCAATAAAACCCTTTAATTACTTTTAAATCAGCTACGTTCCGCTTTGATATTCTTAGGCACCTTTGGATAGAGAATATAAAAAATATTTAAAAGTTCCAAATAACGAAATCCCATTTTAAATATTATTTCATTTAACAGTATTTCATTATTCAGTCAAACAGTATTTCTACCTGTTGAATAAAGGATATTTTATAAAAAATAATCGAAAACGTTCTATTTTTGTGAGATAATGAAAAAAAGGTTTTTTTTTTCCCCTGACATATTATTTAAAAAATGAAAATGCTGTGTCCACAATTAACTGCATTGTGACCTGCCATGAGGTGCTTTCATAAAAAGTCGACCTACTTCTTGCTATTTATCCTCTTCTTTCTCCCAGTCCTGTAATGATTCATAAAAATTTGTATGCTGAAAACATCGGCAGAAGACAACATTGCACTAATGCGTTTTGGACAGTATTTAAATATAGGCCATGGCATAATTAAATAACGAGATTTGGGACCCGAATTCGTTTTTGTGGAATTATTCGTTCAATGTCACAAAAATGTCACTTTTCCAAATATAATGTTAGGCTTAACAAAGTCATACGTTATAGAACAGTAAAAGTTCTTTGTTGCACAAAAATCAATGTTTTTATTATTGCAAATAAATCCTTAATTACTGTTGATTTTATTTAGTTCCAATATATAGGTTTATATAGTTGTTTTTAATATTACTAATAATTCTTTAATACATGCATTCTCGTACTGTATCTACTTGTTTGTAGGAACTTTACTATCTCCTTGGAAAATAAAAAACACATTTATCTTGCTTACTTGCTTCCAATATTTGCATATATGAGTCATGTTTGAAGATCTACTGTTCCGTCGAATTTCGAGATCATACTAAGACTTGAAAATAAAATGTTATGTATGATTAAAAATTCTCCCTGGTTTTTCCGAATTGAGGATAACAGACATGCTCTTTCCCTCCCAAGTTTTTTGTTTACAAAATTTGTTTTTGCTCCATACCAAATATTAATAATTCTGTTTTGAATTATCTAAGCAACTATGATTACGACATTTCTGATTTCAAAAATCGCAAAAGACCTCACGCTGTTCTGAATATTATTCTTTAACGTTTCGATATCCTAATTTCCGAATTACCGTGCAGTTTCTCCTCTGAGTCGCAATTTCTCCTCTTCAACTTTTTTTCTTTTTGTTTCTATTGTTTATTTTTTATTACCTTTTATTTTTTCCCCCTCTTTTAAGCTTTTATTCTTTACTTAAAAATTATAATAATATAAAAAAAATTATCTATATACATAATTTTTAACACTGAATTAATAATAATATATAATCTTACTCCTTTTCCATCTTATCAATGGGTTTAAAGCTTAAGAAACTTCTCTCATTCGCAAAACAGGAGATAGACGTTGCTATGCAGCCAAGTCTCTCCGTCAAATTGGTAAATCGTCGTCGTACTAATAATTCTGCTTAATAAACAGTGATAACTTTTCTTCAAAACGTATCCTATTAATTTATTTAATTTCCTTTTAAAAAATTATGCTTAAAATATAAAAAAAAAAACTCATATTAATTACTAAAAAGTATGTGATAATGTTGGTAGACACCATTCTTGTTATCATTGGCTTGATTTGTTGAGATAAGTATTGGATTTGGAATATCTGAATCCCTTTATATAAACACAAATTTAATTCTAGCGTCTTTTTTTTTTTTTTTTTTTTTTTTTTTTTTTTTTTTTTTTTTTTTAATCAGTGTTTGATAGTAAATACACGGAACATATCTAAACTCCAATGCATATGGAGTTCAATAATGTTTATAAATTTTTTTATATATATATATATATACTATGGTGTTGTGTATTTTGTATCATCCTTAATTTCTACTTTTTTATCATCTTATCTCTTTTTATCTTATCTTCTACATTATCTTCATCCATGGAGTAGTAATAAATTAGTAATGGTTATTTTGGCTTCATCTATCACTCTGCTGATACTGATAAAAAAAAAAATGCTGTAGTATTAATTGTGAAAGTAAAAGTCTCTTAAATATATCATGATTTTTAATATGTAAAAATTGAACGGTTTCGTGCTTTTGTGAAATATAATCCAGGAGTTCCATTTTTTTCCCCACTTTTTTTAATTTATTATAACATTTATAAATAGTGTGCAACGAAAATTCACGAAAAAATTATGTTTAGTCCTTTTAATATTACATTTTAAATTTCGATATTAGAATTTTTTGGCTTCAGTTTTTTGGTTTGCTTCTTAGATTCTATTGTTAGATATTGGATTCTCTTTTAAACCAATATTAAAATTTTTTTTTTTTTTTTTAACTCCGTTTACATAAAATGTTTTTTCAGTCTTTCATATATATATATATATATATATATATATATATATATATATATATATATATATATACTTAATTATTTTTTTGATGTGAAATGAAAATTGTGAAGAACAGATTCACCCTTTATTTTGATAGAAAAAAGAAGGGGAAAAAATGTAAGCAAACGATTCTGTTTCAAAATTGAGCGCGTTGCCATGCGGAAACTACTTTTTTTGATAACTACTCTATGAACGAAACGACAGATGCAGAGCCATTAAGAATGCACTAAGGGGATTCTTGTCTTGTTGTTCTAAGTTCTCCATCCCGCTGTCTTCCACTGATTTACTGAAGGAAGGATGGATACCTTGCTTATGTCACGTTTTCATCTTAAATTTCTGTCTCAAGTAGTGTTCCATTTTTCGAGAAATAGTGATCTCCTATTACATAAATTGGTTTCTGTTTCTGAAGCATGAATTTGAAAGCTGGATGATATTGCTGGAACTAAAAAGAGATTTATCAAGCAGTAAACAACATAACTAATATGCATATATATCGAATATAAATTATTTAACTAAAGTTTGAAGTATTTCACTATGCTAGGTTATGTATGAATATGATTTTTTTACCATGATGTTAATAATAAGTTACAGCGAATTCTGGTCGTACGATATACAGTTATGTAGTACTATGTGTTTTACAATATTTTATTGGGTGCTTAAATTATTTTCTGAAGTCAAGATATTACTAAAACTCAGTGAGATTGTTGCCTCCCATCTATTAGACCAGCGTTTTCCAAACTTATTATATTCGTGGAAAATCCTAAAATTCTAAGGAGATACTGGTTTTGTAAATAGAACGTTGATATTGGAATTTAGTTAAAACAAACTATATTTTAGATATTCAAAACATAACTCTTAAAAACAATAAATAATCAGTGACTTTGAAGTTTTGGGGTTTTTAAATTTCAATGCCTTTTTTTTTTTTTTTTTTTTCCTGTGCGGTACAATTAACACATTTAAAAACACAACTCTGCGCATTATTTAAAATTGTACAAGGCTACTGATTTACATGAATTTCATATTTTTCTACAAAACACTTATCTGTGAAACATAGTTTGTTAATATAGCTCTATGTGTCTATAAAACATTTTGGAAATTGTGTAATATATGGAATATAGTTGTACAATATCCATGGAACATAGTTTGTTAATAAAGATAGTTGTTGTGTCTAAAAAACATATTTTGGAAATTATGTAATATATGGAATATAATTGTATAATATCTAGTGAACATAATTTGGGAGACGCCGCATTAAGTTGCCCACATTAGAAACATCATGCCGAATGTTCATCTGTTCCCGTTGCTGTTTGAACTCAAAAAAAGAAGCCCGTTATCTCCTTAGCGAGCAACCAGCCGTAAATCCTTTGATGGGAGACACACAACGGACGTCTTGAGGGCGATTTAAGTGTAGACGCAACTTGAGACTTAATTCATTTAAGTGGAAATTATTAGCTGGTAACTTTTACATTACGCCTCTCTGCAAATTAAAAATTTACTGCAGATTCGATTCTTGACGATAGTAGCTATGTTGAGTTTAAACCTGCAATTATTAATCACAAAAGGCAAAACTGTACTAATACTGTGAATTAGCATGGTTTTGCGTACTAGTCCATGATCATAAAAATGCTCTTCAATAAATTCAGCACTTAGTTTTCTGAGATATTCTTATATTCTCCGCGTTAAGAGATTACAGAATGCGCACACGGAAAATATCAATAATGCAATACTGACGTGATATAAACATCTTCGCGTTCTTTTCTGTCTTCTTAATTTAACTCTCAACATTAATAGCTTAGATTTAGTCAGTTAATCATAATTTAGGTTTTTTAATCAATGTTATTGCTATTGCAAAATCGAATCGAGCCCGGAATTTTCAGAAAGATTATAAATAAATATTGTAGTATTGCTGTTTTATCCATTTAAAGAGACAAAATGTGGGGTAAAAGGGATGGCTCTGATAAAGCAAGGGGTCATTCCATCCAGTGTTTTTCAACCTTATTGAGCACAGACGTATTGGAAAGGAAATGCTGCAATACTGTCAAAATGTCATTCAGGATAAAATATTTCCACAGCAATTTTTAGTTCTGATATTAGATCTAATTTCATCCAAAATAAGACCCGACTAGGACTTTTATATTTTAATTTTATCAGGGTTCTTTCCTGTTAATACATATACTAATTAGTTAAGTTTGAAGTTAAGTGAAGTGATGAATAGATTAATTTTCAATAAAAGAAAAACTAGTAAATGTTATAGCTAATTTAATAGAGAAAGAGGATAGGAGAAGCATGACTTATCAAAATGCTGTGTGACGGTGTTTGCTAAGAGATAGGGGCTTCTGATCGTTGCTATAATAAGTAAATTATCTACATTATGAATTTCTGAAAACGTTCATATATGCGTGTTTCTTCTCTGAAATCCGAGAAAGTTGGTGAGCGCAAAGTTTCTGTACCTGTTTCATGACGATAATACATTTTTTTTTTCGCTCTAAAAATTGTTTGAGAAATATTCAAATCTAAATCTTCTCACATGCCAAAGATTTCCTATTTCCCTAGCGAAACAACAACTGAAAAATGAAGGTTGAAAAAAAAAATTTTTTTTTCAAATTATGATATTCAGTCTGTTTATTGATCAATTTAAAAAAAAAAAATTCATTTACCATTTTGAATATAAAGAGCGATCAAAATGTTTCCGTTTAAGGGCGTGGCTGCAGTGTATATGCTAGTTAGTGTGTCGCCGATGCGGGCATATAAACATCGACATCGAGGCGTAGGATTATTGCGGCATTCGTTTATTGACGAAGTGTGCTTGAGAAATACTCAAACGTTAACAAATGACGACGTTAGTATCGAACATCAAAACAGAACCAACCTGCTTATTGATTTCAAAGATCCAGGTTGTCTCCACTTTTGGGCTATCAAAAATGCCAATGTGGTGCAGACGGCTCGTCAAACAGTCATAGCCCACCGCAAGTTTCAATAGCATAGTTAGCAAGGGAATGTTGAATCTCAACTTTCTTAGATTGGGACACCCGCCTGCAATCCATTGTAAAACTCAGCCTACATGAAGTCCCACGAAGGTAATCATTCTTGGAGCGTTGCTGCATGCCGATAGTAGTAGATCTTTTAACCGCCTACGACATTACTAGCGTGCACCACGGGGAGGTAGATCTACTGTCTGCGCCCCGTAACGCAGAAGTTACACTCACTAAAATGTGGGAGATAGTCCAACATCCACCTTACAATCCTGATCTCTTCCTATGCGGTTTTCATGCCTTCGGTCCTTTGATAAAGTCCTTGAAAGGTCGACGGTTCCTGTCTGACGTAGAAGTGCAGCAGGCAGTTTCAGACTTTTTCAAGCAGCAGAAAGATGAGTTTTACCACAGGCGTATATTCAATCTGGTCAACTGTAGGATGATTGCCTAAATGCTCAAGGCGATTTTGCATGAATGACATACCAAATCTGGACTATAATATGACTTTCTAACTGAAATTTTTTGATCGCTCCGTATACAAACGTGGAACTTTCGAGCAATAGGAGATTGGAATAATAAGTAAAACGTGGAACTTCCAGCAATAAGAGATTAGAATAAAAGCATTTACTTAAAACTTTTGTGATTGTCATGATTGCTTAATGATCAGAGAAATTATGCATTTCTAAATTCTGACATCGGTCACATTTATGTACATATTCGTCTAATTTTTTTTCACCCTAAAAAGGGTGAAAAAAAAACTAAAAAGTTTTTTTAACTTAAGGCCGATTACATAAAAAAAAAAGCCCAACTCGTGGCTCAGTGACAACATGCGCCACTAGTGAGCATTAGGGCTGATGTTCAGTCCGATGGTGGCTTTGTTGTAGACGCTGTTTCAAAAAAAGAGGTGCCTCGATGGCGTTTGTGATGTTCAGCATCTTGCCTCGTGAGTCGGACTACCTGGTGGGAGCTCCTAAAAAACCTCCCGGTAGGCACTGCCCTCCTTCTTCAGTGTCACGGAGCCAAGTCAGACTTCTATCTGCTGGTGTTCAACACAACAAAAACTACAGCCAACTTCACCCCCCTTTTTCCTCCTTCCATGAGACCAAAAAAAACCACGGGTTCTTGGACTTCGTCTAAATGTCGCTGTCTACCAAAAAAAAAAAAAAAATTACAATTTACATATCGGAAAGAGGAAAAAAGTGATTTTTTATTTTTATGACTTTGAATAATTGACAAAATTATTTCCTTGTCTTCATAAATAAGGTTGTTAATTTCTTTCTCGCGATTTCTACCTTCTAGAAATAGACTGCCAAACGAAAAATAACTAACGAAAAAAAGTACCCATCTTTAAAAACCCAGTTCTTAAAATTTTGTTTATTTAAAAATCAATGTAATATAGCTTTATTTTCATTCGAATAAAACATTTATGAATTGACATTTTTTTTATATCAAATTCACGGGAATATGAATGATTATTTGCGAGGCTGTTTCCGCAGCTGACAGCCGAGTCGAATTGCCGTTGTCCGAACACGTGAAGGTCACGCCGCCGTTTCGATATCCGTGCTGGTTCTCGCCTTCCTTCCTGGATGTGCGCGCACCTACACTCCGTCTATTGCACCGGAAAGCTGCACGGAATACCTGTGCACCAAAATTGCCTGCTTGGTTTCCATACGATTGTCGTGCAGCTTTTGAAAGTAAATAGAAAGTGTCACAATTCCATGCATGTTTTCCAGTAGAAAAGTGTCCTCTAAATATGTTTTTAATGTCCTTTAGTTTAATTGAATGTTAACGTCTGTATTCCTTTCACTTATGTGCATGCACATACGTATCTGTAGTCTATTGAATTTACACCAATACAGTAGTACTTCACTTTCACTTTCACTTTCACTTTTTTTGTTCTATTAAAAAAAAAAAAAAAAAAGAAAGAAAGAAAGAAAGAAAAAAAAAAAAAAAAAAATCCTGAATGGAATTTCTGAAAAACCGTTTAAAAAAAAATGGATCTGTTTCACATTTCAAATACGCAGAATTAATTGTGCTCCGAAATTTCTAATAGCTTCGACAATTTTAAGCTACTAGCTCCAAAAAAAATATTTTACCCATTAAGAATTTCCAAAATGTTTAGTTTTTTATCTTTCAAATAAGTACACTCAAAAATATATATTAATGTAAGATGAGCCTTGTTCGAAAAGAGTGAGAGGAAAGGATTCTAATTTGTTTTAACTTAAAATTTCAGAAAATATGATATGTGCAAAGTTCTTACAATTAATTACCTCCGGTATTTTATTCAGGATTCTCACCAGATATGAATAAGATCGTACGTTGCACAATGTCAACCAATCGGATATCTCATCTCCTGTCCACTCAGGGTGGCCTGATGGCCGCCAATTGGCTAGCGCACGGGCGTTTGGTACCACAGGTTTCAAGTTGGAATCCTGACTATGACATGGATGTGTGTGATTCGAAATCTACTTAAACTGTAGGCCCCTGTCTAATTAGCCTAAAGTGCGAAAAAAATTATCGTGGAGCGGCAAACCAAACCAAGCCTGTCCACTCAGGCTTCTGATTAACTGATGTTCTGTGACGTGCGATCTTAGTATCTGGTATGAATAGGGTAAAATTAATTAACTAGAGGTACTACTTTTAAAAAATCTATACTTAAAATGTGTTTTACATTTCCGGTACTTATCGTTACCAGAAATAATAAACATAGTAATGTTTTCTATTTAATATTATCTACACGAAATTACGACGATGATTTGCCAGGTTGATGGAGAGCCCTGGTTGCACGGCAATCTCTGTCTCCTGCTTTGTGAATGAGAGAAGTTTCTTAAGCTTTAAGCCCATTGATTAGATAGAAAAGGAGTAAGATACTATACATGCATATATATTATTAATTTGTTAAAAAAATTAATTATTCCTTTTCATTATTTTTTCATTAATAAAAAATTAAGTATATATATATTTTTTTATATTATTATTATTAGAATTAATTAAGTATGGAATAAAGTTAAAAATAGAAAAAAATAAAAGGTAATAAGAAATAAAGAATAGAAGCAAACGCAATTGAAGAGGAGAAATTATGACTCAGCAGGGGAAATTGCATGGTAATTCGGAAAGAAAGAGATCGAAACCTTAATGAATAATATTCAGAACAGCGCGAGATCTTTTGCGATTTTTAAAATCGGAAATGTCGTTATCACAGATGTCTGGATCATTCAAAACAAAATTATTAATATTTGAAATGGAGTTGTACGAAATCACTCTCGCTTAATATTACCTATATTAAATCTTATACGATTGCGGGTATTGTTGTTGTTATTGTGTGTAATAACAACAACAATCATTTATAATTCGAAACATCAATCAGTGGATTGATGTTTCGAATTTCATTTTTGGCACTTCTTTCAGAAACGAATAGACTCGATGAAAATTGGAACAGCGTATGTAAGAGGCTCGTATAAGCATTGCTTCCGCACGACCCATAAATGCAGAGAACAGTTATGCCCCCCATCATCACCCTTCGATGGGCTGTTCGTGTCATTTATTAGTGGCACACAAGATCCACCGCTGTACCAGAATTATTGATAACCGAAGTGCAAGTTAATGATTTGGCCAGACGTTAAGTAAATTTGTGCATGGATTGATGTGTGTGTGTGTGTGTGTGTGTGTGTGTGTGTGTGTGTGTGTGTGTGTGTGTGTTCTAAAACTCAAATCTTTGTCCACGTTTTACGAATCCAATTTTTGTTGGCAACATCGCAGACTTTTTACCAGACCAGCATCTTGTTTACATATTATGAAAATATGAAGTGCAAATTTAGCATTCTATAGATAAGCCTTTCTTTCCCGTTTCAGTCAAATAGATGTCGCAATTTTTCCATTTCAGAGCATGACTCATCTAAATTTAAAAGTACTCGAAAAATATTTTGTCGTAGAACTATCTATGAGATGGTGTATTTGAGATTCTGTCCGATTAAAGTTGAAAATGAAAGTTGTCTAGCTCCCTAAAATGCTCTTAAGACTCATTTTGTATTCATGCTATTAAGTTAAAAAAAATTTTTAAATGATAAGAAATCATGAAATAATTTAAAATTAAGTCTTGGCATATAAATGCTATTTTTGTTAATATATTAACAAAAATAGCATTTATATATATATATATATATATATATTTAAGAAATTTTCAGAATTATCTATTTTTTTTGTGGAATTTTTTTTTTTTTTTTTTTTTTTTTTTTTTCCGGCTGGCTAAATTTAGAATGCATCTCATGAATAATATTTCAATCTACAAACAAAGAATATACGAAATTTCAATAATAGGACGCTCCAATTCGCAATAACAATATATGGAATTCGCTCGCAAAATTTTCTTTCAACTTAACTGCTTGGAAAAGTTTTCTCACTTTTTTTTTTATCTGTACGCTGCCTTTATCTTCAAAAATACTTCTGAACGATTAGAATCTTTTATTGTAAAAAATTATCTTTTTGTACTTTGATTATTTCTAGAATTATTGTTATTTGAAAGAAATTATTTTGTGATATATATAGGTCATGGAATTAATTCGGGGTCTTCAAAATTTGCCAAAAGGAAAAAAAGCAAATATAAATTTTACGTTATAAAATTAATTTGCATGATTATTAAAAACATTTAGTCATGCATTTGTGAATTCACTAATATTCTTAATGTATTGAAACTCATTTTTTCCTCCGTTTTAGTTCAATTGCAAAACTCATAAATTATGTTTTATGTTATTCAAAATAATAATTTTTTTTTTTTTTTTTAATTGTAATCGATTGCTACAAAAGAAGGGGGAAAAGTAAGGGATCCACGTACTTTTTCCTCCTTCGTTCAGATGCGCACGCAGCTTGTTTTCAAATCACCTCGTGAAATCGGGTGGCTATTCTGAGATTTTTATCGCTTTTTTTGGCTTCTTAAAAATTGTTCATTGAAAATATAGTGGAAAGTTAAAATTTTTGAAATGATGCTTAAAAGTTTGTTTAATGTTTATATTTTTCTTCAATTTATTTCTTTTGTAAAAGAATTACATAATAGATTGAAGTTTAAACACTATTTCGATTTTTTTTTTTTTTTCCCCCCTCCCTTCTTTTGTACGTACATCGGGTTTCTAAAGAATCATATAAAAACATATAATACTTTTTAATTAGCTTAAATTGTCTTGAAAGATCAAAAAGTTTTTATTGTTCTTTTATCTTGTTTTCCACTTTGATTGTTTATTGTGTTTTTCTTTTTCCTCAAAGGCTTGTACTTTATTTTTTAATTTAATTTATAATTGCATAAATGAAAATTGTTGTTAAGTTCGAATGTATTATTCTGAAAGGATAGGACATTCGAATTATGTTTGCCATAAATTGTTTTTTTCATGCAATAAGGAAATAAATTAGCCATGTAACTAATAGAGAAAAATCCAAGAGGATAAAATAAAATAGAAAATAAATCTCTGAAGACGAAAGAACACGCGAAAAACCATTTGAGGAACAATTTGGAATGCTTAAAAATTGACGCTATTAATTTATGTGTCTTTAATTGGAAGTTTTGTAATACTGCCATTAAATTTTGTGATTGAAATTTGTCTATGTTTTTGATTTTGTTCTTTACGCATTTTTTAAAAATAATTTTGTGGGCAATTTTTAAGAAAATTCGAATAAAAATACTTAAAAAAATTAAGTTACTTAATTGCCTGCTGTTAAAGGAATTTTGATTGCCATCTGCAATTTTATCGTTTTGTGCTATTTAATTGTTGTTGTCGTTCTTTTTATCTTTTTTGAAAAATAAAATAATAATAAATAAAATCCTTGTTGAAAAAATAGTTGGAAAATGTTCTTTGAATCGCCAAGGATTTACGTTTATCTTTAAACCATAGTTGCTATCATATCATATCTTATCTTAAATATTGTTTACTTTTCCGATAATGTGTTCTTTTTACAAATATTTTAAGGAGAAACACCAGGAATATTTAAAATATATAGTGTCTTTACTTTGATATTGTAATCACTTTCATTAAAAATTCTATATACATACAAATTAATTCTATATATACAACAAACAGTGTAGAATTTCTTTTCTATGGACAGTTTTTGATTATTGGGATAATTTTTGAATAATTATCATTAAATTATTAATAATTATTCTCAGTTTCTTAAAGAACTCTTGATTTTAAATTTAAAATTTTTACTGATCCAGATGATCTTCAGAACAATTTATTTATGAGGGAATAGTTTTTCCTCATTTGATTACTATCAAATCACAAATCAAACCCTAATATTTCGTAATTACTGTAAGAGGTCTTTCTGATAATAAACCAGACGAAGAAACAAATCTTAAAAACAGACGACGCATTTTATCGATGACCGATAATTTAAAAATGTTTTGAAATATTTGCTACAAAAATAAATATTTGTTAGTTATAGTTGCAGTTAATCAATTATATTAAATTGTTTTTATTATTAATACTATTCTGAAAAATAGAATATAGGGTTTAAACACAAATGCTGTTATTATATTGCTAATATACATTAAAATAAGTAAAACTTCCACGTTGCTATCGTGTTTAATAATGATAAAATGCTCGGAGATTGGGGAGAATAGAAATTTTTCTCTTTCTAAGAGGCGCAAAGGTACTAGTTAAAAACTACTGTCGTAGATAATATTGTTTCGTGGCATGATTTGGCGATCGCCAAACGGCAACCCTTTTTGAGTTCACAGCGGAAGATGTTTTGGTTGGCATAACATTGAAACATCTCTTCAACAATGCGTTGTTGACGTTGTGGTCATTCAGCTAATACAGATAGTGAGTGAGTCAGTACAGCGAACTGAATTATAGCTGCTCGGAATAATTTTGTGGAAGCCTTTTGTGCTGGCAAATAGTTCTCGCGAAATTCATCCAATTTGACTGACGTGGTTTCCTCATAATCGGATGAGGTCATCGGAAACTTTTTAGGTCTTGCCCTTTAAAACCACTATGGGTGTACAACCGGATACTGGTGAGTATGCTTTCCTGATTGTGATGAAGTCTTTAAAAGCTTATCTGTCCTGCGTCAGAACAATAATTTCAGCTTGATTCATTTTTATATACACTGAAAATATCCTCTATGTATACTAGCTTTTATTCATTTTCTAAAAGTCTTTTTTCTCTCGTTTTTTACTACTAAAATATTAGTGTTCATTTCCGGGTTAAGTTTTAAACAATACTATGCTTTTTTGCCATGTATTCAATTTAACTCAGAAAACATCTCCCATGATTATTTTAATTATTATATGCATGATCATATTTTGAATTGTTTTACAATAAAAATAAATGTTTTTGGCTAAACTATAAAAAAACTAGTATAGCTACATTATCCTCATTATGAACAATAAATATGAGATTTCTTATCGATTATCTTATTTACTGGTTGATATTTTAACTTCGGAATTCTTCACATTGTGAGATATAAAATTAAATTGAAAGATCAATCAAATTGTGTTTATAAAACTTGAATTAAATTTTCTTCTACTAGTATGTATTAAATTGGAGTAATTGTGTTCATTGAATGTACTGAATTAGAAATTTTATGAAAATCATAAAAATTTATTGATATAAATATATTAAAACTTAAGAATTAATAACATTAAAAAACACATTGAAAATGAAAAATTATCAAATAATTTCCATTTTATAGTATAAATGTTGTAGTAGAACATTTTATAGTTCTGTATCTTTATTCACATTTTCTTCAGTTACTAAAATTTTAAATATTTCTATATCAATATAATATAATAATATGGAATATCAATGAAGTTCATGACACAAAATAAAAAGAATGTTCTAAGTCTGAAAAATTTTTTTTTTTTTTTTTTTTTTTTAGACCTGACACCTGAGGAACAACAGCTTTTGTCTGACATCAGGCGGCGGAAAGAAGAATTGCTGCGGGAAATTCAGGTAAGACATTTGCATACCTTTTTTTTTTTTTAAATATAAAATGTGATTTTAAAAAATTATTACAGTGAAATGTTTTTATATATAAATGCAAAGATGATAAAAAAAAAAAAAAAAAATCTATTTCAGCAATATAAATGTAATTTCTAACTTTTTTTTTTAACCTTTACCATGCTTTTAGATCTTGTAAATTTTAAAAAGTTAACAAACTATTTACTTATTCTGTTTATTAGTTGCTTGTTATCTAGGAATTTGTAAAAGTGAATAAATCGAAAGAGATATAGGATCTCAATTGTTAACTTTTTAAAATTAAAACTCACAAAATAAAATATATGTAATTCTGCAATTCAAATCAAATATTATCTGACTAAAAAATTACAAATACTTCTACTACAATTACTACAAATAATTTTGCTTGAATACTGAATTCTGTCATTTGTTATTTAATTTTGACCACTAAACATGTGATTTTCAAAGAAATACATATAAATTTATAATTGTATTTAAAACCATTCTTTTAAATTTAATTTTTATCTTTGAATATTGTTTAATGTGTTGGTTAAAAAAAATTACTGGTAGTTTATCAGATTATTCCTATTGAAAATGTTACGTTTTTCAATTACTTTTTCGATTGTCAAAAACTAAAACTATGCTAGATTTATTAGATACCTTTCAATTTTTTCTTGAGTTGTTCTACATGAAAAAATTTATGAAATTTCAATTGCACCAATAACAGTTATAAGTAATTGTGCTTTAAAATACATACTATTAGCTACCTGCATCTGGGGAAAACATTTTCATTTTATTAATATTAAATAAATCAAGATATAGGAATAGAATGACTTGAAAATTTGAAATCGAAATCAGTTTTGTGTTTTGTTATAATAAAAACCAAAACAATTATTATGCATTTATTAAATCAATGCAGTACTATGTATCTTCTTATACAAGAATAAATAAATAATAGGATAAAGTAATTAAGGAAATAATATATAACTTTATAGGAAAAAAATAATTTTTGTACTTTCTTCTGCAATTCCTTTTCTTTAAAAAATTGTGGCTCTTGTTTTTAACTCTTTGAAACTCTACTCTAGTGGTCACTTTATTACTTAATTATTAAATTTTTTAGTAATCTTTATCTTTTTATTTTTAAAAAATAGCAAGATTATTGTGTTGAAGATTTTATTTTATATCTAAAATACAACATCTTTTACTTATTGTAATTATCAGCTCTTATTAAGATGTAAACTGAATAAAGTTATATAAAAATTATCCAAACTATAATTATTAATTAATAACAAGTTATAAATTTCAGTGTTAGTTTTTTTTAAATTTTAGTAATCATAAAATTTGGTTGGATGTTTTGTATTCATTTTATGTCATGTAAAGCTGCTTTAATTTGATTTTTCTGAATTGTAATTTAGCAATTGTTATCTTACACACAAAAAATCTGTTAGATGTTTTTCTGTTTCATTGAAACTTTGAAACCGATTTTTTGTCTATTTTAAAATATATAATAGCATTAACTTTTTTATAATAAATTGTCTTGTAATATTTAAGTTTACACATAAAGTGTTTTATGTTAGCATTTGAGTATATTATTTTTCTTCTGTTTTATATTTTAATATATTTGTATTGTGAAATCTATGCACATGATTTGGTCAATATTCTAAAATATATTTCTAGTTAGAATTGAAAAAGCAGCTGCTCCCACTCTTATAATAAATTGTTTCTTTTATTTATTTACTTTAATCAGTTTTGAACATAAAATTTGGATGTGCAATTAAATGCAGCCAACATTATGACCAGTTTGCATGGTAGTTGTTCTGCCAAAACAATTCTCTTTAACAGAACTTTAACCCGAAAAGAAACTGATTATCTATTGAAATAATTCAAATCAATAAATAACTGAATATCTTCTTTTCTTCGCAATTAGAGTAATTAGCATAAAACTGCTCATTTTCTTTGCCAAAAATTCTAAATATTGTTCAGAAATTGTAGGCTACATTTATTGTGAATTTCTAATAGTTTTCTTGTCTATCTTTATCAGTTTGATGTCGTATTGAGTTTTCTATCAAGTCTCCATCTTTTTTATTTAAAAAATCAAGTTCAGATTGCTATTTAGTGTACTGTATTTACATCAAATTATCTGTAATACAGAAACTGCCTTTGGTAAAATAGGGATTTCGAATTATTGTCACAGTATCTGCAGATCTAACTTTGGATCCCTAGTAAAGCTGTGCAATAGAATTGTGGCTGCATTTTAAAGTCTATGGCAATCTTTTCTACATCAGGGACTCAATGGTGATGAAACCTGCAATAGGTTTATAAAATGAAGCCTAGAATTATTAGTTTCCAAGAATCGTCAGGTTCTTATAACTCCCTGTAATACTTCAACATTTTTCAAAATCTACTCAAAGGAGGGAAATTTTAAAACTTATAAGACTTTTTTTTTCTCATAATTAGTACAGTAGAAATTTTCTTTGCCTTAGGAAATGATAGACTATTACAAGTAGTGTAGAAATGCGTTCAAATATTAAGTGTAGAAAGTTAGAAATATTAAGTGTGTACTTAATACTTCTTTCTTCGTGTTTGTTTTTAAGAAACAAGAATGCAAGAATTAAACATTACATCAAGTGTAAACATCATAACAGTCCTTTCGTTGTTGTTTTTTTTTTTATCATGTTTGGCTTGTGTGAAAGGGCCTTTTTACAAATTTTCTTTTTATCTTGAATTTCATAATTTCTCTATGTTCATGTAACAGGATTAGACTCTGATCAGACCAAATAAAAAGAGTAACAGAACCATTTAGTGAACTTCTGATTTTTAAGTGTATATTATCTCTGCAATAATAAAGGCCCATTTAAAAGAAAATTGATTTTTTTTTTTTAAATTCCGCAAATGATTTTTTTTAAATAAATGCATCCTTTATAAATTTTTTAAAATTCTGTTAATCATGTTTGTGAAAGAATTTTTTGTTTTTTAAATAATTATTCAATGTTTATCAGAATAATAAATTTAAAACTAGCAAATTTATTTTTTTTTCAATTGAATTTTTTTATGGATTTTATTTTTTTATTTTTACATAGTAAAAATCCAGTTGTGTATAAAAAAAATAAACTTCACTGCGTTTTTTCCATGCTGCACAACGAAATTTCTTTGTTTCAAATTTAACCAAGCACCTGGAATCACGTTTTTGAACATCCAGATAACTTCGTGATGTATCAGACGATGCGAAGCTCTAATTGTAAAACCCATTGCAATTTGGAATGCGTGGAGGCCGCGTCATTGTGACGTCATCACAACTAGCCTCAAAGAGTTCATGGAATGATGGTCGCAAGGCCATCCAATCGATATGGAAATCCCGGTTATTCGGGCAACGCTAATCCGACCTACTTGCGGTAAAACACCCAAAAACATTTTTTTTTATTTTATTTATATGGGTTATTTTTGGTTTTCCTCTGATTGTCAAATATTTTATTCTTACATCACCTCCTCCCCTTCTTTCCTACCATCTCCCGCAAAAAAAAATTTATTTATTACTATTACATCTATTACGCATCCCTTCCAATCTTTTCATCGTTAAATGTCGTAGTAGTTTTAATATAAAATTCAATATTTAAATATTCAGGATATTAATCTACAATTACTAGATATAATTAACAAATGCGTATTTCAAGAATATACGATGAAGGAAGGGGGGGGGGGAAATAATAATAGAGAAACTAAAGAAAAATTTTAAAAATATATATATTTCTACCAAATTGATTGCCTTTTATATCTGAAAACGTAGTCAATGACTTGGCTTCCGACTTTCAATTTTACGTCATCAACACATGCATCGTCTGCTGAAAGAATGAAGTGACGTCATATTCGAGATTACAGCTTCTGTGGAACACATTTTATCTTATTTAGAATAATGAAAGTGTTTTTGATATTTTATTCGCAGCTTTTAACATTTTAAAAAGTGCTTTTCCTCCCTCATGTAGTTAATCTCAACAATGGCATAAACGTAAAACACGATGTCGCCGAATTGTCGGCCAGTGTTGAAAAATATTATAATAATCTTCATAAAATAAATTTTTTTTCGGATAATTAATATCTAATTTTAGATTTATTGATTAATGTATAGATTAAAATTGTAGAGATGCTTAATTAAAATGATTGGATCGAAGTTATGGATTAAATTGATTTAATGGTATTACTGTATTTATTATAATAATAATCCTCGAATTATAATGTATATTTCTTAATGAACCCCTACTCAGTTCATTGCAAAGTATTTTTATCATATGGGAGCTTCCCACAACTTCGCCAAAAAATGTAAAGCTAATAGAAAGGAAGAATTAAAATTATTATTTCTAGCACCAATTTCTACGCACGTTATAAAAATTTAAAAAAACTTTTTTTTAATAAACATTAATTTGCCTTGTGACGAATTATGTGAATACTAAACATATTACTAACACATATTATGTGTTTATCAAGCCGCGTTGTTCTGTATTCCATCTTGAATTGTTCATTGTTCTTCAATGCATTGCTCAACTATGAAATTTCACTCTTTCACGTGATAATTATTGGCACATCACATATACATACTTGTGAAATTCTGTGTGTGTGGGGGGGGGGGCATTTTAATAGTTTATAAAGTCGCGCTGTTTGGTATGCCAGCAGTGAAGAAATAATTAAATTTGACCTGAAATGGATACCGACTTTAATACAAAATATTGCTTAGTTCAAAAACATTACTGCGTATCTTTATTGACTTGACTTGACCATGTCTTTATTGCTTTTTATAAAAAGGAATTTATATGCTTTTTAGTTATAGAAGGTACCTGTGTATTGTTGAACATATTACAAAATCATGTAAAAACGAAACTAGTCAATAAGCGATTGTTCGAAAAGATGGGAATAAAATGTCTTTTTAAACTTGTAACGCAAATGTAAAATTTAATAAATTTTGATGCGATATCCCTTGCTTGAGTTGCCTGCACGTAGTAATACTTGATTTCATTCCGTTTGTTGACAAGCATCTAAAGATTATGAATTAATGACGGATATAATGCTTTGGTTCCTGCATATTAGTACAAGGCTTATGATAAACACAAACTTTCACTCAATCCCAGAAACTTCAATGGTGTTAAATCCGAAGGGTTCAGTAATTTCTCAGGTGCTTAATAATACATGGCATGAAATCTGGCTTTAACATTTAGTAATAAAGTGATCTTGCGTCGAAATTTGTTAACTTTGGTATTTTCATTATAATTTATTGAAGACATTATATTCTTACGTAATTTTGTGTCCAATAATTGTGGGATAGCCTTATTTTGTGTAGTCTTCTTTGCTCCATTGTGATTTTGTTTTTTCTCCTTTCCAAAAAAAAAAAAAAAAAAATTTACACGTAGAATTATTTTTAGTAGTTAAATTTTTGTATTCACTTCTTATCTATGAAGGGTTGATAAAATCAAATTATTATGGAGTCAAATGTAATATTAAATAATATAAAATATGATCGTCATCATATTTAAAGCTCCTACCATTCAAAAATCAATTGTGGCTTGAAAAAGAAAACAAAATTCATTTGTAGTTGTAGTGCAATGGACATTTTTGAAAATAATTTCCATTGATGACTTCGCTTTATTTATTCATTATGTTCCTTTGTATGAGATCTTTTTCCCATATTCCCCCAGAGATGAGAGGATGACACTTCTGCGTGGGGTCACGTGAGGATGGCAAAAAAATCCCCCTGGATCTGCCGCATCCCCACCCTTTCGTTCGCAACCCCATTGGTCACCCGCAGTCACGTGCTCCTTGTTGGAGGATGATGGGAGGTGGGAATCATGTGTTGTGGGGGAATGTGCCAAAAGCTAAACAAAGCTTGTTTCGATTCCACTCCACTTTTCCATTATATTTAGGTTAGAAATTAAATACAGGCTCCCAAATTTATTATTCTTTAAATTACATCTAAAACAAATTGCTAAAGAATTACATTAGAATGCGATGAAGAAACTAACGGTATACTACATAGAAATTATTAATATTTGACATGATGATGAACAATACCTACATTATTAAAGTGTGATTGTTTTCGATTGGCGGTAATTTTTTCCTGAGATCTTTCGTCAATATAACAACATATATGTTGCGAATTCGGTGTCCGTATGCTGTTCACCAGTCCCAGAGTAATTTTTTTACAAATAGACAACATTAAAATCCAGTATGTCATAAAAGTTTGATATAGCTTTCTTTACTATTTCACTTCTAGAGGGGTTAGTATTCTGCAGACGCTTGAATTATAATAGTAAAAAAAGTATGTTTATGATGTTTGTTAGCCCACAAACACAATTTGTTATAATAATAAATTGAAATTTTTAATATATTTATTGTAATGTAAAACTCTATTGCAGGATTTTTAATCGTTCTAAACTAATTATAATGAACTTCCATTCATGTTATTTGTAGTGAAAAAAATTTCAAAAGTAGGATTCGCTAGCATTTTTCACTATTTAAATTTATTTTCATATTTGATGCCCGTTATTTAAATAAAAACCGCACATTTAGTTCGAGTCGAATGCACTCTTTACTCCGAGTACTGTACTATACGTGAACAACATTGGCTCAAAATCTGCTTTTACTACCCTGTATTCACATCGGCATTCGTTGCTTTGTCTTTTTAAATCTCTTGAGTAATTCTGTTTTTTACAGCTTCATCCAGCCCAATTTTAAAATGAGCTTATTTAGTAAAAAATGTCAGATTTGCACATGTTTATTCCTTTCACGCGCATATATATTTCTGTATACTGATATCACAGTTGATTGCCTTCAGTATCAGATCAAGATGAAGTTTCGTATTGCACATATGTATGTAGTGGTTCGGTATCCACTATAAGCCGTAGGTCCCGGTCTCATATGACTGTAAAAGCGTCACGGAGCCCAGTTACACTTCTCTCACCCACATCGTTCCCAAACTGTATAGGGACAACTCAGTTATAGTCTCAGTGGTGTGGTAGTAATAATATTGCACAAATACACACACACACACGCAAAGTTTAAAAAAAAGTGTGGAATGAGGGAAAAAAGAGGGTCTCCTTTTTTTTGCAACCCATGCATTTGCGTGTCGTATTAGTAAACTCCAATCAAATTTACTATTCTAGTTGTAGTTCGGTTGTTTATGCTAAAAACTTACCACAAGCTTCACCGAATATACTTTTTCTTGATTGTGCAAGCGCTTGCCAATAGCTGGAATCGAATTCGTATTGACACATTAACTAGCATTGCTTACTAATTCACGAATGAAATATTACGCTCGGTTATTTTATCTAAATAGTTTATACACATAAAAGCAGTCAATAGACATTCGATATGCACATGTTATTTTTAAATTTTTTCTTCCCCAAAAAATATTTGAATTAAGGACCTTTAAAAATTATCTCTGCACACCAGCATAAAAGTATTGATTCCATAACTTACTGACATTTGATAAACAAATGATGGTTGGTAGAATTCTTCCATAATAAAAGACGTGTATCAAACGAACCTTATTTCACAATATTGTAGTTGCTAACGTCAAAGAAGGTGATTTATAATACGATTTTGCTTAATTCGTTGGGAACTGAAAAAGGAGATTATACGCAATGATGAGTCGACCCCTCTAAGGCGGCCATCGTTTGCCTAAGTTGACATCGGGAGAGGAATGGACACTCCCTCACCACTGGAAGAGGATGCAACGGTTCCAATGGAGAACTGCTCTCTTCCTTAATGGCCGTTTCTCACGACATGCCCTCTACCAATGGACTCCTGTCTTAAAAAGATGTGGATGATTTCTCCCTGAAACAGCTTTCCCGAAATGTGTTTACAAGTGACTTCTTCCTGGTCGCTCGTCCTTATGCGAGAGCAGCTTGTTTATATTCCAAACATTACATCTGTGCCCGATCTCTTGTTCAGAATGATGCACCCATAGTTTGTTACCGTCTGCAATTAAATATGGATGAACGTAAAAGCTTCTTGATTGTAAACTAAATCGATCACGAATCCGTCGTTGATACTTTATTTTTCTAAGTATCTCAGCAAGCATTTTATTTTAAAAAAAGAATTTTTTATTCCATAAAGTAAAAACTATAGCAATTTAATTCTTGGTGGTGGGAGAAAAAGCTCTCTGTGGTTAACATATCATCTGTAAAATTTTTCTACAGATTAATTGCTCAAAACCGGGCTAATTTTGCTTCTTGCCGATTTTTTTTTTTTTTTTTTTTTTTTTTTA